>OU744720.1:49830005-50430005 GCA_916613615.1 Steromphala cineraria
TTTTTGCATAGCAATGCTGGTTTGAATATTCATATAAATCAAAAGATATTTAAAACGTAGGTAAAAAACAGATTATTTAATTATTGTACCTTTATTAAATTTCTACCTTTTTTTTTCTGTCCATTTTGTTTAATGAATGTAAATAATATTAAATCTACATTATGAAAGGGATATGGTTTCCTAAGTTGTAAAACTCGTACCCAATTCTTTTCTGATGAATAAAATATCTATATAAAGGAATATCCGCACAAAACCTGGTATGATCTTCTCCCGAACGTGGACACAACTCAATCCAGTTAAAAACTGTCAAAATGAAAGCACTTCCGGTGACCTTGTCTATAACTTACAACCAATGTCAATGTCAGTCAGTCGGTACTACGTCACTTATTTCCTTTCATGTGTTTTGTTATAAGTGTTAGCTGGCTTTGAGGCATACATCAGCTTATGTACATCAAGGGGATTAGGTGTGGGCACCTGACCCCACGTTGACCTCTTGTTGAAAGCTAAGTATGTATTTGGCTTCGAAATATGCACTGGTTATCATATTATGCACGCTTTTATAGGCGGCCTTTTGGACAACTTAATTCTTTTGAAAATCACTAGTATGTTTTATAAAGTGTTTAGGAATAAGTACAGCTTTCTTTTATTATTTTTTACTAAAAAAATTAAGACCACCTTTATTTTGAAAATTAAGAAACAAGTTTAAGATACTTCATTCACTCGACGTGATCCGAAACTACAGCTGACACATACAACATTTACAACTGACTGTGGCAGCGGACAACCGGAATTCACGTACTGTTTAAACATGGGCTGTTAAGAGTAAGAGTATGACTGGACTATACCGGATACCCAGACATTTGGTCCACGATTTGAAAAACAACTTCGAAAGCTTTGCCTCAAAAACTTTTTTAAAATCGTTAAAACATATCTCATGTTTCACTAAGCTTTATACTAGTTCAGTTCGACTACAGTATCTGCCTTGTCAATGAAATGTTACGATATAGATAATAACTACGTGAGTGTTCTGACAGCTGATTGGACATCGAGCCGCCCCAGACGCTCCCGCCTTCCAGGCTATGCTGGAATTCAACTCGGCCATGAACGACATGCTACGGTACGAGCTGGATGCTACGTTGACCATGTTCCCCTTCCTACGGCACGTACCTGGCTACTACAAGCACATCTGCGATAACGTGCAGACCTCGAAAGAAAAGCTGCTACAGCGTCTCTTCTATGACGTAAAGGTAACGACCTCACCCCCTCACCAAACAGCTAGACAACATACCGTGTTTCCTCCATTAAGCGCCCGTGCGCTTATTTTCCAGCACCTCCCGGCGCTTATCAGAGGCAATGCACTTTTTGGAGACACGGGGATTATTTCTTGATAAAAATGTGTATAATGTTTAGTTCGGGAACATTGAATTAATGGTTTTGACCCGGCTCTTATTATAGACCTGTTTTCCGCTTATTTTCTCTAATACCCTTGACCGTTGGCGCTTATTGGAGACCGGCGCTTATTAGAGGAAATACGGTATACAGTTTACTGTTGTTCGGCTTAAAGGTACATGCATATGGTGGATGAAATCCGAACAAATAAGCAATCTCAATATATTTATATTTAAATAAATTTATCTTTACTAGGCCTATTCACGTAGTCAAACAGGTTATTATGAGAGATTGATAATTCATTTTCGTTTGAAAGTTGAAAAAGAGTTAAACAGTATTTTTCAGAGTTTTTCTTCTATACCGTTTTTTGCAAAAGGATTTATGGGTTAAATAATGTTTGATTACGGTGATGTCCTTAATATTTTATCGACAAAGTATTCATTTCATGTCAATTTGGAGATGGTTTCATGAAAATATACCACGAAAATACCACACTAAAAATATTTTATTGTAAACGCGACCCGAAGCAATTGTTTACCAGCGTTTATTTGAAGCAAAATTATTTGTCATATAGCATATAGATATACATACATTTCTTTACCAGAACTCCCCATCAAGTCTGAGTGGTGCAGGGTACATCTGTCGACTCCTCCAGGAACAGAGGAGACGCCAGGTGGTGGGGGAGGGGGAGGGGGAGGGAGGGAGGAGGACGGACCAGGTCACTGACGATCAGATCAAGTTCCTCATCCTCGATATCTTGAATGCAGGTACTCATGCTATTATATTTGGCGATTTTTTTTTCGTAATATCAAGTTAATAAGTAAAACACCCATTTGTTGAAAAGATTGTTTGTTGCTACATCGGCCATTCTTTGGTTCAAGTTGAATTTATTGTTATGTCAAAACAGTTTTGGATAGTGAAGGATACATTTGAACCTTCAGTAAAAAGAACATTGGAACTTTTCTTGCAAAATTGAGTACTCTTTTGTTCCTAATATTAATCATTGAAAAAATGCTAGTTCAAAATACCATATTTTACTAAGAGTCCAATCAACTCGTGAACATAAACGGATCTTTCTTTTCCATGTTAAATTGTATTACACGATATCCAGTTTAGTATCCGTTATTGATGCGTTAATTTTTCCAACAGGCTACATGACAACTCGTGGAGCGCTCCTCGGTATCGTGTTATGTCTAGTCAACTATCCAGACGTCCAGGAAAATATGTACAATGAGATTATAGCGCACTGTGGTGAAAGGGACGTAACTGTTGCAGACCGAGCTGACTTGCCCTACGTAGAAGCGGTGTTGATGGAAGTGCTACGATACACGAGCCACACGCCCTTCGCTGTGCCTCACCTCACTCGGGGGGATGTCAGTCTTCGTCGATTTACCATACCTAGAGGCAGTTTGGTATGTTTACTCACCAATTTATTTGTGCCTTTCTTTTGTTCGTATTTTCCTAGTGAATATGAGTTTATAGAAAAAATAGAGTGTAACATCTCATTGCACCCCACTTCCCGTCTCGTTGCTATGACTTCCTTTGTTCTAACTGTAGGTGTATTGACTGATACACCTCTACTTCACTAATTAATTAATTAATTTTCAATAGGAAGAGTAGTGTAGATATATTGATTTAGTTAGGTCAAGATAATGTATGCCTAGAGAACAATTGGAAGCTCTTTTTCGTCAAATTATAACTCGATCGGAGTGAAGTATAATTCAGATATACTCACACTTCCCTTGGTGTATCACTCAATACACCTCCTGTTTGAATCGTGTTTCTCCTCGGCCCCGCTACGCCTCGGAAATCCACAATTCAAACTTGAGGTGTATTGATCGATACACATCGGGATGTGTGGATATATCTATATACCTACTCGAGTCATCATCCGTACTCAGTACTCGTTTTTTAAAACCGAACTTGTTACGTTGGTATAGAATTCCCTTTTCTTTATAGATATGAGTGTCGTGCATAGCAAGTTTAAGTCTAATTGAAAGATGCCTAGTTCCAATGAATAAAATATTCAAAATATTAAGTATCCGGAGATATGCAATGATATATTTTTATGTCCCCGAATCGGAGATTCCGGGGGTATATTGTTTTTCACCTGTCCGTCTGTCCATTTGTCCACAAAAACTTTAACCTTGGTCATAACTTTTGATTGGTCAGAGCTAGGTCTTTGATACTTGACATATGGATCCCTTGTGATGAGACCTTTCAGATGACACCATGACATTTGACCTTGTGACCTTGACCTTGACACAGCGAGCAGGATGCATCCGGGGGCATTCGTGTTTCACAAACACATCTTGTTTATATCATTATGTCTTTGATGGAAGCATATAGTTTGTGACAAGGATTATAATATGTTTGAAAATTCTTTAAATTTAAGGAGCCTGACCTTCAAATTAAACCAAGATATATTAAGTGGGAAGCTATCAATGAATGAACTAGTTCGAATCTCGATAGTTGACATTTTAAAACCTTTTTTTCATTGGAACAAGGCCAATTTTAATCTGAGCAACTTTCAATTTCTTATAAGTCAGAATCAAATGTTCCTAAAACGCATTATAGGTCTTTATAAGATATTCTATCTTTACAATCAGGTTGTGGCCAATCTGTGGGGTATCCACCACGATGACAGGGTGTTCGGAGATTCCTGGAGCTTTAGACCAGAGCGGTATTTAGACCACGATGGGCTGTTGCTGCCAAAAGATGACCCCATAATGAAAAAGTGAGATTTTATGAGTGTTTCATATATCACAAGCCTTATCTAAAAGCCGTCTCTGAAATGGAACTAGGTGTTCGATAAATTATTTATACCCCGCCATGAACAAATCATGAAATAAGCGTGCAGATTTAGCTTCTTTAAATCATGTTTCGTGGAATACATTAAGGTTACCTTTGATCGAACTATATGTAGCTTTTACAAACTATAGTCAAAGTAATTGACTACACAAAAGACAACACTCGTACCTGTATAGTACCACATTTACCTTATTTTTCTCAGATTTGGCGTTTAAAATGTTTTTCGTCGAATTTTACATGTGAGAATCGGTTCACATTTATTTGATGTTTTAGTATAACTGTAGTACTCACTGTTTTCCTTGTGCGTAATGAAGAGAGAGTTGTTTAAAAGCTAAATCATGAACTGTTTCCATAGAGCGCACTCACACGATTGGTGATGCATGTTTTCAAAATAACACTTCCGTCTTATGAGCCTGGCCTTTAATGTCTGGCTTTTGACATGTGTCTGTGCAGTTTTTACTCTTTTATTTTCATTTTATATGCGTTGTGTTTAAGCATTCGATAAATTAAATTCATAAGGATATATCATTTCCCCGAATGATTTTATACAACTAGCGGAATGCGAATGATATATTTCTATACCCTTGATGGAATGTTATAACTTATAATGGAGCATCTCTATATATCTATAAAATCGTCGTGAACGCTCTACATTATTTCATCTCATGTTGCAGATCCATGCCCTTCGGTACCGGGAAGCGGCAATGCCCAGGGGCCTCGTTTGCTACGAGTCGGCTGTTCCTGTACGTTACTACTCTGGTCAAGTGCTTCCAGATTCTGCCACAAAATGGCGTCGCGACAACTTCCGCTGATCCAAGAACATGGCGTCCGGGCATCATCCTTCACCTTCCGGAAATACTGTGCAATGTCAAGGTCAGGGATTAGAATGACCCTTGATCAAATAGTTTACTGGACTCCCTCTTTCAAACTCTGCAAGATGGAATTGTCGGAAATGGCATCTAATAGATCTAATCGTATGATACTCAGTGTTGGCTAACCTTGGTTTTCTTGAGATCTCGACCAACATAGTGATACGGTAGAATGAAGATTATTGTGTGAACACAAGTTAAAACTCTTTGGATATACATAAAAATGTTTTCATACTGAATACTTCAGTTTTCTCTATGGAAAAAAGTGGGCCTAAGAACAAACTTTCTTTCATGGACTTACAGACAAGTTACAGTTACATAGATGTTGTTGAAACAATGGGGAAACCTGCTCGTTAAAAACGAACAGGGAAGCCCTTAGAAAGTACTTGATGTGTTTCGTTATGGTTACCAGGATACACGTTTCTTTTGAAGTGTCTAGATTCAAGATGGAAACGTTACAACCTACAGAGGCACGAGAACGAACATTATCTGAATGGTTCTGTATGATTATCTCGATTGATTGAGTTTGCTGTCAAGCCTGACGGTTCATATGACGTGAAGAACAAGAGGTCCAAAACTTACCTCATAGTAAGAAAACTACACAGACAATGAAGTACTATTGAAACACAAGTTGGCCTATATAAATATGGAGATATTTGTGACGGCTTTTCATATTGTATATTTATCAAGGTTGGTAATTTCCCATGAAAAACACTCAATGCCTTGAAACTGCATGAATGTGTCAAAATAATATCAATATGCATAAGCAATGCAAATTTGTTATGTAATATGGCTTTGAAATGAGTATTGTTTTATACGAATGATTTTACAAGGAATGTATTTGTGTACAGACTATGCATGTATCAATGCACTACTGCAACAAACAATGCACGTTTATTGATTTAACTCGACATTTTCTTTACATATATATGGTTTAAGCTTGTGTTTGTGATTATATATGTATTTGTAACATCATCATCATTATCATGATATATTTTCATTTTCTCGATCAATTTCAATTTCTTTTCCGCATCCAATGATACAAACGATGACACCATTTTAAATGTAATGTGTTGCTCAATTCATTTACCAAATTATTACCCCATTTTCACTGATCACCAGTCTATCAAAACTCACTGGTGAATACAAATGTTTGATAAAACTGTAGGCAAAGTGCCATGAGGACGCCGCCATCTACCAAGATTGCAAATATTTTCAGAATCGGAGTTGGGGAAATATTTACGGCAGTGATCATCTTGATACGCGTCTATGTCATTACACATCAGCGTTATGTCTCCACGTTAAGCTCAAACATTTCATTGGCTGGCTGACAATAGCGACACGAGGGTTTTGGCCCGATGGATATCAGGGTATGAGTTGGAGCTCATCGCGGAGACATTATACAATTATTGACTTCAGTTGAGGTGAATCCAATGGTTTATTGATCTCGGAGCAGTTATGAACATAAGTTTCCGAGGTTAATTAACCATTGGATTCACCGATAACTGAAGTCAACAACTGTTTTATTATATCATTTATGAAAGAATAACTTATTTTGAAAACTATTATATAAAGGTTTTTTTGGAAGCAAGTCTTTACGGCGCTCCTCGTAGTGGCAATCTATTTTTAGCTCCAGGTCATTGGATTGTTATGTTGACCTCGCGTGACGTTTCCCGCGGTCAACATAAGGTTTGATCTTTGTCGATGACCACCTTCCTCGACCAATAAAAAAACAGACCACTCGTCCATCATATAATAAATGGTTATTTCATTTTCAACAGATTTGAGTTAGGCAGCTGCCTACATTTTATCGGGCATGTTTATATGTTGTTGTTTTTTGGTACGGCATTGTAGTATAAATGTCTTGATTAATAAAAGATTTTTAAAGTATATGTATTGATGACCTTCCTTTCACATGTTTCATACATGACTTAAAGATGATCAATCACGAAAGCTATGAGATTAACCAAAAAAGACAGAAAACTGAATAATTCGTTCACGACTCAGACACACATTTGCCTTGACCAATGGTCAACAGGCTTTGAATAACCATCTTGAATGGTTGCAAAGCTTCTAGAAATTTCTGTTTCTGAATTAATACGTATGCAGCTAAACCTTAAATCTTCAAATTGTCATCCCTACTTAGATGCCCTCAGGTTCAAGTCAAGACTTCCATTGTTCGGATTATCCGCATGTACTGTCCTTCTGAGTGACAAGAACCAAAGAGGACATTTGCAATAATATTGTGTTCACAGATTGTATGTCCTCACGAGATATACAATCTTATTGATCAGGGACGTATAGTTCAGTTGGTAGAGTATCCGCTCGAATGTCGTGTCATACAAACAGACGTTAAAAGATATGAGTTGTTACTGCCTTTAATGACAATTGCATTATATTGACAAAAAAAGCATTGCTTGGTGCTCAGTGGCTTTCCGGTGCCTAGGCTATTAACTCTGCAATTGATAATTTAGGGTTTAGGATCCAAAGCTTCACAAAGCCCAGTCTAGGGGCCCTAGAGTCACCAAAACTAGATTATAATCCTCACTAGTCAAGTAATCTGTGCACAAGATTTCAGCTTTACTGGACCTTATGCTTCTGGAGAAGAAGATGAAACTAAGTTTAAGGGGATGGCCCCATTAGACCTTATTAGGGGGAACAAGGTCACCAAAGTTATGAATCATAATTCTCAATAGTCTGTACATAATGGTTCAGCTTTCTAGGCCATATGCTTCTGGAGAAGAAGTCGAAAATGCAATAAGTTTACAGATGGACGGACGTGCGGACACAGGACACAATGCCATGCCATAAGCCCATCGGGCCTTACAGTCCAGATGAGCTAAAATACCATATAAACAAGATGTGTTAGTTAAGCACTGATGCCCCCCCCCCCCCCCCCCCCCCCCCCCCCCCGATATAAGAAAATTGTTAATGTATAACTTTGTGTCAATGTGTTCCTGAGACCTTTCTGAAATATCAAAGGTCTATCTCTATTCAATCACCAGTTAGGAAGGTTAAATTTATTTTAAATGATTGCAGCGCAAAGGTTAAGGTCACGAGGTAAAATATTATGACCTCATCTGAAAAGGCTTATCATGAAGGATGCACAGGTGAAATATCAAAGCTCTATCTCTATCCAATCATAAGTTATGTGCAAGGTTAAACTTTTCGAGAAATACTTGCAGCGCCAAGGTCAACGTCACGGGGTAAAACAATTTGACCTCATCTGAAAGGTAATCATCAAAGTCAGTGTATGAGAATAATTTACCAATGCAATTTATAATTAGAGGCAATTCATACTTTAATTGGAAAGGATGTACGATCTATCAAAGTAAGCAAATGTATGATCAAAAGAGTGTGGCCCCAAAAGTTGACAAGGTTCTTGAGAGGCATTTACATTGTATGTAAAAGGCAAAATATAAAAACGATTTCAGCTTATTATTTAACATGGGTTAGAATATACCATTTATCTATTAGACATTTATATTTTAGGGCTAAGACAGAGTCCATAAGCATAAAGCATATTGGCATAAACACAAATGACAAAAGGTAAATCGCAACGATGTTTTTTATTAAATAATTTTACCAGGTTACCGAAGGTGCATGAAGTGAATCGCAATTTAATGTGCTGATTAATAAAACAAGCCCCATCGAATAGTTGAATAAAATTAACTTGTAACTAAAACAGCAAATATTAAATTAATTATTACAAATTGGAAAATACAGGTGGGCGGGTAGGTTGAAACAAGAGAAGTAAACTGAACCTTTGGTGAGCGATATTCACAATAGGAAATGTTGGTAACATATCACGTAATAGATAAGGACCTATCTTTCCGTCAAAGAATGACCGTTGCCCAATGTATCGGCCGAGGGGAGTTCTTTACCCCGAACCCGCGGCCAAGGGGCAGGGGCATTCTTTGACGGAAAGCCCGAGGGAGGGGTCCTTCTCTTTCTTATAAACCGAAATATATGACATCTTTTCATTATCAGATCTCTCGCCTAGCTATGTTATAAATGAACTGAATCACCCAAAAATCACACTTTCACCATTTATGTCGTAGGTTTGAGATGATTTACGAAATAATCTCGTTTCGTATAAGTCGGTCTCGCGCAATTGTTTCGATTTTTGAGTACGAGACGGTCTATAGCCAAAAGTATTTGCATTGCCATATGACGTTGGAGGTTTTTTTTTCAAAAGAATTCCTTATTTCACAATATATTTCATTTAAAAGTTAACATCTCAACATATTAATATGGATATTTGAACAAGGTTACTTTCCATATAGTTCTTGTTCTGAGTCATGAAGACAACATTTAAAGAATGGAAACATAATGTCAATGCAAAGAAACTGAATTGCTGAACAAACATAATATACATAACTTACAAATGCACATAGTGACGTTATAATCTTGTGACAATAATTTGAAGTACATGACAACATCACTGTTATAGGGTTTTTTATCTGTGACTCTTTGAATTAAAAACTTCATTTCGAATAAAGCCTGCTTCGTGCAAATACAAAGAATTATCCATGTAAGCAGTATTTCCAAAACGTTTCACGAATAACCACTTTACCTAGAAAGAGCACTTGCTACCTTACAACTTTATAACTCAAAACCTTAACATCATCATGCATAAATATTAACACTTTTTGTTCATTTTCGTTTCAGCCTCAAAGTATATCCAACTCGCCTCATGCCCTGAAAGCGAGGTTCAAAGCAAAGGTTGAAATTTTCCAAATTTTCATTAATATCAAGATCACCAATAATTTCATCATCTCTTCTCTCTTGCCCATTGAAGACGAACTGTATCGTTTCTGGCTGGGTGTCAAGTTTTTCGGCCACTGATGCCTTGAGTTCGCCTATTTGACTGTAAAGGTTTAATTCACAAGGAATCAGACGGTTTCCATCAGAGTCGAGAATCACGGACCACGCTGAAGGAAGGCCGCCACCTCGATTCCTACTGACCACATGTAATTTACTCCCGTCTTGTATATTATATTGCTCCAGAGGTATGTCACATTCCAATTGCTTCCCGGCGTATATGAATCTTGCTTCCAAAGAAAACTGGAGTTTCTTTTCAACATCTTCAACTGTATCTGATGGTGACACTCTCAGGATACGTTCTGTATGTTTGCCGTCCTCAAGGATGGTTAGGGTTATTCTCATTTGGGCAAAAAAAGAAAATAAAAGTTATTGAGATAATTACCAAATAATGATATAAATATGACGAAGACAAGATGTTATATGATCTAAAGTGTATTTAATGAGATATGAAATGTTTATGATAAACACGAAACAATGTAAGGTGGTAAATTCAAAATTAATTTACATACTTGGAAAAACACAATCATGCTTTTAAAATTTTTTAAGTAGAAATCTGATTCTATTCTTCACTTTTCTTCAAATTTAATCTATGCGATAGAATGAGTAAACATGATGTACCCAGTAGGTAGAAAGTAAGACGGACAGACAGATATATTTACGTCTCTCCCCGTACATAGATACAAAAAAGATTACATATATACATACAAAAAACATATGACGAGCCACCCATTCGGGGTTACAAGAGACAAAAGCTAAATACGTTATGTACAAAAAAAGCAACACAAAAACACTTTAACTTTATCACATAAGATATCAATACTCATGGGTAAACCTCTCATGAAGTGACAAGATCGCGACGAGAACAAGTGTCTTAATAATCGCTCTGATAAACTGTAAATGTAAAACTGTGTACTTCAGGACTGTGGCCTCTCAGTTTGGAAGTAAACTAATTGATAAACTTAGTCTAGAAAGCGTTCATAATCACAAAACACTATCACAGGTCTACCAAACAAATCAGCTCTACTGCACAGAAAAACGTGGAAAAGTCCACATTAAACGTGGAAATGCAACATAAATATATTCCATAGACACTGAAACATTGAAATTGCAATAGACTGCAATCACCACGTTTTATTTGTCTGTCTTTACGTTTTCCGTTGCCTACTTTAATGTTTTAAGTGGAGAGTTACCCGCCCGTGTGAAAAGACGCACGATATTTCGTCTCCGTCAAGTGTTGGTAAATATCGCAAATTTACATCACATAATTGAACAATAACATATCACACGATTGTATATGATAACATCATTACTGTGTGTATGAGAAAATTAACATTGAGCTGCAAGTAAGAGCCGAAGTTCACTGTACAGCGAGATGGAGTGCGACAAGGCGAGTGACTATGTCAACCAGGTAATAGCGGGTGGCTGTACCGGGTTGTAGCACTCAATGTTTACACAGACAAAGAAGACTCCGGTAATTGAAACAGTACATTAGCCGGTGCTCGAAACAGAAAACAAAGCCTTTCACATTCCGACATTGAAGAAAATATTGAAACAATAAAGAAAAGTAAAGCTATCTCTGATCAAATGAAAACAAAGGCTGACACTGACACAGTAACAATCTTACAAGCAGTATCATCGCTTTAGCAGCCTAAGCTTACGCATAGACAATTAAGAGAGTAAAATTGAGGACACAATTGAAAACTAACTTGTTGAAAAGTTGACTGAAATAGCAAGTTTGATACAAATGAGTTTAAATATCAAACTGTTGCTCTACACAAAGTATCAGCATTGTTGATGATGGACTTAAACTGCTAAATGTACAAATAACAAAAGCAGAGAGAAAAAAAGGAAGAGGGGGACAACCAAGGCATAGTTGTAGCTACAGTTGACACAAGTGAACACAAGCGACAGATACTCCAGACAAAGAGAAAACTCAAGGATTCAAACAATTACAAGTTTGTTTACATTGACAGTGAACTCACACCTGAAGATTTGAAAAATAAACATGCTTTGAGGACAATAATAAAGGAGATTAGAAAGGACAGCAAATACAGAGTCTATGGATCTCGTCTTGTGTCCCTTAAACAATAGGATGGACTTGAAGTTTGTGTATGGAATTGTGGAGGCTGGTCTATCAAGGACAATGAAAATTCAAATTTTAGGGAAAATATTATACAAAAAAAAAATGGTGACATTGTTGGAATATGTGAAACATTTTAAAAACATGATGAGGAATTGAATTTACCAGGTTACACCTGGTACGGGAACAACCGAAAACAGATTCACGCAAAAGCTTGGCGAGGTTCAGGGGGTGTTGGATTTTTTATTCGAAATGAGATTTTAAACTCTTATACAATATCTGTCATAGATAAATCTGAAGATATATTGTGGTTGAAGTTAAGATCTAAATAATCAGATTTCACGATAGTGGTGTGTGTATGCTATTTGTGTCCAGCTGGGTCATCATAGGTACGAGATGCTGAGGAGTTCTTCAGTACAGAAGAACTTGTTCAGTACAGAAGAACGTCAAACCAATATACATATGCTGGATTTGTAGACTTTAAAAAAGCCTTTGACAATGTTGATCGAGAGTACATGTGGTATAAACTCTGTAAAGCAGGAGTAAATGGTAAAATATAGGACTCAATACGATCCCTTTACACAGACGTTGAGTGCTCAGTAAGAGTGAATGGCTACAAAAGTTCAAGTTTTAGATTAACCAAGGGCGTAAAGCAGGGATGTTCACTATCACCGTCTCTATTTTCCATATATATCAACGATTTAGTGGAAGATATAAACTATCTGTGGAATAGAAATTGATAACGTTTCCATCTCAAAGTATGTCAAGGTATCAGCGAAAACTCTTAGCAAAACTACGATGTGGCACACTCCCTTTATACATTGAGACTGGCAGATACACCGGACCACCTACACTTCTCGAATCCCGCCACTGCCCATTCTGTGAAAACATCATCGAAGATGAAGAACATTTCCTGATAAACTGCTCAATGTACGCCGATATAGATATGAACTTTTTAACAGCGAATTTTTACCTGACAATTTCATAAACAACTCTACCCTAAAGCTAATAACTGTGATGCAGTGTCCCGAATTAAGCATAACATTACTAGCTGTAATGACAGGATGTTCCATAGAAGAAGATCCCCTTTTAATTTATTTTGAAATGATTTATACATATGATTTTATTTATTTATATAACTTAATTATATTATATTTTTTATTTGTGATTTTATGTATTTATATATTTGGAGTGCATGAAGCTGTATGTATGAAGTGCATGAAATTATATTATGAAGTGCATGAAATTGTATGCATGAATTGCAAGAAATTGTATGTATGAAGTGCATGAATTTGTATGCAAGAAGTGCATGAAATTATATGTATGAAGTGCATGAAATTGTATGCATGAAGTGCATGAAATTGTATGTATGAAGTGCATTGTATGTATGTATGTACGTATGTATGTGTATTGTATCTATATGCGTTTAACCTATACTGAGTAAAGAAAATAAGGGAACATACAAGTCTTAATAATGTGTTTGAACCATATATGCTTTGGAAAAAAGTCATAACCTTTCAACTGGGTGTTATCACTGCGCCAAAACGCACCCAGATGAAGATACTGCACGTGCTGTGCGTGAGAATTGGTCATCAATACACTATAAAAGACGAAGTCCTGACTTAAATCCCATAGAACATCTGTTGGATGTCTTAGGTCGTCGTGTGCGAGAACTACCGATGAAGCCACAGACTTTGGATGCACTGTTCAACGCACTGAGAAATGAATGGAACGCAATTCCACGTGCTGTGATCCGGAAACTCATCCAAAGTGTGCAAAGACGATGTGCTTCAGTGATTCAGAGGCATGGGGGACACACCAGATATTGATATGTTTACCCATTGTCAATAAAATCATGTAAATCTGAATAAATAATTGCTAACACTTTGCTATGTTCCTTTATTTTTTTTTACTGAGTATATATGTGTGAACGAGATGAGACGTAAATAAACACATTTTCTCTCTCTCTCTGTTAATTGGACAAAATCACAAAAGGCATCCCCATTTTTATTTTGTGAAAAATTGATAAAGTCAAGTTTAGCGGTTGTTTAAGAAGAATCCGACATTTGATGATTAAGTAACGATGAAAACAGATCGACCCAACAAAATACTTGAGAAAAGAAGAAAGAAGGGTATAAAAGGTGTCGTTCTCTACTTACTGCATAGACTTCGACGGCCCGGCCATATCTCAACTTATATATCCTGCTGCAAATGTAAACCAAGCTGATTTGAGTACAAGTGATGTACGCGACTCCCTGAACACTGCATACACTGTTCAAGCAATATCAAGGTCAATATCAAGAAATTGATATTATCAAAAACACAAGTAGATTCTTTAATGACTCGTTAATTAACGATTATTTTATGAACTGAGGCCCCACAGGTCTTTCCAGGCCAAAGTGACACTCGTTTCGAAGATAGTGATTTAACTCTACGTTACATGGAATATCTTGACATGGATACTTTTCATCTCCAATTCAAGAGAATACACAAAAAGAATATGCACCAAGAAGAAATCTGTGAAAATACTAGATTAGCGTTTGCGGGATACCGCAAAAGCAGAGCAGCCCCGGAACTTTGGGTTTCGCCTTACCCTGTTCTGCCTTTTACAGGCATTGCCAAATTGGGAATTTTCTCGTGACCTTGACCTTTGACACTCAAGGTATAACATTATTGTAATGAAATAAGTGTTAAAAATCAAAATCTAAACTTCATAGCACAAAAACTTTTCAAGTTATTGTGTTTTCAAGGAATTGCAATAACTCATATCTCATGACCTTGACCTTTGACCTTCAAGGTCACACAATAATTGAACACTTTTTATTGAGTATAACAATCATGTATTGATTAAAAGTGATCATAGTTAAAATTAAGCATTTTCGCTAAACCATGCTTAAGTCATGACCTTGCTGTGACCTTGACCTTTGACGGATTGTAGCCGAAACCTTTTCAAATTTTTTTACTTTTCCAAGGATGATATATACCAAGTTAGAGCTTCATAGCACAAAAACTTTTCAAGTTACCGTGTTTACAAAGAATTTTGCGGTGATTTTATAACTCGTGACCTTGACCTTTGAACTTGAAAGTGAACATGTCATAATGATTCCCTGGAAGTATTAACATTTAGACATGTTCATGAGTTCTGAAAAGCTAAATGCGATAAAGTTATACCCAAATTTAGTGCATTTTTTAATAACTCATATCTCATGACCTTGACCTTTGACCTTCAAGGTCACACAATCATTGCACACTGTTTATTGAGTATAACAATCATGTATTGATTAAAAGTGTTCATAGTTAAAATAAAGCATTTTCGCTAAAACATGCTTACGTCATGACCTTGCTGTGACCTTGACCTCTGACGGATTGCAGCCAAAGCCTTTTAAAAAATTTTATACTTTTCCAAGGATGATATATACCAAGTAAGAGCTTCATAGCACAAAAACTTTTCAAGTTATCGCGTTTACAAGGAATTCTTAGAGTGAATACATATCTCGTGACCTTGACCTTTGACCTTGAAAGTGAACGTGTCAAAATCGTTCCCCCGAGGTATGAGTAGTGAAGGTATGAGTAAGAGTTCTGGAAAGCTTAGTGGAAAGAAGTTATAGCTAGTAGTACGAGTGCGGCGGCGGCGGCGACAGCGGCGATGGAAACTTCACAAAAACCGATAGCAGCCCCTTCCTTAGACGGGGCTGCTAATTAGAGAAAACTTATTGCCTGTTTTTATATCTGTGAGTAGACAGGGGAATAAAGCACCAGCAATCCCTTGGGTCAAGCTTTCCCATAGCGACATGCCGATTGTAGCTTGCAGAAACAATCACGCATTTCTTTCCGTTCCAGAAATGAATATTTTTTTTAATTAAAACGAAATATAGGCTTTTAGAAACCTTAGGTGCGGTCAATTAAGCCATCTAAATTGAGTATTTCCCTTCAAGATTTTGACTTCTTTGGATTTTCATACCACCATGGAAACTAGAATAAGATTAGGTCTAGAAGACTTTTCAAAGATTTCATGACAGAAAAACTTGCAATCGTATAGGATTTAATATATTCTACATAATGTGTACAGGCCCGTGCCAGTTAGGCCTATATTCTGATAGTGACGTTTTTCATAGGAGGTGTAGCAAAAATAATGTTCATGAAAAAGGTTCTTGTTGTATTATAATCAAACTTAGCAGATTGAATTGAGGTTATAGGTGGTTTTATTCTGTCAAAAAGGCCACAGGCCCACAGGACATAACATGTCAAAAGCAAAAACACAAATGTTTTACAAGAAACATCAAATGAACAATTGTCCCAAATTTAGTGAATATATATTATGTACATTTTTTACAAATTATTTATGTAAAGTAGCATAAAGTTTAAAAGCAATGTAGATATATTTACCAAGATTCAAAAGTGTAGATTGACATTTTGAGTTCATTAAATTTATGAACAATTCCCTTGAAGGGTTTACATTATAATTACATTTGATATATTTTTTACGTAAATCTTTAAATGCAGAACATACCAATAAAAAGTGAAATTCATTCTCAACATAATCTAATCCGTAACGTGAACAGTAAGTACATAATCTTCATTCAATATCAACACCAGTTCTACGTCCTAACTCTATCATTAAATTATGATTTCCACATCTAAAACGACTTAAGGCTTGCCGATATAGTTGCTCTTGTATATTAATAAGGTTATGGACATTTGAAAAGTGTGCAAAAGGATTAATTTACCAAAATAGTAATATTTGAAGCTTCCTATCTTAATGTTAATGGACATTGATGATTTGTTGGTAAAATTTCTCAGGTTAAACAGTTTTTTAGCTGTTCGGTGACCTATTAAACATTGCCTAATGATTTGATGTTAATGAGCTATGATTTCTCAAACATACCTATATCGTATGCATTCAAAAGGCAAGCAGAATTGACAATGTTCAAAGGTCCGTAACTCAATGTAAATAAATCATCTGAATTTATTGTTTATTTTTAAAAAAATGAATAGACTTTTGGCTTTCATATGATATATAGAACAATGTGTGATCGTACGTCGTTGCTTAGCGACGATCTTTTAAACATACCCACCAAAACACCACATTTCCAAAATGCAAAGTTTGACCTCTCCTCCTGAGCGGAAATGACTTTTCGCGAGCGATGGTATTCTTTTATCCTCAAGATCTTGCCAATGTCTACCTCTCATGCAAAAATCATCGTCGGTCGGGTTTTTGAGTTATCTGCCCTTGAATATTGCAATTTTCAGCAAACTTTGAAACAATCCAGAACAAAAACTAATTCGGATTTTACAATTTTGTAACAAACTTGTTTTAGTCCAATGTCTCAGCTACATACCGGTAATGTGTAAATTCCAGCGTTCTGGTATCAGTAGTTGTCGAGGGGTGATGCCTGAAAGGTACGTGGGGTCGAACTTTGGAAAATTTGAAGAAAATTCAAGATGGCGGCCAAACCACGTGACCTCTCTTAGTCAGGTCTCTAAGTCTATTTTAAAAAAAAGTCATAATAAAAAACCCAACTTTGGGCCTTGCTGGGCCATTTATTTACGAGCCGAATTGGCCCAAAAGCTTCGTGTCGCTGCCTCTCAACAAGGTCTACCAGCCTGCGAAATTTGGCTTATCAGCCGTTTTGGCTGAATCTTGTTCACAAAATATCGTGAAACAAAATAAAGCACGCCGACAACAATAATTACGTGAGTTCCTGTAATGTACGCATCGAATGCTACACTCAATGTGTCAGAGTCGTGATTTCTTATCGTACTGTCAAAATATGATTGAATTTATTGGAGCTGAACGGAAAATATGAATTATCAAAACTTCTAATTTCCTTTCTCCTTATCAAATATTTTATAAGAAGTAATCATGGATAAGATGGAGTTGCTTGTTCGTTACGTCGTCTTTGAGCGTCAACACGCAAGGTCACAATAAATTAGCACCACACTGTATTTATTTTACTTATATTTAGGACATTTGACGCCATCTCTGCCTTGCGTTCAGTACACACACAAATAAGATAGCGGACTTTGTTGATATTTCAGTTGGCCGGAAGTATGCAGATCTCGCGGGTGGATAGGACAAAACTCCAAGTGTAGTCGATATAAAACATAGGTGAAAACAATTCTTGTAAAGAATTCCAATCGTTTAAACATCGTCAGTCCACTTTTGCATGGAAAATTACAGCAACATACCAAAAACAAGCGGTTTAAACACAATCTGTTTCAAATCAGATCTAAACGTATCACATTAACCTCGCTGTTTTAGGTCAGAGTATCAAACAAAAGTGATTTTGATCAGCTGAAATAAAACGTATATCACAACTGGTGTTGCTTAGTATTTTTAATACATTTGTCAGTGCATGATTATTCTTAAACATCTGAGTCAACTGATGACCTTTAACTTCACTTGTCCTGCATGGTTGATTTTGAATACCTGCAAGCTACCTACCTATAACGGGAGGGTCGTTTTACATGGTAAAGAAACGTCTCACTGAAATGAAATAGCTTAAGGGAAATCATAGACTGTTCTTTTGTACTAAGTTTGGCAAACCATTTGGTTAATAAACATTTGACTTAAAACGTGTATAAAACTGTGACGAGGAACAGTTAACCTAGGATGAAAAACGTCAGTGTAAACTAATATTACTTGAACTCCTTGCACCGAGACACCAGCCTATAGTCATGCTTCAATGAGTATTTATTGGAGCATTTCATACAGTCTAAAGCCCAATTCTGCAAGTCTATGTTGACCGAATATGAAATGAAGATCCCCAAAGGAGAATCTTCATTTGAATCATTCATTTTGAAGGTACAGAAATAAATTTCAATATGTCATAAACTAAATCTAGTTTGAGACACCAAGGGAATTAAACTTAAACAAAACCTCCAATCATTGAGTGTAACATAAATATAAGAAATTACTACATCTCAATAATGTTTCTTATAACTTGTCTTTAAAAAATCAAAAAGCTACCTGTAAATGAGAAATGTCGTCATTGTTCCTCCTACAGTAATAGTTGAGACTAACTAGAAAAGCTTCAAACAGCACTGACAGTAGATCTTACTTCGTGGTACAACGGCTTTTAACAAGAGACTTCACGGTTGCATTCATGTCTTAGTGGTAACAACTTTTGCAATATTCATATCCTTCAACCAACCTCCATTCGATCAATATTTTGCCATTCATTCACGACCTACATTCAGTAAACTCCCGATGACTTCAGTCTAACAGTCAGGACGGTGGTTTGTCTGGCCTCAGTCAACAATTAATTTCCAGTAGCATTTATCATTAGATATGGGTCGCTACAAAGCTACCTGACAAAAAATCGCAGACTAAACTTGGTGTTTGCCAGGCCGATTTTAAAATATGAATGAAAAATATCAATATACAGTGGCCAGAGAAAGCACATGAAAATTCCAAAAATATGCAAAATCTATTACCCCCACCATTCCAAAAATATCACTCAAACATTTTTTTAAAAATACAGCTGAAAGGACCAAATCTTACCTCTCAATGAAATCCGGAAACATATGTCTCCAATGTAACAAACCTAGAAAATAATTCAAATGGCAAATTTCGCCAAACGTAATTTTGAAACCTTGTCATAAGCTGACAGGAAGATATATTCGATTCGAAAGTGTTTATTTAGGTATTGTAACTAATAGGTATATTAATTTGACTGCATAATTTCGAATATTAAACGTATTTGAGATGTTTTCTTGATTTTTCCATAAAATCAAGCATTTTAGAGATATTATGCAAAAATGGATATATATTTTTGTAAGTCCAGTGATGAGATATGAACTTCATTCAGCATATTAAATATATTGTAGCTTATCAAAACCAAATTAAATTTTAAGAAAGATACTCTGTGTCACTCTAAATAAATACAGGTGTAACTTTAAGTTTGTTCACTTATCTGCGATACAAGTGCAAATATCAAGTATTGTGGAAGTTATTGAGGCATCGTTATGTTATGATAATGTACTGTAAAATGTTGATTTAATACATTCAGAGGTTTAGATTTATTCCGTTTACACTATCGTGTGTCAAACCTTACACTTAACTGTTACAGTATTGTGACTGGTCATTGAAGTGTACATTGGTCATTATTTCAAAAACAATAATTCTTATTTAAAAAGAATTCTCCAAAAAATGCTTCATTAGCAATCAAATACAATTTATATACAATTCACATTTGTTCCTTTCTACTAAGTCAATATAGGCATAGGCATTTTCTCATAGAGAGTCGATATGGAATAGCAATAAAAAATATTAAGGAATTTGGAATAAAATGTTATGCCAAAACACGAAAAATTGGACGAGAGGCAGGGCGATCAAAACATATGTTAAACATTTTTTTGTATCTATTTGCAACATGAGGTAGGTTGAATAATGGTGTTGTATTCCTTATTTGATATCTCCAGTTGGCTGGACTATTGCATATTAGCCGTTGATAGTCTAAGAAGGTTCCTTTAATTTTGTATCTTTCTGTAAATTTTTCAGAACTTTGGAAGCCATTTTCATCACATATATCCATAATATTTTGGATTCCAAGATTAAACCAGTTTTTAATAATATAAGATGATTTAAAAAGATGATTATACCAAAGGGGTTGAGTGAGGATTTGGTCCATCTCATTTTCATTTAAGGTTATTTTTTGGTAGTAAATCCTCCATGCAGATAAAGCATCTTTCCAGAAAGGATTGTCATGTTCAGATAAAGAATCAACCCCATTACAACCTAGTTTGAAAAGATTATCTAAGGGAAAATTGTTTGAAGATTTTGATTTTCTAATATATTTTTTTCAATGAAGATAGTTTAAGAGCATTAATAAAGCATTCAACATCAATCATTCTTAGACCTCCGTCTTGATGGTCTCTACTTATAGTTGATCTCTTGATTTTATCATTTTTGTTATTCCACAAAAATCTGTAGATTATCTTGTTTAGTTCTTTAATGAATGTTTTGGGTGGATTAGGCAAGGCAGAGAAGATGTACTAAGGTTGATATAGCCAAAGTTTTAATAACTGTAATTTTTCCAATAAGAGTTAAGTTTCTTCTGCGCCAATTGGCAAATAATCTGTTAATATGTTCTAATCGTTTTCTTGTGTTTATCACCCATAGATCACTTAATGAAGCATTCAATGTGATTCCTAGAATGTCAAAGTTCCCTTTATGCCAGTCAAGTTTAAGGTCACTGACTAAAGTAATAGTACTTTCAGACATAGATCCTATCCAAATCGCCTTAGTTTTTTCTATGTTCATTTTAAGCCCTGAAATTTGGTAAAATGTCTGAAATGTTTCTAATGCTGCATTTAGACTTTTTTCAGATCCATCAAAAAATAGTTGGGTATCATCAGCATACTGTCCAAGTTTATGTTCCCTATCATTAAGCTCTATTCCTTTTATGTCAGGGTTTTTCCTTACCATTATACCTGATATTTCAACTGCAAGGATGAATAAGTAAGGTGAGATTGGATCCCCTTGTCTACATCCCCGTTCCTGTTTGAAAAAGGAAGACAAATGTCCATTTTGAATTACTGAGGCTGTTGTATTTGAAGTTAATATTTCTACCCATTTGATAATATTAGGCCCAAAGCCAAATTTTTTCATTACTTTTGATATAAAAGGTTTGGATATTGCATCAAAGGCCTTTTCGAAGTCAATAAGCAGAAGCAATCCAGGTTTGTTTAGTTTTTTAGCTTCAAATATGATATCATAGAGCATCCTAGTATTTTCACTGATACATCTCCCTGGAATAAATCCTGTTTGGTTCTCATGTATGATTGTGTTCAAAGTTTTCTTCATCTTATTTGCAATACATGAACTTATTATCTTATATAAAACATTGAGCAATGAAATTGGGCGCCAATTTTTTAGTAGTTTTCTGTCTTTATTTGGTTTTGGAAGGCAGGTGATAATTCCCCTGTTCATTGTGCATGTTAATGAGTTATTGTCAAAACACTCCTTTATAAATCTAAAGATAAAAAGACCTAAGTCCTTCCAAAAGAATTAAAAAAATTCAATAGGGTATCCATCTATTCCCTGGCTCTTGTTGTTTTTCATAGATAAGACAGTTTTTTGTATTTCCTTCATAGTCAAGTCTTTTTCAAGGTTATCATAATCTGATTTATTTATCTTAGGTGTTTCTATTTCATCAAGTATTTTATCTGTATTATTTTCATCAATGTTTGTTTCTTTATAAAGTTGAGTGTAGAAACTTTTCAGCTCCTCTAAAATGCTTTTTCCTTCTGTAATGATATCCCCATTAGCCTTCTTTAACTATTTATCAATTTACTAGTATAATTTCTGTTTTCAAGATGGCAAAAGTAATTAGTTGGTTTTTCTCCTTCCTCATACCAAGTTATTCTATTTCTTATTTGAATTCCTTTTATTTCTTCTTCATGGTATGATTCTAATTGTCTTTTCAGTGTTGATAGTTCACAAAGTAGTTCTTCACTTATACATTGGAAGTCATTTTTTATTGTATCTTCTAAATCATTAATTTTGTCCTCCAATATGTTTATTTTTTCATTTTTGTCCTTTTTCAAATATGAAGAGTATGAAATTGTTTTACCTCTCAAGTTCATAAGAAATGTCTCTAAAAATAAGCTATCTGATATTTTTAGTTGTAAGGTTTCATCATTAATTAGTGCATCAACATCCTCTCCGGGCCTGGTATGGTAAGCATATTCAGATATATTTTCTTTTAAAGTTTCCTTAAAATTCTTTATATATTTTTCATCACGTAGTAGCGAGGTGTTAAATTTCCAGTTGCTTCTTCCTCGTTCTCTACTTAAAGAATTTGAAAATGAGAAAGTTATGGCAGAGTGATCAGATTTATAGCCTGGGATTATAGCAGTGTCACATGAAATATTAAAAAGATCTTGTGAAATAAGGAAAAAATCTAGTCTAGCTTGTTGCTTTGGGTTTTTCTTCCACCATGTAAATTTGCGAGAATTCTGGTTTTGTTCCCTCCATATATCAACAAGATCAAATTGTTCTATTTTTTCAACAATAATATTTCTTGCATTTGGATTGTTAACATGTTTATAGTTTTCCAAGTCAATTGCTGGATTTAATACAAGATTCCAGTCCCCACATAGTATCATAGAGTCATTTCCCATTTCTTCAATCAAGTTGAATATTTTAATATAGAATGATGGTTCATCTCTGTTTGGGCCATAAAAATTAGACAAGGTCATCTTAATACCATCAATTGTCATATCTGTTATGATATAATTTCCCCCATCATCAATAAAGCTTTTATGAATTTCAATTTCTGTGTTGTTATTGAATAGTATTGCTACACCTCTTGAATTAGATGCAAATGGTGCTATTATGCAATTCAGACCCCATTCATTTCTAAACAGGTCTTTATCTTTTTAAGAGATATGAATATCTTGGAGACATATAACTGAATACTTCCTTTTTCGCCAAATTTTCATGATTTCTTTTCGCTTGCTTTTGTCAGCTAAACCTCTACAGTTTGCAGAGACTATTTTAATTTTATTATCCATAAGAGCTGAAAACTCCAGGAAATATTATGATGAGTTAATTAAAAATGATACAACACCCAAGTCATTAGAATATTGGAATTTGATATGTTTGCATGGGATTGAATGGAAAGATGTATTTAGTTACTACCGTAAATCCACCAAAGATTGCAAGCTGTTGGATTTCCAATACCGATTTATTAACAGAATTATTTACAAAAAGAAAGAATTAATGAAAATGAAATTAGTTGATAATGATACTTGCTCTTTCTGTAAAAATGCTCCAGAGGATATATCACATGTTTATTTTGACTGTCATCTTGTTCAAGACTTTTGGCATAAAATTGAAGCTTTCTTGAATGACAATTTTAAAAGGAATCTGAAATTGTCTAAATTCATTATTATGTTTGGAGTGTTCTCAAAAACACAAATCCTAAATCACATTTTACTTATTGCCAAAAGATATATATATATATATATATATCAAGTCTAAAACAAGATATATCCTATGCAGCTTTTTTGTCAATACTTAAGGATGTACATAACATAGAAAGATTTATTGCAATAAAAAATGACAGATATTATCACTTTTCCAGGAAATGGCAAGGCCTGGCCATGATTCTATAATTTGTTCACGAAGCACCCATAAAATCCCTGAAATGCTGTCCATTTTACAGACAAATACTCTCTTAAGCCTTAAAGATTGCATTATGACTACTGTATGAAACCACATGTATAGTTGTTCTTCTGCAAAATTGTTTATTGCCACAACATAGATGCAACTCTGTAATGTTCATGTTGAAAATGGAATAAAAAAATTTAAAAAAAATATATATATATATGTTAAAAAAGATTATAACATGTTGACAATGTTTATCCATTCCCATCTTCACAACGTCACGGGCGAAACGAAAGTTTCTAAAACTTTCCATTCCTCCCTTGACATCATTGGCCGTAATTTCTGTGCTGGCATTTCAACCCGCTGTACGGAAGTAGAATAGTCCAATCAGAAGACAGCTTGTTAAATGAACCGATTTGCAAAAATACTTTTGTATGCGTTTTACAAGGTAGAGAAACTCTTTATTTGAGTGATACATAAATGTATATTTTCTCTGCATTCTCGGTGCTCATCAAAAACATGAAAACAAGCATGCGGACTGAAGTTTAAATTAAAATTTCAATCGGATAGTTTTCAAAAACATCGTCTGTCAAATAACATGGTATTTGCACAAGTTAGACCAGGACGTGAACTAAATAGAGGTGATATGATGTATGATAAACGATCACTTCTACATTCTGATTCCCTTATTCCTTTAATAACTGATCCTTTAACACCCCCTAACATATTCAGTGTAGAAAACGGAACGGCATCGCTCAACTTTAATCATATGTTTGATGTATTACTGCTTCATTTAGTTGAATACATTGTCTTTCAATTGGATAAACGTATTTTCATTTTCCTGACATCACCCTATTCGACCTAAAACGTGCTTGTTCCCCTTTAATGTGCTTTTATTAGTTTAATTCTGTTGTTTGTGCATACATATAGTTTTAGTCTGACGCCAAAGAAATAAATCGTTTCCGATGAATGTTAAAGATATTGAAATTTCATAAAACTTTGCAAAACTTTAACGATGGTGTCATTTTATCGTGAACCTAAGATCTTGTTGACAATTTATTTTAAAGCCCAAAAGCTTTGTATAGTTTCAATTCAAATATATTAATTTGCGATAGTAATTTCAATCCAGACAGACACGACCACCAACGGGTCAACTGATATTTGGAAGTTGATTAAAGCAGCCAAAACCTTCTCAGTTGACCAATTTGTCCTGAGATGTTGCATTTCATCCAATGGCATATATGCTAAACAGCTTTATATCAAAACAAATGCGGTAACAATAAAATCTTGCTGCTCTTTAATACGAAAATTCTAAAAATAAACGGTGATGAGAGTATTGATGTCTTAGTTTATGGCAGTGAATTTAAAATAAACTCATCGGCAAAAGAAAGTTATCACTCAATTAAAATGACTCTAATTAAATAACGAATAGCGCTAGAAGGTTGAAATTAAGTCAGTCAAGTATATCAATCAATCCGAAAACATTGAACAAGAGAAAATGATATGTGACATAACCCGTAGTGCGCTCCAAAGCTTTTAAGTGAGAAGGGGGCTAAAACAAAAATTACAGACCATTTTTTTAAATATTGTTTCGCTCTAAAATTATGAATATTGGAAAGAAAACATTGAATCAGACTTAAATATGCTCAAGACAAGTGTAAGCACACAAAAAACAATAATTGAAACAAAATGAGAAGGATTGGGTGACGTCACCCTTTGGCTCTTTCAGTATTCCTGTTTAACTTTAATCTTGGCTTGTTCATAAATTTGTGAATCAGATTTGACTTAAACATGTTTTTGTGAAAGACTAAGTGTTCTTCAATCACCGACAAGGCATATGACGTTTACAATAGCTGTATATCTAAATAATTTTAGTCTTTTCATGCCATTTAGTATTTGCAATAAATCAAAACTTGGTGGTAAATGTACGACCATAGAAGAATCGAAAAGCTCCGATTTCACTTGACCTTGATCTCCCAGTGCTTACGTCCAAAATGCAATACACACCTTCGGCATTTGACGTTCATGACGTCACTTTAAGTTAGTGTTGAGGATGGTCAAATGCAAACATTGTATAAGTTTTCATATGGTAAAAATACGTATGTTTTTGCTGTTTTGGGATTGTCCAATATCGAGACATCTTATCTGTATTGAAAAAACACATTGTAAATAACAAAAAATAGGAACTATGGCAATTCTTCAAAAGTTGGTATCCATGGACAGTATTTGTCAACTTTCAATGGTTTCTCGCGGTTTTATGGTCTGATTTTTAATGGTTTTTATGTGTTCGTTCTACAGTGGTGATGATCGTGATTCATTATGAGCATTTGGTTGAAATTGTGTCACGTGACTTGGCACCAATGGCAAAGGCACACGATTTTCACCTTTTTCCTTTTTTCCGTTAATACATCAACATTTGTTCTTTACAAGTTGAAATACACAAATTTAGGGATCATGTGCTTTTATTGCGACAATTACTATCAATGTTCATATAAAATGATTTTGTATGACTTCAGTTCAAAAGTGATAACTTTCTTTTGCCGATGAGTTTATTTAAAATATACTCTAAATTATTAGACTTTCAATATAGATTTATTCATTGTAACATATACATTAAACGAAAATTACTCAGAATGAAAAAGGCTGACAATAGCCTATGTTGCTTTTGTAAGAATTGTGACAGTGCAAACATTTGACATTAATCAAAATAATTATTATTTCAAAACTGACTCTCTCAAACTAAAATATCATCAATGGACGGCGTTCTCAGCATCCCTCGCCACGCAAAGCACGAGGCCCCATGTTGAGAACATCTGCCATTCCTTATCTGGATATTCCCTGACATCCATTATGTAAATTTCTTTAATTTGATCCTCAGCGTCCATCTATTCAATCTTTAAATACTCGTGCATGTTCCCTAACTGGCAGACAGGCTCGGAGTCCAGCTACGACAGGACATACATCCCGACTGCTCTCGCCTGTGGACGCCATCTTGTATGTAAAACTTCTGGTGAAAATTCCCCGCAGAAAATAAAGAAGAAAAACACAAAGTCTTCTTGTTTGTCATCGTTTAAAACAGGCTTGCCACAGAAAAGTGGAAAAACACATATTGTGTAGTTCAAGTGATGTAAGAATGTTGATGAGAGTGTTTGTCATGTATACTGAGAATGTGAGGAGACACAAATCTTTTAGAATAATCTACAAGTTCGGCTTAATAGTTCACTTCCAACTCCAGTGATATTTTTAAAAATTTTGATCTGGTTTGGTACTCAACACCAAAACAAATTAATTAATCACATCATTATTTCTGCAAAAGATATATTTATCTTAGCAATATGAAAAATACATCACTAAACTTAAACATAAAATATATTTAAAAACTTTGAAACAAATATTTTTGTAGAACATTTTATTGCAACCAAAAACAAAAAAAATCATGATTTTGATTAAAATTGTGTCTTGTCTCTCAAGTTCTTGAGTAAACACATTTATTCCATATTCAAATTGCCTGCCGTACTCTTAATTGTATGTTCAACACAACATTGCTGTTGTAATTTATATTGCCTGTATGTGACTATTTATACATTGGGAACTAATAAAAAATTAAATGATATAAGACAAGTTAACAATGCAATGTGAACAATTAAAGATTTGGTTTGTAAATGCTTTTAAAGCCAAAAATTGATCATTTCCATCATCGAGTGGCTTCTTAAAACTCCACAGCCGATGCTCAAAGTGAAGAAGATTCTACTGATGTTCTCAATTCAGCTGAAATAAATAGATTTCATCTTCGAAACACATATTTATGTTTTCACGCAGTACATAATCAAACCCAAAAAAATTTTTTCATCATATTCTTTTTTCTGCACTTTTTTTCAAAGTTGAAATTATTTTCAAAATAAAAAACTGATGGGATATACCAACTTGGAATAGTGCTGTATCCACAGTTGAGATAGCCTCAAAAGCTATCCCATCTTAAGATATGGGATAGATCCAAAGTTGGGATGCAACAATACCGACCATTCCGTCGGTCCGTCTGCCCTCTGTCCACAACCCTACTTCGTAGTGCCAAATTACAAACTATTTCGTTATTTTATTATTATTTTTAAAAATTTCCATGTTTTGTACTTTGATGTTTTCCAATATCAGAATTTGTCCCACCAATTGCAGGAAAACTATTCATTTGATTCATTTCAAATTTTGCACATATTTGCTAGTCTTCTAACATACTAGGAGTGATGCAGTGCCAATTTACAAGCGATTTTGTTCATATATGATTTTTTTAGCTGGCCTGAAAGGCTCGGCTTATGGCATGGCACGATGTCCGCCCGTTAACTTTGTGCATTTTCGAAAGCTGAGTGACTTTGTGTACATACTTCGTAATAAGGGCCACAGGGGCCACATCCTTTAAACCTATGTTCATCTTTTTCTCCAGAAGCTTAAGGTCTAGATAACTGAAACTAAAGACTATAGACTCCTTAGTTAGATAAGGTGGATTCTAAAGTATACATTTGGTGACCCTTACTAAGGGGGCAAACAAATTTGCCACATCCTAAAGCAAAATTGGTATGTATTTCTATTTCTTTGAACTGAGATTTGTCCGACAAATCGCAGAATTTTTTTTTAATACAAGCAAATACATGAGTTGAAATGATTACAAATAACACATGTATTCAAATACGTAATCCACATTTGGCTAGTTCACTAACTAAATAGGATAATTTCTAAATAATAAATGCAAGGTTGACCAATATTGAAAAAACATTTCTTCAGTTTCTGTAGATAAAAATATATATCTTGTTGAATTATATAGTAACGTACAATTTTATTTTTAAGATAATCCAACTTTGGTGTAAATCCATTAATACTGCATCTGTAAATATACTGTTTGACTAATAAAATGATTGCATTTACAGGATTATTGTTCTTTCCTTTCATTCCCAATATGATGATTTTATTTGTAAATTCTAATTTGAGTTGAACCGAGTTTAACCACGATTCTATTTCTTTCCATAATCTAAAGATTGATTCACATTCCCATAACATATAGTTTTTTTTCTTTTTCATTTATGATTTTCTTCCTGGTTGATGAATAGTATATTGTTTTACCCCTAATCATGAGTAGTAATGTTTCCCAAAGTAGTTGATCGTCTAATGAATATTTATTTGGTTCTGTTTCCGAAATTTTGTATTGGACTAACGTTGATTTGATTGTTTCTTTTATTAGATTTACGTATTTTACATCTCTTAAAGTGAATTATTAAATTTCCAAAAAACCCTCGCCCTGGTTAGTGTTGAGCATGTTAAAGATAGAGTTATCAGTGAGTGATCAGGGGTTGGAAGAATATCACAACTAGATTAGCGTTTGCGGGACACCGCAAAAGCAGAGCAGCCCCGAAACTTGGGGTTTCGCCTTACCCTGTTCCGCCTTCTACAAGCCTCAGCATATTGGGCATTTTCTTGTGACCTTGACTTTGACACTCAAGGTCACACAATCAATGAATACATTTCATTGAATATAACATTTATGTAACGAATTTAAGTGTTAAAAGTTAAAATAATCCATTTTCTCAATATATGTTATATAGCATTTTCGCAAAACCATGCTAAAGTAGTGACCTTGCTGTGACCTTGACCTTGGACAGATTGTAGCGAAAACCTTTTCAAATTTGTTTACTCTTCCAAGGATGATACATACCAAGTTAGAGCTTCATAGCACAAAAACTTTTCAAGTTATCGCGTTTACAAGGAATGTTTTAGTGATTCAATAGCTCGTGACCTTGACCTTTGACCTTTAAAGTGAACATGTCATTGTAATTCCCCAGAGGTGTAGACACTTATACATATTCATGAGTTCTAAAAAGCCTAATGGGATTAGGTGCATATTACATATAATATATGTTTACCTAAGAAAGAGTCAGAGTAGAATTACATTTAAGCATTCCTCAGTACATTATTTCATAAAATAGTTTTGGCATTTATGTAAATTGGTAATTGTAAATCTATATATGAAATGCATAGATAATTTACGTTTCGCATATAATATCTTTACCATACAAGCATACTCATACCAGACGAACATTATAGATCATCTCACTTCATAATATTTACTTGTAAATACCCACCTATGTACATATATACATAAACTTCCACATACATATACGTTTTGCATACGCACACATTATACACATTCATGAACACGAATCTATACATCGATTGTATACGAGTGTTCTTGTACATGCATGCATATCAAAGCACATTAACATCATATACTCGCATACCCTTACAGATACACTCATGTAGTCCGTTTGCATGTAGATGCGTGATATGTTACATATTGAGATTCTTCTGATGTTTTGAATACCATTAGTACACAGTAAAAAAAAATCTGATTGTTTTCAACATTAGCACTTGTCTTCCAACCTACAATGAGGGGTGCAGTGCCAAATTACAAACTATTACGTTGATTTAAGATTTTTTTAGAAATTTCCATTCACATAGTCGTTTTCCAATATCAGAATTTGTCTTATGAATTTCAGGAAAACTGTTTGTCTGATTCATTTCATATTCTGCATATTTCTCCTAACATACTAGGAGGGGTTCAGTGCCAATTTACAGGCGATATCTTTTTTTTACGAATTTCTATTTTTTGTAGCCCTATTGAGTCATTATCACAATTTGTCTGACACATTGTAGAATTCATTCCATTCATTTCAATTCTTTTTAAGTGGGTGTCACATTTTGTGTAAGAGATGTATATTTATGGTTTTGATAATGGGATGGGAAGTAAGCAGTAATTAAGTTTGTCAGGGATGCACGGTCGGGGGTATTAGTGAGCCACGCTCACCTTTTGTTTGTTTACATTGTCCTTCACATAACGTCTATCATAATAGGATTTCATGAAAGATTAGATCAGATGTTTTATTGAAAGGCAATGTTCCTTATCAAAAGGAGTTCCAAAACGATTGCCAGTGGCCAAAGATAAACAGCTGTTCTAGTCCAATAGACTCATGCAGAGACATGGCTGTATATGACAGAGATGGGGAACCAATATTGTATTGAGTCAAAGAAGAGACAGCGCAGCAAACATATAACAAAATAGTAACTACACTGTATTAAATTATAGTTGTGAAGTCACCCTGTTGTTCTCGCTCCATAATGTTCTGCAATGGATCGTTACATTTAAGTTTTTAACTTGATATCTGATAGTTTGTAAGGTAAAATCGGGGGGTAAAATATGGTATAATTGCGCTGATTCAATTTCTTTCATTGGCACATTTCCTTGCAGTGTCTTTGAAACGATTAACGATGCAACAAATAATGATTTAAATTGAAAACATCTGATCTCACTTACTTAATTACGATACATTCTTGTTTTCAGTGAAAACCTGAAAAGAGTCATATGTATACGTGGAGGCCAAATTCATACGACCAATTTACATAATTACTAGTTATATACTCCATCAAACATTATTATATCGCAACTGTCATTCTGCCTGCTGAAGATAGCTTTCAAAGATAACGTTTGACTGAGTTTGATAGACTTAGTTACCTTATAAAACTCACGTAATGGCTTTTTAACGGGCTGAGGGTAGATAATTTCAGAACTTGCTCAAGAGGGTGATATCAGAGAGACAGAGAGACAGATTTTTTTCAGTAATGTGGGCCGTGTGGCCTATGTTACAATGAAGTTTACAATATTTGTGATATCAGTAGTTATCAAAGGCTCACATGCATGTACTGTGCAGAGATAAAGATTAAAATAGAATAGGCAAACTAAGGTAGCAAGAAGGAAGTAAGTAATGCTTCGTGTTAAAGAATTAACCTTAATTCAGATAGTATGAGTCCTCGAGCACTATTCCGTTTACATTATATATTATCAAACCGTATCTGTCATACTGGCTGCTGTACAAACGTTTAAGGTCACGTTTGAATGATTGACGTGCGTCATTGTCCGGTTTTCGATCATTATCACGAAAATCACATTTTATCTTTTTAAAGTTGCGGTATTGGTGAAACACTGGTCTTCGGTAAAACGAGCAAAACAGATCGAAGGCAGGTAAGTCATTTTGTTTTTATCCTGTATGAATAATAGGTAAGTCTTGTTGTTCTTAACCTGTATGAATAATAATCACATTTATAAGAGTACAAATGACTAAATAATTAAGACACCAAGTAAACACAATGGAGTTATAAAAATGCTTTGGTGACAAAGCATACCACGGCCCGATAAAAGAAGGTCACTATTGTTGAAATAATAACTCATTCAATTTAATTGTTAATTAATTTATATCTAATTTACCCAATTACTTTATGCTATAGTGACAGCAAACATTACCATGATAAAAATAACTAATGATCAAGACAGATTTAATGATACAACAACAACAACTATTTAAAGAGATGCATCTGGGAGATTATTTTCCAATTTACTTACGTTAGAGGATACCATATGGACAATTGCAGAAAAAAATACATTATCTTTCTGTGAGAACATTATCGAAGTGGCTATATAGTATTATTCGTTATTTCACTTTTTTATCTTCAGACGCATCTGATTACAATATAAGCCATGGGTTGGAAGACATTTGGTGTATTCATCATTTTCTATCTCATGTGTGATTATTGGCGCAAGGGTTTCAATGTAATCATCAACAACGTTGGCCATGAAAGATTTTATCTTACGATTCATCCAGATGATGGCATATTCACCCTCCGGTGGAGGATCGCTTGGCATACTGGAATATTACCATGGCAACAGATACTCAGAACAGGGAACAAAGATCTTGCAACAGAAGACCAACATCTTAAATCGGTACAGCTTAGAAAAATTCACTTGTTATACGTCGTGGTTGTAATATATCGTTACAAAAACCAGAATATTCCAGTTTATATAACGCAAGCGGATTCTTGGAAAATGATGAAAAATGTTTGCCAACAACTATTTGAGATTCCCATTAACAAACAAGATATCATTTTTGAAGGAAATTACAATATTGAAAAATATGCATCTCCGCACAAGAAATTTGATCCAAATAAAGTATATCAACTTGATATCATAGCAGAAAGAACGGAATCTTTTTGGGGTTCAGAAATACGATACAAATTGTACATGGAAGCAAAAGGGGGATATTTTGAAAATATATGGTATCACATTTTCTTTCAGGATCATATTTACAAAATGAAGTAGAGATATTTTCATTGATGTAAGATTGAAATATTTAGGTTTTCTGTCGTTTCAGTCCCAATGTTTTATCAATGGGAACATCGAAATGGAACACAGCAGGACAGGCGAAGTGTTCCCAGTCTACATGTTTAAACGAATGTTGATTATTGGTTCTAGTGGGATGGACTTTATTTGTGTCAATAAGATATGAATCGAAGTAAAGGCAGATAAATATTAATTTACGTCACTCAAACACATCGACGTTGAGGTTAGAGTTGAACTGATAAACACGTTTTGTGTGGGGTGTTTGTTCTGCAAAAGCTATCAATGAAGATAATGTAAAGAAAAACCAAGAATTGTTCCTGTTTATCATTCACTCATTATTTACTTCCAAGAATCAATTAAGCCTTTCAACAACAGCATTATAGCAATACGATGCAATGACTGGCTCTCTGTTTTCATCTCTACCCTGTTGAGCGCTCATGTGATCGATGTTCAATTCTGGCCCGTCCGAGAAAAACGTTACTCCAGGAAGTATCTCATACTTCTTGATACTCGTTTCATTTGTTTTTATGTATATATTTTTAATTTGATTGAGTTAATTAGTGTGTCATTTGATAGATTTATGACAATATTAGGTATGTTACTCTTCAAGAATGTGTTCTTTATCAATATAGTGATTGCCAGGTTGACTTATTTCTGTCACAGCAATGTTGCAATCTTTAAATAAATTGTGATTAACATATGTTGTTATATTGTGTTCATTCCTTCGATCTCAGTTCCATCCTTCCCAGCAGTTTATACAGAGCATGATTCTATACTAGATATACTAGCTTCACCAAACTTAAAACACTTATCTACAATGATCCAATTGTGTGCCACCAAATTGATTTTCAGCTCATCAGCTCAACAGCTCTGAAAGACCCGATGGGCTCATGGCATGGCGTCCGGCGTCCGTCCATCTGTCCATCCGTAAACTTTTCACATTTTCGACTTCTTCTCCAGAACCAATGACTCTTGAGAGCTGAAATTTTATGTGCAGACTCCTTGGCTAATGGGGATTCTAAATTATAGATTGTGTGGCCCCACAACCCCAAATAGGGTCACAGGGGTCAAAACCTTAAAAATCTATTTTCATCTTCTTCTCCAGTTCCATAAGGTCTAGAGAGCTTAAAAATGTGTGTAGACTCCTTGGCCAGTGGGGATTTCAAATTTTAGATTCTGTGACCCCATGACCCCAATTAAGGTCACAGGGGCCAAAACCTTTAGAACCTATGTTTATCTTCTGCTCCAGTTCAAAAAGATCTAGAGAGCCTAAAAGTTGTGTGTAGACTCCTTGGCCAATGGGGATTCTGAATTGTAGATTTTGTGACCCCATGACCCCAAATGGAGTCACAGGGGTCAAAACCATACAAGCCTATTTTCATCTTCTCCAGTTTCAAAAGGTTTAGAGAGCTGAAAGTATGCAGACTTGGGCAATGAGGATTCTAAATGTTAGGTTTGGTGACCCCTTGATCCCAAATTGGTTCACAGGGGTCAAAACTTAAAACCTATTTTCACCTTCTTCTCCAGTTTCAAAAGGTTTAGAGAGCTGATTCTAAATTTTAGATTTTGTGACCCCATGACCCAAAATAGGGTCACAGGGGTCAAAACCTTATAAACCTATTTCCATCAAAAGTCTGATGAGCTACAGAGCCCATGGCTCTATTTTTATTTGTTTACGGAGTCATGGCAAAATGACTATAGAACAGTGACTTAATGAGATAGTCATATCTACTAATAGTATACTAAACATGCTTTCATCACTAAACTTCATAAACTTTCTAGCCATGGTCCCATTTGAGGGTAAGACTATTATTCTATTTTTTCGCGGTTTCCATTAAAACATGACTAAAACAGTGACTTCATGACAAAGTCCTTTTGTCCGGAGCATATCTACTATACTCGGCATGCTAGCATCCCAAAACTTCATATGTCTGTTTTGAGGGGTTGGTACAAGAGCAAGTCAACATTACAAATAGATTAAACATATTATACATGCGTCCTATGCACTATATCTTAACAGAGACTGTAGTATAGTAATGAATTTATGAAAACGTTTTAGTTCTTTTGTACATTAAGGTGTCATAATTTTACATATCGAATATAAATTTGCATAATAATATGTTTTAGTAAAATACAAAGTTCTATTTGAAGAGATCGTGAAACTCATATCCAATAACATTTTGGTTACATAACTTGCAGATTTCAGACTTCCCTGATTTCTGAAGAAAAAAATCAATAATAATTTTTAGCCTGTCGTTTCCATTTAAACATGGCAGTGACTCTATGGCATAATCATTTATATTCTAAACTGCTAATGCTTCACATTCTACTACACGTATGATCCACGGACAATTTCATTTGGTTTCCACGGAAACATAAGTAAAGGTAAATTAGGGAAGAAAGATGTCAATAGAACGAAACCAAAGACTCTGTCCATTATGTAAAGATACAGTTGAAAACGAAATCAAGTTCATGTTTATCTGTAAACCATATGATGAAATCAGAAAGAAAATTTTACCTGATTATTACCTGTCAAAATCCCCGGAAAGTAGCCTTTAGGTCATTAGTATCATCATGTGATGAACAAGATATTAAAAGTTTGTCTTTGTATATAAAATATAGTTGAAAGTTAAGAGATGAATTGTTAAACAAATAATTATACAGTGTCATTTATTCAATCCTTGTGTAAGGTTTCTCTGGTATATCGTTTTGTCTTCAGCTGTAACATTCCAGATTGTTTCATGTTAATATATGTATTGATATATATTCATTGATCTTTATATATATATATATATATATGTATATATATAGATGAAATATAATAAAATTATGGAATTGGGAACATAAATACATTCATTTTAGCTAACTAGCGCTTTCAGCCATGTTGGCTTCTTCAGGTTAGTTTTGAATGTCAGTTGTCACGCTGATTATGACGTAACGCTCCTTATGACGTCATAGTGGTAGGGACGTCATAAGACAAGTTCAAGGAAATCTACATTTTAGCATTAAGTAATTGTTTGATAAATCCATTCTCCATCAGTTCCAACAGCCGTGGCTTATCGTATTTCACTTTATAAAAGGGAAACACTTCTTCAAAACTAACCTGAAGAAGCCAACATGGCTGAAAGCGCTAGTTAGCTAAAATGAATGTATTTATGTTCCCAATTCCATAATTTTATTATATTTCATCTATATACACCTGAGAGTTGTGCTTGTGGATTTTTCGTGTATATATATATATATATATATATTCACAAAAAGTTAATTGTCCAGGTGTATGGTCCAACTTCGTCTAATGAATAATAAATGTCATTTGCTATCCGTGTATCTGATTCGCTGGACACTGTAACAGAAATTCAGTTCATACCTGCATAAACTTAATTTGGTGACGTCACATCACATTCAGCCACGCCCATTCACACTTAGCCACGCCCCAAATGACGGAACTATTCGTAAACTAGCGTTTTTTATGCTGTACCAGTTCGCGAGAGTTCGGTAAAAAGACAAAAAATTACAAATAGCTAATATCAAATCAATATTTTATAGTTTGTTTTATAAATGGCACGGCTTCATAACAATACACCCGGTCGTTTTCCCTCTCCCGCAGTCGCGGCTGTTGCAAGGGTATCAGCCATTGAAATGCCGCAGTTTCTAGCTTTGTTCCTCAACAAGATTAGAGAACTGTGCCGTTTAACATAAACTTAATTCGATTTGATCTGATTGCTTATCGTCCAACTTTGATGGCTAGCCACATGTATGGCACGTCCTACGATAGTCTAATCGGCTATTTTCATACCGAATCAAACAGTCGCGAGTTTGTGTTTATGTACAACGGTTGACACTAGGAATGTCAAGGCCACGTGACAAGACGTTGCGGGATTCCGTTGTGAATTTTCATTGGCTGGTAAACTAGTCGTAGGCGGAGCTAAAATAATAATGACGTTTTGATTGACATTTTATCTCTCTTGTTTTGCTGAGAGTTGAATTCGTTCGCGTAAATAGTGCAGTCCTAGCTGTTGCATTGTGGTTATTTGGAGCAAACAAACGTATTAAAACATCGAATTTGTGTATATTTATTTATAAGAATTGACTTCAAAATTTATTAAGTTCATGGAGGTATAAACTTAAAAACCGCTGTGCAAACTTCGCGTAAATCCGCTACGCGGATTTACACAGTTTGCACAGCGGTTTTTAAGTTTATACCTCCATGAACTTAATAAATTTTGAAGTCAATTCTTAATTAAATAAAAACATAATGCCGGATTTTTCTCCTACCGGTTTCATTTTTAATCTTCAGGGAGAATGAAACGTTACAAAAGTCTATGACGTCATCGTTTATATTGTGACGTCACAGTAGGGAACAATGTACATTTTGGTTCAACAACATGAACAAATGTTAATATTTACCAACATTGAGTTTGGGGAGGACTTTCTTGATAAAATAGTCTTCTTATAAAATATATATATATATAACCTTCTTGAACAATAGTTTAGAGCGATTTACAGATGCATTAAGTCATGTGTACGTATAAATGTGGGCCATTTACGTTCAGTACTTCTACATCGCATTATTACATAATGTCTCTCGGTTGAAAACTCCCTCAACCTTTCTGCTATAAACGGCTTTATTTATATTACGGATTGTATGTTATATCCTTCCGATGTCAGCATACGTCAAGCTTAAGCTTGACATCATAGTGAACAAGGACATCATTTGGGAACATAGTCATGCACTGATGGAGGAAACTTAAAAGATGAAATAGTTTTTATAATATATCTTGTAACTTTTTACAATTGTCATCTTTTGGTCAACCCATGTAGTATCCATGTGATAAAAAGAATGTTTTATGGGACAATAACAACGCCTCTATTCGACACATTATCCTTTGTCAATTCGATTGCTCTTCCTCCAGCATTGCGGAATTTACAGTAATGTGAAGACTAATAATAGTTTGACTTCACTGTCATTGTCATTCAATTGTCGTAATTTAACTTTGCTGGTCAAATAAGTTATAAATTGTAAAAAGATTCTTCAGAATAATCTTAATCATAACTGAACTGGGTTTTTAATTGCTGTCTATAAAATCCAGCAGACAATCATGCTTTATTCTTAATAATGACCGTCGACCATGTTAAAGGGACATTGAGTGTTTTGATAAAAATTTAAGAACGCTACTAAAATCTATATCATTGAAACATATACACACAAATTATCATAATTTAGTTTGACCTGAAATAAGCTTAGAAACCGAAATAATTAGAAGAGGTGTTTCCCACGGATATAAATAGATCGAGTTTATAATTTGTTCTCGCAAAGTATTGTGGTCATTGTTGATGTGGGTGATTTCGTACCCAAAACGAAGCTTTTCCCATCGGGAATTCGTACCGAAAAGAAACTCGTGCCTATAACAAAACGACGAACACGTATCCGCAGTCCATTTGATGGTTTATTAGTCATTAGCGATATGTCACAGGAAATTGAGAATAATCAAATATAATGTTATAACCATCAATAATAAAGTCAAATACGATATACTACCCCATATACAATAGGCTGAAGGAGAGTCAGGTGACACCTGAGCTCAGTTCTCAAAATCCCCACCTCGCACTACTCGTGGGCTGCTATCACAAAAACTACACATTGACATCTGTCATAACTTACCGCCGATTCTTTATAAGGCTTCATACTTATTGGAGACCGACAAATTATTTCGATTATGTACTTACTTTCCCTCAAAACACCTCGAAAGACGAATCTCCCCCTGAAAATTAAGAAACACAGCTTCCGCCAGACAGAAACCACTGACGGCAGTGACGTCGAGTACGCTCTCTCATTGGTCACATATATTTAGTAACAAATCATGGCTATGCAACGACTCGAACATGTTTATTTCGCCGCAGCCCCTGGTCAGCTAAGACAGGAGAGAGGTTTACCTCCCCTTCAGATGAGACCTTTTCCAAAAACATAAAATATTCATAAATTGCTATGCCTAGCTATATGTATGTTGTAAATGAACTGAATCACCCAAAAATCACGATTTCACCATTTATGTCGTAGGTTTAAGATGACTTACGAAATAATCTTGTTTCGTATAAGTCGGTCTCGCAGAATTGTACAACCATTGAGATTGGCGTGCAGTAGTTTTGATGTTTGAGTACGAGATGGTCTGTAGCCAAAAGCATTTGCACATTGCTATATGACGCTGGAGTTATTTTTGCAAAAGAATTCCTTATTTCACAATATATTTCATTCAAAAGGTAACATCTCAACATATTAATATGGATATTTGAACAAGGTTACTTTCAATATAGTTTTTTCTCTGAGTCATGAAGACAACATGTAAAGAATGGAAACATAATGTCAATGCAAAGAAACTGAATTGCTGAACAAACATAACATACATAACTTACAAATGCACCAATTGGCGTTATGATATTGAGACAAAAATATGAAGTACGTGACATATGCAGTATTTTTCAAAAAGTTTAATCAAAAACCACTTTACCTAAAAGAAGCAGCATATGCTACTTTATACGTCCAAACTTTTACATCATCATGCATAAATATTTACACTTTTTGTTCATTTTCGTTTCAGCCTCAAAGTATATCCAACTCGCCTCATTCCCTGAAAGCGAGGTTCAAAGCAAAGGTTGAAATTTTCCAAATTTTCATAAATATCAAGATCACCAATAATTTCATCATCTCTTCTCTCGTGCCCATTGAAGACGAACTGTATCGTTTCTGGTTTGGCGTCCAGTTTTTCGGCAACTGATGCCTTGAGTTCGCCTATTTGTCTGCCAAAGTGTAAATGACAAGGAATCAGACGGTTTCCATCAGAGTCGAGAATCAGGGTCCACGCTGAAGAATTGCCGCCAACTCGCAAATTGCGAAGCACATGCACTGCAAAAATGATGTTTTAATATTAAACACAAAGCCAAACACATAGCTTGTTCTATTTTTTAAACACATAAATAATCTAAACATGTTTAAATCCTAAACACATAAATTAAAGTGTTTAATATCAAAACATGTTCTAGTTTAGAACATGTTGCGGAAAGTGTTTCAATATAAAACATGTTGTGGAAAGTGTTTTAATCTAAAACGTGTTGTGGAAATGTTGATGTAAATATGTTTAGAGTTTGGACATTTTGTGGTTGTACACGCCTCTTGTAGATCTCGTTGTTGATGCATTAAAATGATATAAGGTAAACAATGATATTGTTCAGTAAATATCGCGCAAATTCAAAGAAAAATGTACAAAGCAGCCCACCAAAATACAGTGATATGTGGTCATAAATCATTCATCATTATGTTTAAAAGGGGCAGTAGTACGTTTTAGGATGATGTCAGAAAATGAAAATAAATGGTTCATTTTGCATTAACGTACAGCTATCAGTGAAAATATAGAATTTTCAAAACACATGCTACTGCCCCTTTAACATGTCAGAATATATATCTTTAATAACTCGTAAGAAAAAGATGAAGACAGTTCAAAAGTAAAACATGTTTATAGCTTTTTTTTAAAAACAAGGCATTCCGTAACATAATAAAAAAACAATATTTTAATTATCACACATTGAGAAAATAAGGACACGTTACAGGGAATAATTTATGTCAGCTAACATCCATTTATTCATTAATAAGTACTGATATAATTCATATCTTTAATGGAAGCCCAAAAACTGCAAATGCAAATGTTTTGGCTAATTTAGATCCCATAAAATCAAGGTAAAACTTCTTGACAGGGCGACCTTCTTCACCCTATTGTTAACAGTGACTTCTGTGTGCTATGAACAGCACATCAGCTTCCAACAACTTCTCTTTTGGTCATCATCAGCATTCTGTGAGCTTCTTTTTCATGGATGAGATGTCCTGACCCTATCAAAAACAAATTCAAAATGCTTCAGTTACTTAAAAAAACACAGTGTTTTAATGCAAGTTAGAGAAAGGTCCCAACTATGTTTCTACTACATACATTCATATTCAGTAAATAAGCAATCATTGTTTAATAAAAAAGATAGCTTAGTGACATTGCCAGCTGTAATACTCACCCCCTTTTGCGCATGCGCGAGAATTTCTCCGAACAGAGAAATAAGTTTGTTAGTTTGGTCTTTAGACTCATGTCACTAAAGAACCCCTACAACTACCCAGAATTCAAGGTTCAAAGTATAAAGATAAATATATGCTCTTTACGAGGATATTTTTCATTTTAATCTAAATAAATATATGTTTGTTCCTGGTTGTTTTTACAAATTGCATTTCCAAATACATTTCTGCCCTTACAAATATGTATACCATGATCTGATCTTGCTAAACAGGGTATCTTTCACAGGCAAAATAAAATATTTCTACTTATGTGTTCCAAAATTCAAGGTTTGCGATAAAGAGACGGAATTCCCTTCTTTACAGAAAATATAATCAAAATTACTTTAACACAATTACCCATTGTTCCTGCAACGTTTGAAAAAAATGAGAACTTCTATGACATGCTTGGCTGATCACCAGTATCTGCTCAAATGGTGGTAATTGGCATCAGTGGTAGGTCTTTAATTATGTTTGTGTTGTAATATAAGCTTGAAATAATTCCCTTCCCTAGCCAAAGTGTTCCCAGATGTATAACTTAGTAGCTAAAGCATTACTGGTTTTTTGCAATTTACGATCAATTCTTTACTAAAATTTGTAAAGGGCGGATACAAAATTTTCGTATTGGTGGTGAGCTCCAACATTACAACTTTTAAAAACTCTGGTGACTCTCAAAATTTACTTTATTTGGAACTCCCCCACTTCCGTTAGCCTTAATTTGTGTCTATATCTAAGAATGAAATAAGACGTCGACCCAGTGCCAACTCAAAATCCGAATAAATATCCCTTTTTATTTAATGAAAGAATATATCAGTTTGATATTAATGCAACCAAGGACGTTCATGCCATTGAACATCCTTGATGCAACACAACTCTAACAACGGTTGTGATTCTTTCATAAATTATAGTGATAAAACATGATTAATATTTCCGATATACTCAGAAGCGTTTTGTTCATTGAAATATAAAAAAGTCGGTTGCATTCTATGAGCATACAAAGTAAAAATCCCACAACTAGATTACATCGGTACACATGTGCACTGTTGCGTCGCCAAGATCACGAAGATTTAGCTTATTGGAACACGTGTCTGTTAATAGGACAAAGACCTGCGGAACTATCATGTTAATGCATTTAAGTACATGTGAAAAGTGAAGAATAATATGATAAATCTATACCGCTCAAAATGTACCTGTTTGAATAACACAGCGTTTGTTACTTCCTGAACTGTCTCTACATCAGCTTGCAATATTAATGGAAATATTAAGAAATCTTTTTCTTACTTTTTAATATATGTAACGATTTATTAGGCACTGACTTAAGTGATATTAGATATGGGTAGTTAACTACGTTTCTCTGTCAATAAAAGATGTGACTAAAGAGCAAGCTCATGATATTCATCCTATATTGTTTTGCTTTGATATGAACATGAACATTTCAAAAGTAAAGCTCGATTCATTATATAAACTCAAAACATTTACAATATTCATCCCAAATGGCAGGTGATAAATACTTGTTTAAAGTGAAAATATTTAAGTCATACGAATTAGGAAGCTAATTCACACGTCAAATTTCCATAGCAACTAGTAATATACTATAGCGTTAAAGTTTCTACGTTGAACGTTCTAATACTGTTACGTTCTGTTACTCGCACGGATGTAAACGAAACCATCCTTATAGACGTATTATTTCTATAAAATATTTCTTTAAATAATTGAACGCTTTTTTGTTCTTCATATTTTACTTGTGTAATTGTAAACTCTATACTTGCTAATCGAGGAGCTAGACTGTATTAAGGGATCCTTGTTCTTCCACGGTCATGGAAGAGGGCCTTTCACTGGCCAAAATCAGTAGTTCAGCTTGACCTGTTACATAGTGATAGCCATGTGTGTTTACTTAGTCTCAATGACGCAACAAGGTCAAAGCTCAGTGTCTTGGAGAGCAGGTCATCCGCCACACACGACTACTTAACGAGCTAATTTCAGAACTGACTCTAATAGCTGGTAATGAAAAAGAGATTTAAGATATTGCTTGCAGCCTAAAAATAAAAACAGTTGTTATCCATCATGACATACATGCTATCATATACACTAATAGACAAAAAATTTGGACAAATTCTCTTACCTTTTCTGAGAACATGTTTGACCTCTGTTTCTTTGAGCAGTTTCCGAGCGAATAGCCTCAATGGTATCACATGACTTGATCGTCCTATACAAAAGCAAATAAATATCCTAAGAATTAAACAAGCTTATATTTGTTATGCTAATTAACAAATGATTCAAATAACTATTACAGACACCTTTAAGCTTCAAGTAACGACGTATTCTCGCGTTTTATTTGTCAACGATAAGCAACGATAACATGTACAAATCGAGATTCATGTTATGAGAGAGATTTAATTTCTGTAAACGGGGCCACTGGCTCATTATAAATGTAAATTGATGACACACTGAACTGCCCGAAGTTCCTTAAAATAGCATGTACAGACGAAGAACATAACAATAATTGTGATGCATGATGCAAGTTTCTTTTGAGCTAGACAAATATATTTTGCAAGATTATTAAAGGTCAATACTATTTTTTTATGAAAACAGTGAGATGAAAATGTTACCAGATGGAACAACATAGTAGTTATGTAAACGTGTAATTTACTATCCCAGTTGTTCACTTGCTAAAATATGTCAGATTCAACAGGTTCTTACCTTCAAATATGTTGGTAAATGGATCTTGACTTCTGTTTCCGATGTTATACAATAGTATATTGACGTAAATAATCTTCTAACCGACTTTGAAGGCTCAAATTCAAGGAGAACAGGGCGTGTTTATATCAGGTCGATGAAGCAAAGAGAACAAAGGAACTTTCGCGCGCTTTCAGGCGAGGGCAAGTAACTCTAATTGCACGATTGAATGTGTTTAAATTCAAAACATGTTGTGGGTTGCAACACGTACAAAGTAATCCCGTTCACATATAAACACATTTGAAAACATCTTTTGAGTTTTAAAACACAAATAGAACACGTTTATTCTTCTTTTTTTTTGCAATGTATATCCTGAGATGCAAGTCTATGCAACTTATATATAATTGTTAGCGTAGCTATTTGAAACAACATTGTCATAACTTTGTTCATATTTTTTTAAGAATATTGAAATAATAAGGAGTTTAAACTCTATTTTTGCCATGAATCAAAATGATATAATGAGCTCATTAAGCTTATTTAGCGTGCACAATGTCACTCCCCCCAACCCCATTTTGAAAGTATATTTCTCGAAAGCAGGTGTTTCATGGATAAGAACTTTGTCTTTTGTTAAGATGTTTCCCCATTCAAAGATTTTGTCAATACTCTTAAACTCTATACAGAGAAATCTTTGCTTGCCAATGAAATGGAATATCTTCTTAAAACATTAAAAAAAGTATTTCTGAAATAGATAACATAAAATCAGTTTTAAAAGGACAATGACAATAGTACAAAAGTACAATCTACTAGAACTAACCGTGACGGCAACATGTATATGTTCAACATATATGTTGGCACGACTCTACTAAAATGAGGTCGGAATCATGTGTTATTACGCAATATCTTTAAAATCGAAACATGTTTTGAGTTACAACACATACAAATTCATGTGTTTAGCATATAAACACATTTTAAAACATGTTGCGAGTCACAACATGTTTTGAGTTACAACACATATAAATTCATGTGTTTAGCATATAAACACATTTCAAAACATGTTGCGAGTTACAACATGTTTAGAGTTAAAAAGCCCTTTAGTTATCATAACGCAACATGTTTAAAATCGTAACATGTTTTGAGTTACAACACATACAAATTCATGTGTTTGGCATATAAACACATTTCAAAACATGTTTTGAGTAAAACACGTACGGAACATGTTTAAAGTCAAAACGCCATTTTTGAAGTGTGGATCTTGCTGTCGTGTGTTATACCATAGTACTCCAGAGATCTGGCATCTTCCAATTGCTTGCCATTGTATATCATTATTAGTCTGTCCCATGGGAGTCCGATTTCGAGTTGGACGTATCCCTTCACATTTTCAACACTTTCATTGGGCGACACGTGGAAGGTATGCTCCTCATTTGTAATTTGAAATTTTAGGTGAATCCTCATTCTTGCAAATAAAAGAAAAGTAAGGAGAGTTAGTTTAAATAACTATTATATTCCCTTTCGAAGGTGTATTGACACGTTTCAAAGGTGTGTAGAAACTACAACTTTAAAAGTTGAAAATACAACTATAACATTTGAAAAAAAAACTTTTAAAGTTTAAAAATACAACTTTTTTATTTTAAAATTACAACTTGGATACAAAATATCGAGGTATTAAGAAATAGCTAAATTTGGTCTTATTTTGTTGAAAAATATGTCTTGAATCAAATTGTGTCATAAAAATACCATGTCCCCACAGTTTTTGTTCGAAAAAGGGCCCATCGGATAGGGCACCCAATGATGAAAATACAATAATTTAAAAACTCCTTTTCAAGATAACTTTTGAATATAATTGTTATTTAAATGTTTTTCTATTAAGGCATTGCCGTATGGCAATAAACTAAGTCAGAAAAAAAGAAACTTGAAAATAATATGAAGTTAATTCATACAAATAACCTTTTTTTTTGGTATGATTATTTTTGTAAAATATTATTCTTTTATGAAAAAAATCGATTTCTCGTATTAAGATTTTTTTGAAAAATATATATTTTATAGTTAATACACACTAGAATAAGATTAAAAAGAAAAAACAATATGTCACCAGGGGATAACAGAGCTATTCACATTCAATTTAGCCACATCAATGAAAATTAACATCCAGGGGAGATAACTCTTCATTGTCAACATTACCCTTTTTTAGAAATTTTCATTAGTACTTAAGGTTAAAAAGTGAAATAAATTTTATCATAAAACAAATACTTAAGTTCACAAATATAACATAGTCATTGTTTTTTATTAAACAAAACTTTTTTATTTTTTTATCTCACACTTTCAGTGTAAAATAAACAAAACAGCATAAACTTCAAAAAAGCACAATCTGACTGTTGCGGATGTGCAGTAACAAAGGTATCCAACCTCCTTAAAATGACAACTTTTGAAGTTTAAAATGACAACTTTTGAAGTTTAAAATGACAACTTTTGAAGTTTAAATAACTTTGGAAACCTTTGAAATACAACTATCACAAGTTGAAATTAAACCTTGAAAAGTTAAATATATAACTTTCAAAAGTTGAATACACAACTTTCAAGTTGTAATTACAACTTGGAAAACTTTAATATACACCGTTTAAAGTAGTAATTACATATTTTTAACTTGAATATACACTTTTCAAAGTTTTGATTACAACCCCAAAACTTGCATTGAATAAACAATTTTAATAAAGATTTTATTACATATTCAAAAATTGTTCTTACACGTTACAATGTTGTTATTATAAGTTCTTATAACAATTCATATCTTTAATTGTTGTTAGTGAATTTGGCTCTTGAAGGCTTTAGTATCACGCCCTTGAAGGCTTTCGTAAATCAATACTTTGTAGTAACAATAGAAAGGTTTGAAGATATTATTATGATGGGAAGCCGGACAGTGAGGCGCATCTAGCAGTTAAAGGTGAAAGAACCTTATCGACCAAAGTCAAGAGGAATGCACACTTTTCGATAATGTCCACGGGTCAACCGACAGAAACAGTGGCAAAACAAATTTGTACTGAAAATGAAGTGTGGACACAGTAGTGAAAAGTCGTTTTGGTCAGTGCGAAACGCATTTTTATGATCGTTATTTTGGAAACTTATCCAACACAGTCAGATAGACAGTTGTCAAGGGGATTATCGTATCCAACACAGTCAGATAGACAGTTGTCAAGGGGATTATCGTATTCAACACAGTCAGATAGACAGTTGTCAAGGGGATTATCGTATTCAACACAGTCAGATAGACAGTTGTCAAGGGGATTATCGTATTCAACACAGTCAGATAGACAGTTGTCAAGGGGATTATCGTATTCAACACAGTCAGATAGACAGTTGTCAAGGGGATTATCGTATTCAACACAGTCAGATAGACAGTTGTCAAGGGAATTATCGTATTCAAGTATGCTTACTAGGAACCGTTTTTATTAGCAATGCAAGTCCCTGTGCTTCAAGATATACTTTTTAAAAGGGATAAAGACGTCTCCTAAAATGTTTCAAATTTTCTTTCTGATATTTATTGCATTTTAGTTGATTTATTGTTTTCTAATAACACAAAATGTTGATCCACTTGACAACGTACCTTTACTTAGCAATTTCGACATGGCTGTTACGCCAGTTCAGTTACGGTATCCCTAAACTAAACATCGATTATTTGCGAAGGTGGAGTTGTAACAAAATTCTTTTTATCAAGTATGATACTTGATAAAAAGAATTTTGTATCAAACTCGCTTTCACTCGTATAATACACTCTCATCGAGTCGTTTGGAATCCTATATATATATGTACATGATGTTGCAAGATTAGGTAGTGAGTTCTTTTTACAATTAACGAAGTCACTTCTCTTGTAAAGTCATTTTGTGATCCAACCTCTTCCATTATTAGACATTCATTGAGGTTATATTTGCATTTAACTTCTTCACAAGTTAGTAGCATTGACGACAGTTTGAATGAATAAATGAATAACTCACTTGAAAATGATTCCTGATCAGGCGGTGTGATAATAAGCATCAAATTTAAAGTCATTTGCTTCCGTAAGTTTACACGGTTGCAAGTTGAGATAACGGTTTTGCACACTTATCAGTGAATCAAAGGTTATTGATAACGGTTTATTCAGGAGTAAAAAAGGTCACCGGCCCGTATTACAAGTCATATACTAGGTATAACCAGTCATGTTTTAATAATCAACCAAAATTAGCCAAACTTGGTGTATTGGTAGAACAATGTTTCAATAATAACATGCAGTTTCAATTTTCAAAATAAATTTTTTAAATTTATTTTTCATCGATTTTTTTTGGTTAGGGTCTTATAAAAATAGTTCTACTCATCCTAAAAATACTGTTGAGTGTTTAATGTCTTTGTTGCTCTCTTGTTTATCAATCATGACTATTCAAAAACATTAAGTGCCACATTTGTTACAAAATTTTGACCCTCCGGGGGGGGTACCCTCATCACGTTTTTTTTTATCATGTCTTATTTTTTTCTTGAATATTGTCAATAATTATTTAAATGTTCCACGAAAAATGTTTTCATGGCCACTGTCATTGTCATGCGAGTCTGTGTAGCCCAAAAATGTGAAATTTAAGTTAAAATAGAATATATTACAACCGATTTAAGACTTTGCAGTTTAATGGTATCAAGATAAATGTTCATATCGAGCGATACCTCAAATTTGATAACCTTAAACAAAACAGCAGTATCATGTATTGCCAAATTAAAGTATAAGTGATCGAAATACCTTCTTAAAACTTAAAAAAAACCATATATATGTATAAAATATTGAAGGGTTAATTAAGAAATTTCAGATATATAACATGCCTAGAAAATTATTGTTTTTTAAAGATTTTGATTAACTTAATTAAACGTATGTGATTTATGAATCAGAGCAAGTCAAAATTCGCATTTGTTCACTTAAAAAACAAATAATGTTGGGTAAATGTTGGTTACATAAATCTTTACTCATCCTTAATTATATCTGAGTAGTTTTAAATTATAAGTTTAAACTATTAAAGCTTTATTTTAAGTTTTGGTCCGTCTTTCTAGTCAAGAAGCAGCACTTTGGACTCGGGAAACGTGTTCCTGACCATTTATTTAGTCGTAAAAACGATGATTACAAACACAATCTTAGCTCACGCTTTTATCGTGACAGCCAATGAAAGCGGGCGATTGCATGTGGGAGTGACTCTGATTGAGACGGTATGGCCGTTCTTTTATTTAATTTGATGTGAGTACGTTGTGATAAAAATCCGATAGATAGTGCAAAATGTAGCTGAAAAATTATTCTAAATCATGATTTTTTTTTTGTAGACATGTGCGCTTTGCGAAAATGCGTTTTTTACATTTCTGAAATTTTTCTCCTTTCAAAGTCAACATTTGACGTCACATAAATGAAAATCTAAAAATAAGTGTCTCTGGATTTGTTATCCTATTTTCTTTTGAAGTATTTCGATATTTTTTTTTGCAATAAGAGGCAACGGTATGAAAATACGTAAAACCACCCCACTGTTTTGACCCCGATTTCTAACCAACTTTTTACGCCTGCGAGAAGAGCTGTACAGGTTATCTCCCCTTTCTGGATATCGCTACATATACATAATATATATAACAATATTATGGAGCACCATTTGATGTAATGTACAGACGTTTGATAAACATTAACTTATGTTGAGAAACTTTGCACGATTTTTAAGTCCGAGGAAAATATATTTTGCAAGGCTGTTTATAATAAATTCATCATCACTTTTACAAAGCAAAATAGATTTCTGTTGAGATGGCAATGTACAGTAATAATTTGGAAGAATGCTATTCCTTAGGTCTGAATAACAGGGACACTGTAATAGAAAATGAAATTTGTTTCTTGCACAGGTACTATACACAAAGGACTTAGTCGATCTTCTGGTGCAATATTCAATTTCCTTCCAACTTCAACCATTAAATTGTGGTTTGAACACCGAAACTTACATAGAGCAATACGATAAGCAGTGACATTAACTGATGATAGGTATTTTTCATATACATGGAATTCCTTAATTTATACATAAAATTTTAATTTCGAATACTGCAAAATATTTCCCATCCTTGATTGTTTCTCGACATCTATGCATCGTTGCTTAAACAAATTACCAACCTTTTGACATTATCGACACCTCTGAAAGGCCATGCGAGTCCGAAACCCATACTGAATAGTAACTTCTTTACCTTCTAGGCCCAACCATCTATTCTTTTCTCTGCCAACTTAAATTGATAGGGATAAATATGTTTAAGAATGATATTATCCTGCTGGTAAAGTCATCTCAACCAATAACTTATAATTTTAATATATTGATTCACCTATAGTGAGTAACGACCAAGTTCTCCTCTAGCGACGATATCTAGTGTACTTCTTCCGAGATGTAAAATATCCTTTATAAACTTATCATGGACACAAATGTTAGGTGAGGGATGAAAGCCCCAGACTTCACTGCCATGCAATCTAAATAAATTTAGATCAACAGTTGTTATATTTGGTCATACTGTTGACAAAATAAAAAATCTGTTGATCTAAATTTATTTAGATTGCACTGCAATGCATCAGGATTGAAATAATCTTGACATAAAAAATATGGGTTAAAACCTGAGGGGAAAGATTACAAAAGTTATGGATGCTTGAACGAAGTATAGATTATACCTTTACTTCCTGCTCTGATAGTGTCCTTTGTGTAATAAACCAAGAACCTGAAGAGGAAAACTGAACTCCTAAGTACTTATATGAAGAGACTATGTCAACCTAATTGTTGTTTAACTAAAAAAAATTCATATCTCCTAAGTCTACCACCTTTCCAAAAGACAATACCTTTAGTTTTATCAGCGTTAATTTTAAGTTACCATTTATCAAAATATGCTGACATCTTATCTATTCTCTTTTGAAGACATCTAACTGTACTGTCAAACAAAGCAATATCATCAGCAAAAAGCAAAACAAAGAGTTCCATCATTTCTAAATCAATACACCTTTGATTATCTGAGGACAAATTGCAATTATATCATTTATGAAGAACGAGAAAAGAAATGGTGATAATTGACAGCCTTGTCTAACTCCAAACAAACACTCAAAGAAAATAGTGTTTCCATCCTTCATAGAGACACATGCCTTGACATTATTATACATATTCTTGAGGAAATGAAACATTTTACCTTTAATATTTCCAGTCCAAAGCTTGTAAAACAAACCCTGTCGTACAACTGAATCAAAAGCCGGTTTTAAATCAATGAAACACAGAAAAGTCTTCCCTTATGAAGAGATAGGTACTTGGAAATGATGGTATCAAGGATAAAACTATTGTCAATAGTCTGGAAACCTTTACATAAACCTGCTTGCTCAGATGCAAAAACTTTTCATCTTCGGCCCATCTATTCAATCTGTAACTTAAAACTTTAGCAAATATCTTACCGCTAACTTCTAATAGTGTGATAGGTCTATAATTAACAGGATCGTTGATACTTCCCTTCTTATGAATAGGCAAAATGACCCCGAGTGTCCACTCCCGTGGGTACACACCCGACGATAAAATAGAATTAATTAACGACACTAGCATATCAAAACAAAAGGGAGGTGCTTTCTTAAAAAAACTCCACAGGGATTCCACTGAAGCCTGGTGCATTACCCGTTTGCAAACTATCTATTGCATAGCGTACATCCTCGAGGATCAATATACTTAGTTTCATTGATCTAACCCCAATGGTTTTCACATTCTGCTCTGAAAACGCAATTTCTGAATTGCATTTCTGTGGAAACTGGAAAAACAAAAAATTCTAGAAAGTTAAAAATCCAAAAAGGCACAACTATATGTGCTGATTAGTCAACATACCAAGTTTCGTTAAGCTTGTCCAAACCGTTTTCGAGTTCTGCTACGGAAACACATTTCTAAGTTGCGTTTCCATGAAACCGCAAAAATGAAAAACTCCAGAAAGTTTAAAATCCCAAAAGGAACAACTACATGTGATGTTTAAGTCAACATACCAAATTTCGTTACGCTAGGCCAAACTGTTTTCGAGTTCTGATCCGGAGATAATTTGATCACAGACAGACAGACAGACAGACAGACGGACGGACGGACAGACGGAGCCAACGACTATATCCCCCCCCCCCCCCCCCCCCCCCCGCATTATAAGCATTGGTATAAATCATGAAACTTTTGTCTTCAAATAACAGATTTGTAGGAAAATGTCGTTTTGTGCATAGGCCATTAAAACATCTGAATAAGCTAGTTTGGCGATTTACACATTAACACATATGTCACTTATGACAGCTTATTTCGATAAATGAAGTCCATTCAAGATAATGTTTAGATGACATAATTAAACAAATGCAAATATGTCTTTGAAGATAATTTAAAAAAAACTCAATTTCCTGTTTCTCTGTAAATCCTTTCTTATTTTGATATATGACTTTGATATATTTGACTCGTTGTTTAATGACTGGAATGTAAACACACAAGTGTTCTGAGCTCATGTTACGATAGTTCAGGCTGAACTGTTGAAATGGTAACTTAAATAAGACACTTAGTATGAAAAACAGTTCTATCAAGAATAAACATTGTGGAGATATGAAATTTAAGTGGATATAAACAAAACCATTTGGAAAATATCAACCCGACCATCGGACTGGCTGGAGAGAAATCTAGACCGTCCGGCAGAAATCTAACCCGTCTCGGGATGTCGGACGGGCCTTATTTCATACACTGAATTATTATTATATGCTTGTGTATTCATTTAGAATATTGTTTATAAAATTTTGAATTTCATGCTCACTTAAATGTAACACAAATTCCTTAACGGGCAATAAAGAATTATCTTATCATAAATCTTATCTTAAATATATGTGTGCTAAGTGTTTCCGATTTGTATTCAATTTGTTAGAGTTTAACTGATCTGATATCTTCATAACGCCAAACAATCTTTCTTTTCAATCAAAACTTGTGATCAAACATTTCCCAAAATGTACTGGTCTTCAGAATTCTGAAAGATCATATCGTTTACAAAGCCAACCTTTGTTGCATAACACATGTATATTGTGTCATACATATGAGAAGAATATGATTTTCGTGTTGTATAGAATGATACCAAGTTATTATTTAAATTTTTTGGTTTTGAACATGAAATCTAATATTTTCAAATAATTAATTAAATTCACTATCTTGAACATCGAAAAAAAAATTCCTGGAGTAGGCCTAAAATCCTAGCTTTCGGCTGACATGTGTAATTGGAACTTGATTCGATCATTATCGCCAAAGCAAACCTTCCTGGCAATACCCAATCTAAGGGATCAGCCAGTTCTTTTTTCATTGGCTGATTTCCGCGCATGCGTGACACGGACCAGGTGGGTTGGTAGCTAGATGTAACGTAAGGACTTAGGGGACGATCACATTACAGTTAGTTTTAATTAGATTGGGCAGTACGGTACCTGTTGTCACTTTGTCAAGCGCGATTGGCTTTGATAGTACCTGCAACAGTCGAAACTCCTCGATCAGATGGCATATATGACTCCCGACAAACCCCGGAATCGTCCTTTAATAGTTTCGAATATATTTCATTGAGAAGGTGTACAGAAGGTTCTACCACAGTAGCGTGAAAATGAAAATGACTTCATTGAAAGAACAATGTTCTCTGGTGTTCTCTCCAACACTATTACAGTAACTTGTTTCAGCATTATCAGTTTTGCAAATGTTCACCTTTGTTTTCTGACCTGTGTGAAGTAAATGACAATTGCATTATCATTGTATTTAATTGTCTTTCATAGACACATGCCTTTATTTTGTAGATATAATTCTGTATGAGTGAGCTTTGATATATAATCAAGGACAGATATTGATGAGTTAAACAAAGAACAGAAAATATCTGACGTTTTAAGTTAGAAATCGTTTACGATTCAATATTCATATATTTAAACATATAGTTTTAGAATATATTTTTAGAAATAGGAAACTCAAGCAGAAACAGCAATTTTAGGCAGAAAGGTTACTTGCCGCTGACAAACACAAAGTCACGCCTACTGCAAAGCATATAGTCACTCAAATAAGTGAAGTATCTGTCCTTTCCTTCAAAATACATCTTAAACCTCTTTGTCGATGACGGGGAGGTTTCTCTCTTTTCAGGTATGATGTTAAGGTTGAAGACATCCATAAAATGGTGCTGGTCATTGTCTTTGATTATCAGGTCCAATTTATCTTTGGGTAGAGAAAAACGTTGCTCTGCAACATGCTTTAATAGTTCCCACGTATCCCTGATACCAAAACAACCTGTAAAATGTTGATGATCGTAGCGAAAATGTACAACTATCAAATAATGCAAGTCAATTGTAGTCCCCTGTCGGATCCCATGTTGCCTTATATCTTTATCGAGAAAAGTTTTGCCTACAAAAAGTCCTTGATGCCATGGTAATATCGATGTATGCCAAGCGATCCGGCACTTGATCGTAAATATCCGATCATTAGGATTAACCGTTAGATAAAACTGTTCGTGTTCATTGTCCTTGACGATGACAGTAAGACCTATCGAAAACAACTTAGACAGTTAGAAACCTGAATGGATTTATCTAAAAATAAGTACAAAAATATTTGAGGGTCAAAGGTAGAGTATATCTAGTATCAATATGCAAGATCATACCATTTGATTTTTTTAAATTTTAGGCATAGTTTGAGCAGGCAACGTTCTAGGCGTCATGATATTGGATGGTTACGATGCACCTGGCATTGGTTGGTTAAAAATATTTTTTTTAAATATTTTAAAAAACGTTTGTCAATAAGTAAGGTGCCAAAATTATCTTTGAGGAAATCTTTCGTTAAAGAGGGGTTCATAATAGGGCTTAATTTCAACATTGAAAACATCAGAATAAATCTACCCCATCCCTACTCTGGTACGCCACTGAATATATGACCTCATCTTTCAATCTTCAGATTTTCGCAAATGAATGTAGGGTTTTACTAGGAGGAGACAATTCCTTTATACGTTGTTAATTTGTTTTAAAAACCTCTTTAAACTTATAGTATTCGCAGCAACTTTACTTGTGATGTGATTCCCCTTTGTAGGGGCCACAGGGTCACCACCAATCATAAAATTAAGTATACAGCTGACAAGTTTCAGTTTTCTAGCCCTTATGCTTCAGGAGAAGAGGATGAAAATAGATTTTAAGGACGTTCCTGTTGGCTTTATTAGCGGCCACAGGGCCACCAAAGCTGCAATTTATAATCCTCATTGGTCAAGGACTGTACACAAAGTTTCAGCTTTCTAGGCCTTAAGCTTCTGGAGAAGAAGATGAAAATATATATTTTAGGGTGTGGCCCCTGTGACCCTTATTAGGAGTCACAGGGCGACCAAAGCTTCAATTTATAATCCTCATTAGTCAAAGAGTCTGTACACAAAGTTACAGCTTTCTAGGCCTTATAATTCTGGAGAAGAATTCGAAATTCCAGACGGACGGATTGATGGACGGACAGATGGACAGACGGATGCCGGACACCATGCCATGCCATAAGCCCATCGGGCCTTACAGGCCAGATGAGCTAAAAACTTAAAATAAAAGTTAGCTTACTTCCAAAGTAATTTCCTCCATTTATAGACCTATTGCAAAATGAAAGCCTATAAATATCACTGATTCAGAAAGGTCGAGAGTCTTATCCATTGTAAAACTAACGAGTTGCTTTCTTCAAAGATGAAAATGTGGCCCACTGGGTAAATATATCAGAAAATAAAGAGGGTATATATATAATCTTGACATCATTATTATTTTCTACGCTTTCTTCTATGGGATATCGTGCATCAAGATTTTTGACAGCCTGGTTGGTTCAGAAGAGGTTATGTTTGCTTATGAGAAAAAATGTTCAGATTTTAACTTCACAATATGAGCAAAACTACTTACATAATTAATGGACAGGAGGGTGTGAATATCAGCTTCACGTGGTGTGTCTGACATTACACCACTAGGGAAAGTTATGTCCATTGTTCTGACGAGTCGTTTTTCTGAATAACCGAACCTCACCTCGGTTATTTTCCATGTATCGAGGTCGGTTATTGTGGGAATGCGAACGACCGCGGTGGTTATTAAGCGGTATTTGTATTTGACGCAACATTTTTCTCACGGGCAGATACCTTACATCCTCGGCTACGCCTCGGACTTGGTATCTTCCCTTGAAAATTAAACATTCGGAATTTACGAATATTCCGAATGTAAGTTGGTTTTCTGAATTTATGAAGCAACACCTAAATAACTACCTCATTCGTACGCATAACCAACATAACCATCCCAACCAAATTAACTTAAAGGAATACACAACAAACATTTGAAGAATTTTATTGAATTGAAGGTCTTTCAAAGTACATGTTTCGACAATTTTATCCGATTCGGTCGCGATTGTGCTCCATCCTGCATGAGAGGGGCGATGTTGGTAGTCATCTCTCCATCACTGCTTCTCAGATAGGCGGTCACACCTGAAATATGAACAAAATAGAATATAATGTCACCTGGTTCAACAGTTTCGAAAACATTTTATAAAGTGTGCGTAGATTCAAAGACTTATTCGGGACAAATATTCAAATTATTTAGTTTTACTTGACCTTTTTTCAATTTTTAAAAAATAAAGATATATTATCCGATATCGTTTCAAGGAAAGTCATGAACACTTCTTCAAGAACCTTTTATATTTTAATTATTGTAAATGAACCTTAATACTATATTTAAGCCGCGAGACGGATAATTCCGCGTATATGACTATCATGGTTCTCAATTTCTTGTTTAAGTGACAAATCATGTTAGACGTTAATATTTTGAATAGACATCATTATACTCCGTCTGCCGATTGACAGATATAAATAAAATTGTTTTATTTACATGTCTCCTAATTATTGAAATTTTCGTTTTGTTTAGGTTAATAAAAGTTTAAAACGTTAGAATCAATTGACTCGCCAGTCGCTACATTATCCGGTTTTCTATCTATAATGTGTAACTATATTACCAGCAATTCACAACAATACTAACCTTTATTGTTGTTTTCTGTGTTGGTAGACGTTGTCAAAAATGTCAACACAATGCAAGATCTGCTTCGTCATTCAGTTTCACAAGATCATTAAAACAATGCAAGTATTGAAATCCTACTTCTCACTAACTCCACTTCCATGAGCTCTTGTTCACAATTTCTTCACCTGAATCGAAAAGCCGGTACCAACAGTCCCAAATGAATTGCGTCGAATGACTGTCGTGTGGCCACGTGTTGAGAGACAATCTTGCACGAGAATCGCGTGCGCTGTTTCGTCACGTGAGCGCTAAGTGGTTCGTTTCGGCGCACTGTTAGTTTTGGTGCAAACAATAACCGACCTAGGGAAGTTATTTATTAGAAAAAAGGAATAATTTTTTTGTAGATGATTTTTTATCATTCAAAATATGTTACACACGTCAAAGATAAGTATGTCCACGTGGTGTAAGTCGTTTAATCACCCTTACTGCGGTAGTTAATTAAAAAAACTCATCTCGGGCTGCGCCCTCGAAAAGTTTTTTTAAATAACTACCTTGTAAGGGTAATTAACCTTAACACAAACAGCGATACAAGGTGAGATAAAGATAGGATAGTCATTGATTAGAGAAAAGGTTTATTTACTCAGAACGATAAAATTGACGATATCAACCCTATCTAGTTATAAAAAAATTTTTTAAAATAAACAATAAGAGATATAGCGGTCATTGATAAACGAAACCATATTGTTACCGACATAGTTGTATGTGATAGCCAAAACAAAGAAACGGATACCCTTATGTACTCACGTAGGGTAGAGTTGAGAAATTCTGATCATGTGTTTTCTATTAGAAATAGTCATTTGACATACGATCGAAAGGTTATGGTACATACAGCTGAAGGTTAAACTGTTTTAAAGCTTTTGTTGAGTGAACAACCTGTTGTCAATATTTACTCAAATGTCAATAATGTGTTACATGGTATATAGTGGGCTATGTATTATCTATAAATCTAGCTTGACCTTCTATTTATAGATGTTAATGATTTTGAAAAGATCTGTGTATTATTTTCCTTTTACTTCTCCCCATCTCGCTGATTTTGTTTCGAAATTTTCAATATTTACCGATAAGAACATATCTGCATCATTTATATTAAATCTGTTATCAAAAACCGATTTGAGAATATTTGACAATGACAACATTGAATGTTGTAGAAAACCAACAATTATAATATACATGTTACTATAATAAGTATAGTATTTATAGTAATTATAGTAATTATAACATACATGTAGGATGTATCATCGGAATTAGATTTCGAAATATTCAAAAACCGAAATGACCACAGCGAAAAAATCATGGAAAATACCCTTCTATCTATCACAACAGATAAATGTTGTTGAAATATTGACATCTATGACGACTGAATTTCGCAATTAGTCTATAAAAAGGTTGGACACCTCTTGAATAAATATACGTAAGCGATAAGAAGAAATGATTGACCTAAACTGCTGGTCATCGAAGGAATGTTCTCTAATCATGTCACGTGCTGTGATACACCTGATAATGTATAAGTACACTTGCATTGACCTAGAAGGAACATATCAGTGACATCAACCCGTCTCTATATTCAACAGTGTTGAAAAGTAGACATTTCAAGGTAGGTAACTTGATAACAATGTAAATTGTGAGGGACAATGGGGTGGAATCTTCGATTCATATTTTCACTCCTCACTTCAGGCTCTAAGTCGAAAGTATTCTAGGGGACACATATGCTTTCTTTATTCAACAGTGTTCCTATCTGAATATGAAATACAAATATATATCAAAGCAAATCTACTACATTTAACAACAACTGTTTGATTTTGACTTGAGGTTGCATTCTTTTTAGCATTATTTTTTATATACCCTTTTGTGGATGCAGTGAAAATGACGTTATACTCTGAAGTATAATCTTAATGAACATTAAAATGTATAGTAATGTAATTATTCATGTGATTTTCAACTTTTAGACGTTTCAAAGAGTTTCTGATATAATCAAAAAGAGAACGTGTCACATCTTCCTCAGAATACAAATATTAGAGTACTTTATTAAGGTTTTTTTCCATTTTACTGGTAATTATGTTTATATCCGAATTTTTAGTAATTAGATTCAAAGATCTAAAACTTTCACAAGTTACAATAAGCATTGATCAACAAATATTTTCAAGTTTTGTACTATTACAGATAGTTTGATCCCAAATATAACCCTGTGCAAAAATTACCACAACAAATATCTATGTTTTTATTAAAATGTCATCATCTGTGTTAATAAGAAACAACAATTATAAAAACATTTTCCATCATTAAATTATCATGGGTGCATCATTGTATGACATCATACATGTATCTTTGCAGTCGAATATAAACTTATCTTGAGCTGTCAACCAATCGCCGGATAGGGACACAGCAATCTAAATAAATTTAGATCAACAGATTTTTTATTTTGTCATACTGTTACATGTATGACCAAATATAAAACCTGTTGATCTAAATTTATTTAGATTGGGGACACAGTGGTTTTCATTATATGAATTGTTTATTCGCCTCTACCTGGTCACATGAAAGCACTGACATCATGTGAACGTAATTTTCCGGCAATCCGATTGGTCGAGAACCGGTCACGTGACAGTCGATATTGGGGAACCGGGGGTATTGACTTGGTTCATTCGCTCGAAGTCGAAAATTTACGGCGTGTATAAACATGGAGCGAATTTCGTTTTCGTCTTTGCGCGAACGGTAGCTCCTTCCCAATCTACTCCAATCTACATTAAACAATAGGCGCTCGTCTAAACAACTCCGATCTTCGACACCAGGCCACACAAATCGAACGGTGGTTCCCCGACCTCGTGACCACATAAAAAACACTTTACATTATCACAATTATTATTTTATTTCTTACATATTGGTCAGACATTTTTGTACATAAATACAAATATATAGCACAGTAATTGATACAAAATAATAAAATACATAGACTGGACATAATACTTTTAATCATTATCTTAATTTAATGTACTAACCTCAAAATGTTATTTATAATGGACAATGTTTCAGGAAATTAAGCTAGCTTGAGAAGATGGGAAGCTCTGGCAGCGTAGTCGGACACGGCGATGTGTCCGGAGTCAAGTCTTGATTTCAGGTAGCTCAGCTTCCTCTGCAGGTCCTCATACTTCTTCTTCTTTGGCGGGAGGCGTTGTCCTGCAGCATATTGCACCGTTTTTATTTCTGTGGTCTTCTGCTCAGTCAACAAGAAACGAATGAGTTCAAAAATGTTTGGGTGAGCCTTCCCAACCAGTTTCTTCAGGCGTCCGTGCCATCCCTCCAGGTTGTTGTTGGTCCTGGGTCCAGCGGTGAGGTAGTGGTTCCATGAACCAATCGGCAGACTGCCCTCTATCCAGTTGCTGGTGATGTAGTCTGCTAGTTGAAGACATCGGTCGTCATCTGGCATCTCAGCCAGTGTTTGCAGCCACACTTCCTCAACCTTAAACATAAATAGAATGGAATTAGTGATTTTTTCTCATTGTTTATGATAATTTATTATGATAAAGAGACAAGAATTACAGGTTACTAAATTATTTAGTATTATTATTGAAAATACTTACATCAGCCACTGGCACTAGAGGCAATACAGCACAGAGCCCGACGAAGTGGTTGACGTCTTGGTTCTCACTGTAGTCGATCTGCAGTCCAACTTGTTGTGTCTTTCGCCAGAATTGATTGAAATCAACTCATAATTTTGACAGTGTGAAAAATGTTCACATATCAGTTAACCATCATGTCAACGTGAGAACAGTTCACATCTTGCTCACCACGCGGAAGGCGATAATCCGTCCTTAATCCCTTATCAAAACATTACTAATACAACACCAATCATCAAAGAGCACCACTTTTCGCCTTCGAGCGAATACCTGAAACTAGATTTTCGACTTCGAGCGAATACCCCATTGACATGAGACCGACAGAAGAACATGAGACCACAGCGGCTGAACAGGAAAATCTTTGATTGGGCCGAAACCACAAAAAGAAAGAACTGGAATCACAGAATGTTGGAATTTTTAAAAAGACACAATTTGGATCACCTAACTACTTTAAGCCATGTGGAATGCCGCCTTTTTGTCAACGCAGTGAAGACTATTACTATGGACGAATACATTACTTCCTGGGAGAATCAGATACAATCAGATACTGGAAGAAACTGCAGGAACAAATTACGGACATATAAAACGTTCAAGACAATATACTCTCCTGAACCATACCTAAAGTGCCCTATCCCAAGATATCACCGAAGCGCACTTGCAAAATTTAGATGCGGCGTCGCACCCCTACGCATTGAAACTGGCCGATATGAAAACCTGCCCTTGGATGATAGGAACTGTTTTAATTGCACAAACCAAATTGAAGATGAACTGCACACTCTTTTAATATGCCCCGTGTTTGCTGCAGAGCGTGAGCGCCTTTTAGATACCTGCCGATATATGTGGGAAGATTTTAACTTTTTACCAGACTGTGATAAGTTTATTCGAATTTTAAGCACACCAAACATTATACCTTTTACTGCCAGCACCTGTCATTCTATCTTATCGAAGCGAAGAGAGCTTTTATATAGCTAATTTTTGTATATACACATTTAACTTGATGTATTTTAATAATCATGAAGTTTTATCCTTTAATCTTGAGATAGATTTTTGCTTGTTTAGTATCGTCTCTCATAAATCGCTGGGCGATTGGTTGTGTACGTTTTAAATCATTTTAAATGTTTATATTGTTCTATTTATATATGTATGTACACAAGTGAGACGGAAATAAACTTTTGATTGATTGACTTGACCCCCGTGACTCCGAGTCCGACCAAAAGTGATATTGACTTGATTTGCTAAAAATAGAACCGATGACGTCAAACCGTTGTTATCATGACGTCATTGACCCGTCCTTGCCAACAATCGAGCCGAAATGCCGCTCATCTCTGTAGTTTTCTATTTCCTTTTCGCTTTTTAACCGAGATAATAAAACAATTATGGACTGGTGAATTCGGTCAATACCTGTTTTTATAGACCCGAGAAAAAAAATCGACATTGGACTACGTCCTCGGTCAATATTGCTTTCCTCGGGTCTATAAAATAAATACAGGTATTATATGAATGGATCATATCCGTCTTTCCGATTGGCCCACTTGGTCACATGACCGCATTGACGTCAAGCAATGTCAACCTGTGTGAAGCGCGAGAGGTTGATATAACAATCGAAGCACCTCCCGTGGCTAAAAATAGATTTGAGAATTAGGTCTCAAACTCCGTACATCACATGTTGCGCTGTTAATCATGCAATAGGCATCGCTTCGTGACAGTGCTGAATAAGAGTTATGTCCCTTATGGTTTTAGGCATATTAGAGTGAAGTCCCTTATTTGCACAAAAGAAACGTGATTCAAGAACATTTTTCATATAATAAAACAATCATAGACTTCCAGATTCGGTTTATCCAATGATTTGTCGACCTTGGACACGTGACAAATCATTGGATCAACCTCACTTGAAGTCAATAATTGTTTATTATTATACCTTTATTAAATTTGTAAGAATACCATTGGTCAGTTGACATCACGTGATTGAAAAATATATCTGCACACTGACCCCGGCTATCCGTGAGGAGGTCAGTTTTGTGACAGAAATTTGTGACACTGACCTGAGATATTGACTCGTCACGTGATTTGTCACATGATTGCATCTGTTGCCTGTTGCTTTGTTTTGACGTTACACGTGAAACACATGCATAACAAATTTGAGGAAAAAGGAATTTCGGTATAATAAAACACTTAGTTACTCATGGTGAGGTCATTATGTGAAATACATGGACTCTCGAACCTGACTGCCTCGACGGACAGACCGCCTCGGGAGTCAGGTCTCGAGTCCTGGTATTTCACATAATGACCTCACCATGAGTAATTAAGTGTATAGTATTGACCTCATCACCAGACTGTAATTATATAATGTCAACTGTGTGATAAAAGTTGATAAAACAATCCAAGCACCTCTGTTGGCAAAGAAGAGATTTTAGCAATTCCGGTCTTGAACTCTTGTACATCGTGCGTAATTCTGTAAATCAAGCGAAAGGTATAGTTTTAATTGATAGCTGGAGGATATATTTGTTTTGAATGTGATATCATTTATCTGAGTGACGAGTAGAGCCAGTATTTTCACGAGTTGCGCAGCCACGAGTGAAAATATAGGCTTTATCCCGTCACGAGATGAGAGATAAGTGATATCACATTCAAAGCAAAAGATATTCTGCTTATTATTACCTCTCAGGTCGAAAATGTGGTAATTTATGTCAAAAAGGTCTTGACATGAGAGTTTTCTGCCGACGTCATATCATTGTTCATCATTACTTAGCGCAGCAGATTGTAGAAATAAGGTCAAAACATTGTACACATGACGTCATCCATTCTGTGATATTTTCACTGACTTGAAAAAAGTGATATCACACTCAGTTGTGAGATCACTTTTCTAGAACTGAGAAAACTCAGTCTCTCACCGCTTAGCATATAATAAACTGAATTAGAGTGATGTCCCTTACAATTCCATAATGAGAGTGGTTTCCCTTTTATAAGACAATAAAAACCCTTTTTCATATAAAAACACAGTTAAAGACTTCAGACTCTGTTAATCCAATGATTTGTTGACCTCGGACATGGTATATTCACCTCGGCGTTACCATGGAGAATATGACATGTTCAAAGTCTACCAATTCTTAATGTTTGTGATTTTGTGGCGTAACCTAACCAGTGATCGAAACTGGTGTGAAATTAAATCGCCTTACCAGGGGAGTAATTGTTATTAAAGTGTTAAAAAATATTTCCAGATAATTTATGAACTGCAAATTTATGTACGTATTTTTAATTTCAGATGGAATCAACGACATACGCGGTACCAGGGAATCGGCTTCTACAGATTATCTTCAATTGTTTATTTTGCATTGGAATAATTGTAAGCAACTTTCTCTTGATCGCCGCCGTTCTCCTTAGAAAAGACTTGAGACAGAACTCAAAATACATTCTAGCCGCCTTGCTGGCAGTCACTGATTTGTACATAGGACTCTTTCTGCTTCCTGTAGCTACTAACAATATGGTGACCCAGACATGGGACGTCTCGTGCACGGAGTCCTTGATTCTACAGGGCAGTAGCTACGTGAAAGTTACAGTCAGCTGTCTGGCGATAGTTTCAATAGATATTGACACCATCATGCAAATATCGTACAAGATGTACAAGGGAACGCTGCGTGTCGTCTGCACAGTCATCCTCGCTCTCTTCTTCATTGTTGGACCTCTTGTCGTCCTTGTGCCAATATTCGTGAACGGGAAGTCGTCTGCCTTCGTCGGAAGTTGTCTTCTTAGCTTGGAACTTCCGTATGCGCGCGCAGCCAACGCTATGTCCTACTGGGTGCCGTCTGCTTTGATAATTGTGACATCGATAATAGTCATCGTGGTCCACCAGGGAGCAAAACGCAGAAATCTTCAACAAAATGACCAAACTTTGCCAGGAGGAACAAACTTGGCTGACCTTATAGTTGCAGCTATTGTAACCATTGCCTTCAACCTTCCCAGCTACGCCTTGTCCCTCGCTGGATGTATGTTTGGAACTTGTGAATGGTACTTTATCCTCTTGATCGTATTTGGCTATATCAGTGAGGCTAGAGCAATCATCGTACCATTGGTATGGTTTGCTAACAAGGACTTCTTGAATACAGTGCTTGGACGCAGAACCTCAAACCAGGCGACCACTGGTCAACTTCCCTACGGACAGCCTTATACTGGTCAGCCGCCGTACGGTCAACCTCCCTATGGGCCCCCTGCCTATGATCAGCGGTACCTGGCCAGTCCAGTCGTGGGTCAAACTTACCAGAATAGCGGCTTTCAGGATAGTGGTCCAGCCAAACAATGAACTTATACTGATGCCTCATCCTCGGATTCAATACATGCATCGTGCAACAAATACAGTTCTCGCCGTACCACAAGACACATTTAAATTAGGAAGGCTCGGCTAACTTCATAAGCAGAATTTACTATTTGACTCAAGTTTCCTTTTTCCAACACAGCTTGACAATTAGGATCAAATGTAGGAGAAAAATGTCGACTTTTTAAAGTTTTAAGGCTGTTGCCTTCCTGTACGTCCAAAGATGATACAAGGAATGTAACATCTACAATACCAACAGCTTTCCTTGCACGGCTAGGCCTGGCTCTAAAAGGACCTTACAATTGATGAACGAGCACGCCCAAATAGACTAACCGTTATCAGAGAAATATAGGTAGCTACTGTTTAGTTTATTATATTTGATAATTTTGTTATCTTATTTCCATAGCGTTGTGTATTTTAAATGTATATTCAGCAAACACCAACAGGGATAAGCTTACGGTGGCAGGACAAACTAACGGTTGTATATTGCTATTTAAATTCATTACTTACTTACTCTATAAACCACCGTCTACAATTTCAATATGTTTTGTTTAACCTTTTGAAATGTGTTCATCAATACAGGGTAATGAACAATATACGATTTTTTTAAGAAACCCGACGATCTATACTTTCATCAATGATTCTCTCACAGTTGTTTGTTTTCTGATAATAAAGTTGCATGAACTCATTAGTACCTTTTCGTTTATTTCATACCTCTATTATGGAAATATATAATCGGCCTTATTTCATTCAATATTAAAGTTGTAAATTTCTAAGAGTGTAAGCAGTAGACAAAATAATTCCTCGTGAAGCGAGTAGTGCTATCTCTCCCCACAGAGGCAGATCAAGCAATGAAATGTTGATACAGCCTCTGTTCTCTTACGCCGAGTTCATAGAATAGATTGGGAGATGCCTGGTTAGGGGCAATCAAAGTTAATTAGCAAAAACATGGTGATATGAACCATCCTTTCCATGCGAGAAGCGTTGTCATTTGATAAAAAATTTCAAATGGATTGTGATGCAATTTTTTCCGCCAGGGGAAACTGCAAGAACCCAAGTATTTCGGCGTAATAAAACAGAGGCTGTATCAACATTTCATGACTTGATCTGTCTCTGTGGGGAGAGAATGCAACTAGTGGTGTAACCATAAAAACACATGAGAGTTATTACCTATGTCACATTTGTGCATGTGATGCACTGTGAGTCTCTGATATCCCCTGCAAATTCTTCTCAACTTTGTTACCAGTAAAAAGGCAATATTAGTTATAATTTGACTTTGCTTTAATTAGGCCAAGTTGGGGAAAAGGATTTGACGTATTTGTAGGGTAATGAAAAAGTTAACGCCTAAAACTATTTTATTTGTATTTCTCTAAGTACTTAAGATCTAACCACATACCAAGTTTCGTTAAAAATATTGAACAGTTTTTGAGATAAGCACAAAACCAAAGAACCACGGAATATGTGACTGTGTGCGTGCGTGCGTGCGAGTGGGTGTGTGGGTGTGTGACGCATATACACGCGCTTATTGCTTGGTGCCCCAAAGGGCACCAAGTATTATGATTTGATTCTCCTAAAACTTTTCTGAATTCTCTCTATATTACTCTTGTTATTTTCAATGGGAAGCCGCGCCAATCACACGTGTTGTATCCAAATCAAAAGACCAACGAACAGAGCTGTAGCAAAAAATGCATTACGTCACCATGTGGGTAATACAAAATATTTGGCACATTAAACTGTGGAATATGATTTCGCTTTAAATGTCATGTTAAAAGCGAAACAATATTTTCTATTAAAGACGCTGATAAATGTTAACAGACTCAATCAAAAACATCTTCATTTGATGAAGAGTCTGCATTTGTTCCAGATAAGAGCATTATTTCGCATTCAATAATCGCAGAATCCACTTTTTTTATAACCCACGCGATTTAATTTCACGCTGGGCTCGCCTGGCGATTTAAAAGTAATGTTTGTGTAAGAACGATGGTGACATCGAAAAAATACTTATTTTTACTAATAGGTAGATCACTTACGACCACGTGACAAGTCATACTTAACGATGCCACTAAATGTTTACGTTGAAAACATGTATTTATTATCAGAGCTACTGAAATTGACTCGTGCTATATTTAGAATATGACCTACATCGCTGGTTCCATACGGTTACTATAAGGCCGCGGCTTAGCTCAGCGGAGCTGGGTTGAAATCCCGTCAGATCATCGGAAAGTATTTTGTTTATTATCTGTAATACTACAGTTAATAATTAACCAGCATGACAAGGAGATATGGTTTTGGCAGTACGTTTCGCACAATTTCCTGTCATTGTCAACGCTACACGGCAACCCATGCAGTGCTTTTACTACAAGTAACAACATCACAATGCCATAACACCATAAACTGTCACTGTCACATCACTGTCTTGAAAATCTAGTGTTGTTGTGTTCAGAGATTTACATTTTTTCTCTGAGATCTCAAAAAGAGTGAATTTGAATGATAAATAGAATATCACCCTCGAGTGTTTTGATTTGAAATATACCAACAATCGTTGATGAATGTAAAAAATATTCATAACTTTCAGCAATTCGTGTTGATAGAAATTAATTTTGTGAAATTAACTTTGAGTAATACTCGTGTTAATATTACTGCTGTTATCCAGTGTTGTATATATTATCACCCAAATTGTTCGACAAATCACAATCTCCTTCATCTGCCTATGTGGCACCAAGCATGCCTTTTTAAAGGCTTTTCTTGTTGACAGCTCGTTTATATCGTGTTAAATTGTTAACCCTACCCTGTAACCATCTTCACAACATCACGGGCGAAACGAAAAAGTTTCTTGACTTTTCCGTTCCTCCCTTGACATCATTGGTTTATCATTGTTTAATTGTTTAAAGTTGATTATAGATGATTGATATATGATTGTTTAGGTGTTGGATTGATGATGCATTGATGATTAATGATTGAAAATTGGTGATTAATGATGAATAGATGATTAATGAATGAAAATTAGTTAAATGGTTGATTAATTGATGATTTATGACTCTTAGTTGAGTGATGAATGATTGATGGATAAGACATTCATGGATGATTATGACTCATAGGTGAGTGATAAATGATGATATGATGATGTTGTTGTTTGGTATTGATATAATAATTATTGACCTAATGACCTAAATAAATAGGAAGCAATTTCCAAAAACTGTAAGTTTATCTTCAACATTTCTTCTCGTTTCTCATAAACTCCTTTTGGATTCAGAATCTTAAATAACCTATAGTGTAAATTTTACTCTCTGAATGTGTCAAATATGATAAGGTACTCCTAACAGCGTTGATATACTCAGATATTTTCATTTGAAAAAGAAAAAATAACTATTTGTAAACTTTATAGGAACATTTAAGGGGAAAATTTGTTACCTAGATTTTATTCTCAACATATTGATGGTTTTGAGTTTTTAAATAAATATCACACTTAAACAGGTGAATGGTGAACGTGAAACGTAAAGCTAAAATTATCAAACAAGTCTCCCAGGTAAGAAGAATAGAAAAGTATCGCCTTAGCTCTGTATCTCATCTGGCTTTTAATAGCTATTTTCTGGCTTTTACAGGTAATCATTCAAAGGACTACATGGTCACAATATCTATCAAAATAATTTCGCTTGCAACGTGGAATTCACTTCACAGGATGCCATTTTGTTCTGAAAGGGAGGCAATAATAGTTTTAAAACTTCAAAGGTTGTTGTCCTTATTAGATGCAACAAATTCACCAGGTCCCAGTTTTTAATCCTATGTTTTTGTTGGTAGTCTGTATATACAACAAATCGGCTTGAAAATGAAAATAGGTTTTAAGGGCGCGGCATTGAAAAGATCTCACTTATTCACTTAAGCAGGTATTCAAAACTCATGCAAGAGAAGATATATATGAATGTGTACTAAAACTGAAATAAAAAAGTACATGAGGTATCTAAACTTGCCAATATTTTCCAGACTTAAGAAGGAACCTTAATTTTGTTTTTGCTTAGGATAACAGATAAAAAAGACAGATATTAATTCAGTCTACGGTCAAGATTTCAACCATAACTCTTTTTTCACACTTTGTTCATACTGGGGGCATGGAAAGGGTGTATGAAAGCCATTACCCTACATCTTAAAACATTTTGACAGATGGTGTCAGAGTTATGAGTTAACGAAACGTGAGAGAAGTTAAATAACTACGTAATGCTTGCATAATTCATAACGAGGCTTGCCTTATATGCGACACCGACTTTTTTAATTTGGCTGAGGTCTGAGGAGTTAAACATAATCATACCTGTACCGCGACTGTGGGACTTCCTCGTTAAGGTAGAGTTGTACCTTCTTAGTGTAACATTATATACACTGTAGTCTAAGGCAATATATAATGTATCAAAGTAATCTTTAAAATATTAATAATCTAAACACTCCGTCGCTGAATAACTCAGTTATTAAAGCATATCATTTCATTAGACATTGGAATGGAGATTTGTTCAGAAATTTCTATTATGAGTCATCTCAATTTTAGATCCTATCAAACGTTTATTTTCCGGCTAGAGAGAATTCGTGATAAAACTTTTTCAGCATCAGTGTGTAGGTAGATCTTTTCATTTTCACGTGTCTCAACAATAATTTCGCTTGGGCGTATTTTCCCCTAAAATGACTATCAACCATCTAAGCAGTGTAATGGCTGTCTTGATTTATAACGCAGAGTAAGATTTATCGTTATGACTATGTCCCTTGACAAAGAACATCTTTGTCCTCAAAAATATATTATGAACACACACTCAGGGTTAAAAGAAACGATACCAACTTGTCAAAAGAGAACAAATCAAAATCATGTCGTGAATGAAATGCGATTGCGAATCCTTGTGACAGGCACATCAGTTGTGAAGAAGTAATGACAATTTCAAACATCAGAGTATGATACTTTCACTTGTATGACTGATCAAATACACGAGGGGTCCTAAAACCGATTTTCAATGTTATTTTTGGACATATTTTTTCTAATTGGAATAAACAATATTAAGTGTGTAAATTTTAAGAATCTAAGATGTTATCAATATATATAACCTTGATATTATTTTTGGACATATTTTTTCTAATTGGAATAAACAATATTAAGTGTGTAAATTTTATGAATCTAAGATGTTATCAATATAAATAACCTTGATAGAAATTAATTTGTTCACGCATTTTGTCTGTAAATTGGTTTAAAAACATGAAAAACGACTATTTTCGCTATCCTATCACTTCTAGTTAAGGAGATTTTTAAGGGACGTTTCTGGAATGACGTGTTTGTCAAAAGTATTATACGATACAGCTTTGAGATTGAAAATGTAGTTCAGTTGGCTCTTGAAGACATGAAGTAACCCTGTTTCAGCTGTAACTGCCACTCGTTGCTTATTCTATCATGCATTTTATATGGTATCGTTTCTTTTTGGTGTATACTATGAAACCGGGTTTGTTTGTTTGGTATGTTTCATGAAAATATATGATATTTACCGAAAGGCTTTGTCTACTATTAGTTTGCGGAGAAATGGAAATCATCACCTATAAATAGAGACAGAGAGTTTACATTGTATAAGATAAATTTTTAAGGACGAAAATTGACTGGGAAAATTAAGAAGTTTTAATTAGCCACAATTTCACATCAAATATACTTGTTATGAACCACTTTTTATGTGTGGACAGTTTTATTCTAACGTTTGTTTATCTTTTGGGACTGTTGTTTGTAGTTGTTTCAAACAAATAATTGTTGTTCGCCTTTAAGTAAATACTTATATCATCGGTTTGTTAAGAAATTGCAATGTGGAGTTCATAACTAACACTTTTCCCGTAATGTCAACGACTGCTTTTCTTGTGTTTTATTTATTAATTGATATCAAACATTAATAGTTGAATCTACCTTTTCGTCTTGAAAGTATATACTTAATTTGTGACATGTTTTGGAATCAATTGGTTACTCAAATTATAAAACTTTTCTTATGTTCAGATGGATACATACCTGTTTTCAATGTTTGTGAGCCGAATCTCCCTGATAGTACCTGCCACGATATTTTCCATGGGAATAATCCTTAGCAACTTGCTCTTAATTGGAACCATCCTAAGAAAGAAGGAGCTGAGACAGAACTCCAAGTACGTCATGGTGGTGGTGCTGGCTTTGACAGATCTCTACCTCGGCCTCGTTATTTATCCATTACAAATCCATATCCAGGTTACGCAAAGCCTAGGCTCGTGCTTGACTCTACGTGCTTTGCAAGGAAGTGCGTTTATCAAGATTGCCATGAGCGGCCTTGCTATAGTGTCCATCAACCTTGACTATATCCTCAAGAGAACAACTGGACCCTACCTGAGTAGATACGGTTTACTGGGTGTTAAATGTCTCAGCTGTTTGTTCACTGTGGGCCCTCTAGTGGTCTTCATTCCAATGTTTATCGGTGGAAGAGTGAGCCCCCATTACTGCCAGCTTAACCTGCTACCCTCCTACTACAAGGCAACCCTCTTCTTGTCTTACTGGGCACCATCAGCCTGCGTACTCCTTACCACAATGGGTGTCATCCTCATCTATCAGAGATCTACCAGACATATTCTCTACCAAGACCAGACGTCCATCAGTTCACCTAATGCTCAGACGCCTATAGATATGGTGCTGGTTGCAATCCTGACTTTACTTCTACCCTTCCCCGAGTTTATTTACATAACAAGCAGGGCTTTTGGGAACACATTTGACTTGAACCAAATTACCGTGTTTGCCTTTGAATACGTCGCGCATTCAAGAGCGTTTCTTGTACCCGGTATGTGGTTCGTGAACAAGAGGTTACTGGTCAGTCTGCTGGGAAGGGGAAGAGGGGAGCTGAGCAGCCCACCATCAAACTCTGAAGCCCCAGCACTGACCGACAACTCCAACCCTTGCAGTCAGTCGGCAGACAGTAATATAAGTGGCTTGTGAAGGACACTGTAATGGTTAGAGAGTCACTCCGTGTTTTTCATGACATAACATTTGGCTTTAAAGTGGACCAAAATGGATACAAATTATGTATGGTAGGTGTTACTGAAGATGTTTTGGACTATGGACGTTTTCTCGGCAATACCAGCTTGTGATAAATTCATAGCATCTGAATTATTTATCCACAAATTACAAAATTAATACAAGATAAATTTTGGCTTAAAGGCGTAAACACATCATGATATGTGCAAAGAAGCCGAAATGTCCAATGTACATGGATGTTTGATTTGTCAACTCATTGATCTACTTCTGGGTGATTAAGATAATTTTCCAAAATTCCGTTTGACAATATAACGCTCATCTCTGTCCGGTTTCCTATCATAATCGCGACTCAATACCTTTATAAAGTCACCCATTTTAATTGGTTGATGCCCCTATTGATCTCCAAAAGTGGAAATGTGAAATAGAAATATCCGATTTTATACCCAAAAAAAATGAAAAAATATATCATTTGTCATTGATGTAGGGGAGACCAGGGCAAAGCGCGCCCCCTAACATAAAAGTGCGTCTAGTGGGCACCCCGACATGTACAGAATGCAACTTGCACACTATCTCTAATACTTATCAGATAGACTGTAACATGGCACATGCTTTTTTAACCTGCCATTTCGGCATAAGGATATTTTTACGTAAATATATTTTGACTAAGGGGGCGCGCTTTGCCCTGTAGTTTGGGGCAAAGTGCCCAATCCCCTGGGCGCTTTGCCCCATTCGAAAAACAAAACAGAATGTAACAGATATTACACACACATAATCAGCCAATACAAATCAAAAGCTATCATCTTGATAATGCAAGGCACCTATTGAACCCATATGAAGGATAGAATTAACATAGAAGTTGACAATATATGCAAGAATGCGCAAAATATTCCTTAACATGTCATGGACCTACATGTTCAACATCCTCAATGACCAAATATCGTTATGGTTGGTACATTTACATTTCTTTCAACTACGAATGTGTTAATAATGTAGGTTATTGAATATCAAAACCAGTAAAATAATAGAATATAAGATGAATTGAATTGGTTATATGGACGAATTAAAGGATTCATACAACTATTTTGTGTCGGACTTGGCAGAACGGCATAGATTGCTTATCGTTTAGGGTTAAACAGTAATATACAATGAATTATATATTCATGATTTAAAAAACAACAGAACAATATGTCTTTGTAACTGTTACTTGTCGTGATTCTTTGACAAAACAAAACCCTTTAAGTAAAATGGTATATTTCATTTTAATATAAAAAAAGCAGAATTCTGATATGAAAATGATAGTTCACCTTTACATTATTTGCTTAAGAAATGCAAAATAATAACTTTAACACCAATATGTTAACCAATATGATATATTTTAAAACACACGGGGCAAAGCGCTCCCCCCGGCACGTTTTGCCCCATCAAGGGTAGTATTTGTTATGAACATCACAGAAAGTTATTGAAGCAAGTAATTACAAATTTCATTATTCAATGAATTAATTATACCAATTAATGTTACATGTGCACGAGAGTTCAATATTCCGTTTTGTATTTTTATTAAATATTTGAATTTGAGACATATCCGTTCCATATAGTAAAATCGCGTTTTTTCGAATATTTAAAATTCTGCGGCCACAACTCAGGCAAATGATTCCAGCGTTGGTCACAAAGCTTCATTACGGTTACTTTCATTCGTTGGTAATGACAAATTACTCCATTTGTCGATAGGTTTGGAGAAACAACGCGTGGTCACTTTGCCCCGGGGGCGCGCTTTGCCCTGGTCTCCCCTATATGTAAAGCAAAAACATCTATATTAAAAGTCCGTGTTAGTCACTCCCCGTTTCGAGATTAAGTGTATCTGTTTCTATTTCATGTAATCTCTTGATTGAGAAAAAATGTGCAGACAACATAATTTATAAAAATAAACGTTTTCCCCTACATAAACATTTTGGACACTTGACAGTTTAAATTTCGTAAACCCAAAAACGTCTGAGCTAATGTCAACGTACAAAGCTCTAGCCACAGTCCGTTCTTCTCGATTAAATGACGTCATTTATAACGTTCGTGACTCCAACAACTCACTCGGTCTTGGTGTTGAATAGATTTGCAATAAACAGATTTGATTTGACAATTTGAGGACAGATCGTCATATCAATTTAAATTTAGCATGTAATCGCATTTGTTTTCTTTGATATTGTTTATTTATGTAATCGGCATTTCTATACATCCGTATCATTTAAGCCTCCGAGGCTGGAAGGACAGATCTTCATATCAACTTAGATTTAGAATAATTTTGATTTGTTTTCTTGGTATTGCTATCGTCCTTTTTAATGTTTTATGATTTTGATCGATGTGTTTGTTCTTTCCAAAGCCTCCGAGGTCTTGTTTGGTTAATGACTTCGAATCACGCGTAGGGAAGTATCTCATCAATTTAGAAAACATTTGACATTTGAAAAAGTATCAAATCATCATATTGCGCTTTAAGAATATGTCAGTATGTGAAATAGACGTGTCTCTTCTCCTCATTTGTTGGTTTAAAGTATTATTGACGTTCTGTACATAACGAATGATAATGTTCATATAAAATTTCCCTTTAAACTGCATTAAATATGTTTCAAATAAAGGTCCAAATGGTTTCAAATCACCAAATAAAGCTTTATGAAACGGAAAATATTCTTCTGCTCTTTATTATTCTGTTTCTGAGACACAACACGGTCTGAAGAGATTATAACGAAATACTACAGCTACTTAAAAGGTGAAAAGTTTGTTTCATTCAATAGGTATTGAATCAAAATTTAACCATTTTTGAGTAGATGAATTTTTGTTCAGCTTCATCCAGTCTTATATTGTCACTGTACAAAACCGATCGACTTTAGAGAGATTCAGTTTACCAACAGTCGGTCCTTCCCCATCAAATAGTAACATCGTGAAAGTAAAGCATATTTGACTCGAACAACTCGCGTGGTGGTTCTTTTATTCTAAACTATTACTGTATTGCAACAAACACTCCTTAACGGCAAACGATTGATCGTGTGTAGCGACCCGAAACGGCTCTCGTGATGTCAACGGAACCTGTCATGGCACGATGCATGTTGCACGATGCAAGTAAGAGAAATGTAATCGCAAAATCGCGACCGTGCATGGGTTGCACGAGCTTTTCGGGAAAGTCGGACAGTTCTCGGCAATGTGTGATTAACCGTGTCTCCCTTAGGTATCTGTTATAAGGCATCACCAGGTGTCTCATGTGACATGTAATTAAAAGATTTCAATAAGCTTTACAGTTGATAACATAAAAGATCCATATTTGTAAAATTACTTTGATACAAAAGAGAAAGCCCTAATGACAGCAACTTGAATATCATTCATAGGGACTTGTGCTAATAAAGACGGTTCGTAGTAATCATACTTGAATACGATAATCTCCTAGTACTAATATTACTGAATAGGGGATTATCGTATTCAAATATGCTTACTAGGAACCGTTTTTATTTGCAAAACAAGTCCCTGTGATATTATTTATATAAAATTTTCAAAGGTTTAACATATGGCGCATTTGTGAGAAACGTTTTTCATTCAACCACATACATAATAAGTTTTACAGAACACAACTTTGACGATTTGATGGCGATGGAGATTCCTTGTTAATCATCTTGCAAATACCTTGGACATACCAAGATGAACATGAACGATTATTTCAACACTTCAGACTGATATCTGGAATTCCAAAGTTCAGACCACAAGAATACGATGTAGAAATGTTTATATTACGGGATCAACATGCCGGTTGGAAAGCCTTGTTATATATAGTATATGAGCAATACCCAATGCATGCATCAAGTGCTTGTGGTTCAGACACTATCATTCTTCTTTCGATGGCGGCAATAACTTCCGGTTGGGTGAATTTTAAGGGCCTAATTCCCTAACCAGCGTTATCCTCATGAAAATTATTTATGCAACACCAAATCAGAGGGAGGTGTAATGTCGAAAACAACAGAGTGAGAAGCTTTTTCAGTCGACAATCCAGCACATACTACTATAGAAAATATGTGCTTGATCGTCGACTGAAAAAGCTTCTTACTCTTACTTCGACATTACACGTCCCTGTGCAGCAAATCAACATAAAAGTCAATGGAAGAAACTTCAAATGACGAATACATTTGACACGGGTTTTATAAAACTATGTCTTCGGATTGTAGACCTTGATAGTCTTCGCAACCTTAACTGTATTCCTTCCTCCGTCGACCCTTACCATATCCTCGCTCTCTTTGTTTCTATTTACATTATGACCGAAGGGTAAGAAAAGAGTCTAAGTAGATACCGGCTGTCCGATGCAGTAAACCGTCAATGGTAGCTAAGCACGTATTCCCAACAGTCCGCATGACCTGACGTAATAGGTATTGCTGAAGCCAACGGAAATGGGCAATGCGGTTTGCAAACCAGACTCTGACGTACCATGTTAAAATGTAGTGAAGATATATGTGCATCATACATGTATATCTATATCTTGGCGACTGTGGTTGTTGATTCAAAATGGGATATGTCAAGGTTATATGACTCGAGGCAATGAGACTAGGTTTCGCTGACCTGCTGATCTCATTGTTTATCTTGTATCAGTGTACAGGTCACCGGATTCGTCATCAATACTGTGTGTTTCCTCTTGCTTGGGCTCGTATTACCTAATTGTTTAAGTTACTTATCAGCTTGGATATATATATTGACTTAGTTAACATTAAAAATATAAACACACATGTTGAACATAAATACAATGTTTGGTAAGATAAAACCCTTAGATTTACGAGTTAAGCAAAGTGTAATCAATCGTTTCATCGCATTATTTCATAAACTGAATAGATAATTGTGACATAGTCTACCGATTATGGGTTGCAGTATTCTCATATCTTGTGATAAGTATGACATATTACATATTGAAACGTGTTACACGTAGATATATGAAAAATAGTTGACCAACAGATAGTAGACTCACATTCAGGTGTCTATCTGCAAGGTGAATACATACTTCCATTGCTATTCATGTCCTTCGTTTTTTTTCTCAACCTTTTATTTTAAATCCTTGATTGGCATTCAAGAAGTTGGTGTGATGCCCAATAAGGGAGATTACTTTATGGATTATCAACTTCTTTATATTCTGTGATAGTGACGTTTCGACATACATCATAATATCACACGATAATCAACTTCCTCCGAAATAGGTTCTATGTCGAAACGTCGCTTTCACAGGATAAAGAAGTTAAATATCCATAAAATAATGTTCCTTATTGATCAACTTTTTCTTGTTGAATCTTAGTTGTCGATAATCATTTGCGTTTCGAAAAAAATGATTTACATAAGTATACCAATTATTATAATCGAATATTAAGTATACATGATAGATCGTAAACATATTTTCGTTGTACATTTGTTGGCTTTACAATTAAAGAAGCAATTTTATTCAAAATGTCCATGAATTTTTCTATTGTGATTGTGCCCTTTGTGATCCTATGTGCACGGATAATTGTTACGATGTCCCCGGAATATTTAAAGCTATTCATGTATTCCTCTCATTTATTCGGATGGATACTACAACGACAGTTACAGTTTTTGGTAATCGAGTCACCCAAACTGTTTTATTCTTAATTGAAATAATCGTAAGCGTCTTCTTCTGGTTGGTGCAAAGAAGAGATTAAGGAAGCATTTCCAATACATTCAGGTAGACCCGTCCTAGGAATGCAGTTTGCCTCTTTGGACACCTTGAGACACATAGAACTAGCTCGTGGTTGACCTGCCTCAACCTGCATAACATCTCTAGAGATCATTGAGAACCTGCATAGCATCTCTAGAGATCATTGAGAACCTGCATAACATCTCTAGAGATCATTGAGAACCTGCATAGCATCTCTAGAGATCATTGAGAACCTGCACAACATCTCTAGAGATCATTGAGAACCTGCATAACATCTCTAGAGATCATTGAGAACCTGCATAACATCTCTAGAGATCATTGAGAACCTGCATAACATCTCTAGAGATCATTGAGAACCTGCATAACATCTCTAGAGATCATTGAGAACCTGCATAGCATCTCTAGAGATCATTGAGAACCTGCACAACATCTCTAGAGATCATTGAGAACCTGCATAACATCTCTAGAGATCATTGAGAACCTGCATAACATCTCTAGAGATCATTGAGAACCTGCACAACATCTCTAGAGATCATTGAGAACCTGCACAACATCTCTAGAGATCATTGAGAACCTGCAGATTATGTACAATGGGTGTCAAATACAATTTTATTTAAATGTGTCATTCTTATCGTTCCTCTGACTCTGGTGATATCATTTCATTGGCACTTTCCTTGAACCTTCTTGTTGAAAACTATGGAGTTATTGCAATTCAGTATTTCTTGTCAAAGGGTAACGCTACTAGTTTTTTTATCAACCTCAAAAACATAATTCCATTACCGGATAGAGATTTTGAATTTGATTAATAACCATATGACTCGTGAAGAAGTTCACACAATTTCGTTTTCACTTGTTTCAGGAAAGACACGTATGTTTTTTTCTGTTAAAACCGCAATGTTTTGAAAGAATGTATACTATTCAACTATATATTTGATAAAGAATGGAAGTTAGAAAACGATGTCGATATTGCACTTTTTTATACATAAATTCGCTGTAGAACGCCAGTACCTGAGCCAAAGGAACTAACTTCATTCTGCTTTCAAGTCTTTTTAAGGACATTAAAAGACGCTTTTAACAAAGTGTGTCATTTGCAGACATAAAAAAAATAAAGTTTCAAAATTATAAGAAGTGACCAACTTTCAAACGTACCAATCAGTTGTGAAAAAAACTTTCCTGCAATTTGTTAAAGGATTTCGTTTGGACACTAGTTCTTCACCACAATATTTGCCAAGTCATCCACCAGAGATCTACAACCTACCAAGGCCATACATCCCCAACCCAGAGTCCTTCATAAACTGGAAACATCCCTTAGTATATAATTTACTCTAATGTTTGTTTTTGATTTGCTCATTTCTTTCAGCGGGGAAAACGTCCAGTAACCGGGAAAACATTCATTGAGAAAAATATATTTTTGTGGAATGAATAAATATACTCAATATTTAAAGGTCTGGACCACATTTAATTCCATACATTGATCATGAACGTTTAGAATGTGATACAATTATGTTGTCCTCAACGGTTTTTGATATAAGGGAACCGAACCATCTTTGGTAAGTCACAACCTTCTGATAACGAGCTCACAAAATCGTAATATTATCCCAGATCTGCAGATTGGAGTCACCCCTTGATTACAAGAGACAATAATATCTTCCATGATACATCTAAATTCTTCGAAGACCGTACCGTTCCCGCCAACCAGCCTTGCATCTGTACATGCAATCACCATCCTCTCTGCATCGACCCGACCCTCAACAGTCTTCGCAGTGGAGTTCACAGAGCTGGCCATAGCGACCATCAGAACATCCACCGAAACACTCGCCACTCCAGCGCTCACAAGACTGGTGGTAGCACCCGGAGGAACATTCCCATCTGCAGGATGGCCCCCACCTTCCGGCTGGACATTCCTGGGGACACCCTCTGGAGAGCAAGCGCTGGTCAAGTGATACCTCCCTGCACGGCATGCATCCACCGTTGGTCTCCACGTACCCAGTGTTGCAATGGTCTCCTATACGACAAAATTTATACTAAACATACAGTGGTTTAACACAATGATTATCTTTAATCAGAGCGAAAAGATGCTCGCGCTTGATATACTGCAATACGAAAGTAGAGCCACTGCTGTGTAGCTCATCGATGGTTCGTAATTCATTTTGGTCGTAGAGTTGCATATTAAATCGTCAGATTGATTTTATGCATGGGGTCGATAAACATCGTACAATGATCTTTACTTGCATGTCATTCAAGTATCTCACACAATCAAATAGTTGTTCTCTTCTATTCCCCAAACCGATATAAAGTTATTTAAAGACGCTTTATGTTCCGAATCAACTCTTTTAGTGAACGTAACACATTCGCAATTAGCACTTCCTTTTCGAACAGTTGACGAACAGTTGTTTTCTTCAAAATAAATGAAGAATGTTTCTATTCTTCAAAGAACAACTACTGTAAGATTTACTATTCTTTTACAAAATATACATGATTATCAATTCCATAAAATATGAAATTCATTCAACGTCTTGATGCCTTATAAGGAGAGCGTAATAAAAACTTAGGTTTATAGGAAATGTCAAATGTTAACAGAAATGTTCTTACCGGTGCAAACATTACATGTCTTCATGCAGTAATGCCAAATCCCTGGGCTTTCACACGTTTCACTTCCGCTTTGCATATACTGATGGCATGGTTCGCGGTCGGAACATTCTATCAAACCTGCAACATGTATATATGTAAAGCGTTAGTCCATCAACACTTTGTAACCCTGGCTTACATATGCTGTATTTACTCGGAAAAAAACTGGCTTACATATGCTGTATTTCCTCGTAAAAAACTGTCTCGAATATAACCAAAACTACATAAGCGATTGGGGTGGTGAACGAAACATAATCCCAGGTTGTTAATGAGAAAATACCATAACTATCAATCAAGTCGGGTGGCTTGATGTCTCATTTATTCGCCATTGACGTTATGTGTCTTGCTAAACTTTAAAATAACCACATGGGAGAATGACATTTATGAAACAAGAAAGACCGGTATTATTACACACTTTGCTATTTTAAAATGTTTTCAATCAATGTTTAGATTTGACGACCATTAAAGCATTTCACTTTACTTTCAAAAGAAAACTATTTTTCTTAATCTTCTAGATTCCACTTGTTGTATTGAATATGTTCAAAATATCTTTTAAAGGGGCAGCAGCACGCTTTTTTTTAAATTTAATTTTTAAAACTTTTAGCTGATAACTGTATGTAAATGTATAATTTTGATAGTGTCAAAAATCTCATTACACAAAACAATCATCCAGTCAGAGAACAAATTATAAGGTTCACACCAAGTCCATTGGCAGCCATTTTTTGTGGACACTTTTAATTTATTTTTTGTAAGAACTTTATATATTTGATTTCTTAATTTTTCCTTTAGTTTAAATACATTATCTTTAAATTGGAACCATTTATGTTCATTGCCTAAATTCACCTTATATTCCCCCTTAAAATGTGCTACTGCCCCTTTAAAGAGCAGTTAAGTTATTTGTGTAATTTCTATCACAAAGTTTTGAAAGACATTTATATTTAAAATACCACCACACAATATGGTTTGTTTTGTATATATATACAAAAATTCTGCTGTCTTAATTTTAGTTCATACATAGAGGCAAATTTTCAAAATCATAAGTATATAAAATCGCATCTTAAAGTTTAACTTAGTCCGAAACTAAAGATGACTGTCCAAAACGTTTTGTAGGGGTACGAAATAATCTCAAAAGTAACACGTTTGATCACTTGATTCTGTTTACATATTTAATCAGTATGTTCAAGGAATGTTTTACAAAAAAACAATTACGCTTAACCTTCTGCCTGCTGCATTGTTTTGAAGTTTTTGCTTTGAGCTTCAAAAGTGTGAAATTTTAACAATGACGTAAAATAAAATTTTTAATTATTTTCTTTCATACCATTTAAAATACATTTCAATCAGACTTACCTTCACAGAAATGTGCTAAACCCAAAAGGTACAGCAATGAGAAGAGAGAAAAATAGTACATGCTGCTGACTGACTTGGGCTGTTCTGCTAAAAGATAAAAGATAATGTATATATAGTATTACATGCAACATAGTTAAATAGGGCAACTCTTTCAGGACGATGCTGTGACGATTTTATTTCTTCACTCATACCCAGTTTGCAGTTCAAAACATTAGCAGCATAGTATGGCCCCTTGAATCTGTTAAAGAAATGGTGCAAAATACATTACATGTCTAAAAGTGATGTTTGATTTATTTGATTTAAATTATCTTAAAGAGGTTATGCAATGTATTTTTTTCTTAGAATGATAGATCAATATCTCCAGTACCATTATCTATGGGAATGCAATGTGCATATAATTGAGACAATACACACATAAATTAGACTTTTAATCAACATTTTATACCCGGTTTTTAGAATGCCGCCGAAATTAACAGGCGAACGCTTTGAAAACTCATTAGAGCGTGACCAGGCCTGTCGCCACTTGCGTATCTCCCTTAAGGTCTGGAGACAAACCTCCTTCAAACCAAACGATTTATGTGTAAAATTCTGATTTATGAAAGGAGTAAGTACGATGATATCTAAGAAATACTCTGTACTACTTTTGTTGTTGGAATCGCTTTGAAGGATGTGACTGTACCAATATGCGAAATGTTATATGCAAAACAGTGTGATCCCAAATAAAACATTGTTTTATTTTCGATACGAATAGAAACCTTATGTATCTTGATTAGATCAACCAGAAAAATTATCATGAGGTGAAACTACTCCCCTACTGCTACGTCATAGAAGGTAGACACGCTTCAGTAACCACAGATTCTGTTCGCCGGGGCTAATTAGGCAGTGTATTTTAAAAGCCGTATTTAGGCAGGTTACCGTCCGATTTCGAAAAAGTTGACTCTTATTCAAATTGCAAGCCGCTTTTTATGAATACCGAAAGTGGCCATAGACCATTTCAGTCCCCCTTTAACGCTAAACTCTTGTTTTAGATAACATGTGTGCAAAGTTTGGTTGCATCAGACCTAACGTTTTTTAGATAATTGACCGAACAGAAGGATAGACAGACGGACGGATGGAATGTCAGATAGAAGACCCTTACTTCTTAAAGAGGTCATAATGAGTGTATGAGGTTTGGTAAAATCAGCATGTCTAAACAATTTTATAGGAGATACGATTTATAGTACTCACGGAAATAGAAATAAAATGCTTTTTGGCGATAATTTCTATATTTGGAACTACCAAGATATTTGTATTCTAAATATTCATTCACAATAGTTTTTCCCAACTTTTGTTTCAGACAGTTTTTGTAAAATCCCCCGAAATATATGAATTTAGAGGAGAGAAAAACATGTCATTTTCACGCCTCGAAATTATTTCAAAGTCGAAAAGTATGTTTCTGATGCAAGCTATAGTATGTAAATTATCTGTAATCTCTGTTTAATGTATACTAAGTTTATATCATATGTCCTCTACTATGCCTATCTTATAAGATTTAAAAATACAAAATAATTGAAAAAGAACTTGGTTTCCTTTAAGGTTTACAGACAAAAATGTGCGTACAAACTACTATTCTTACGAGTTCATTCATCACTTAGTCAATTGCAGAGTTGCTGTGGCAACGCACGTGCATCTGCAAATTCAAGTGAAAATAGCGTTGCAGGTTTATTGTCACACGCATTGCTGAGAGTGACATAAGCTATAGCAGGTTTCAAAATGTATTGAAAATATGCAAATTTTGGGCAGTTTTACCTGAATAAAGGCAATTTAAAGTATATTTTTGCTATGATTTCATAAAGCCTAGTTGGGAAAAACTTAGTTATTTGAACATCTGTAGGAATTACTTACATTAGTTGAGTAATATAAATATACAAGAGTCATCAGAAGATGACATATCCCACCGGTTCCACATGATCGTAAGATGTAAACCTTTGAAAGATAATTGTAAATTTTTCAAGCAAGGTTCATAATAGATTAGTATAAGCTAATATATATGAAACAAAACCTTTCATGAACAGAGTCCAAATAAGAGCCGTTTCCATGGAAATAATAAAAAATAAAATTTTCAGAAATGTGAAAATATCAAAAGGCGTCACTTCAGTAGGTGGGCAATACACATGTAAAGTTTAAGAAAGATATGTGGACCGGTTTTATATATATGAAACGAAACCTTTCATGAACAGAGTCCAAATAAGAGCCGTTTCCATGGAAATAATAAAAAATAAAATTTTCAGAAATGTGAAAATATCAAAAGGCACCATTTCAGTAGGTGGGCAATACACATGTAAAGTTTCAGAAAGATATGTGGACCGGTTTTTGAGTTCTGCTCCGGAAACGAAATGATTACGGACGGACGGACGGACGGACGAACGGACGGACATATTGACAGAAAGGGCGATGACTATATCCCACGGTATTACATACCGGTGGGATAAAAAGCCAAAAACCATTTTATTTCCATTTCAGCGAGTACTTTAGTTATGTTTCCCTGGAATTGCAACAAAACAAAAAACAAATTTGGTCTAAGCCTCGAAGGGTGTGTCTGGGTGTTAAACTCTGGATAACTTCTAGCCCGACAAACAGACAGACAGACAGAATGAACACTTCAACCCCTGCTTACACCGTAAGGTCTGATTTAAAGAAGCTTATAAAAACAGCATTTTCAAAAAATCATTTTATTTCATCTTAAAAAATTGTGGTGACCATTGACAACATTTCAAATGTATGATATATGAAATCAGGATAAATGCTTAACATATAATGCAATAATCATAATAACATAACATAGAATACACAAAATATTTTACTTAATTAGGAGCACCAAAGATTATTTTGACCCAGCTCATTCATCAAATATGGTTTATATTAATATTTAGATAATCATACACAACAAAACAAACAAACAAATAACTGATAGTTATGTAAAGCTAGGTAAACTATATGTAAGTTTATATACATACAAAATTAATATAAGAACAACAAAAAAACGGCAAAGAAAATAAAACTAACTTCTTTGAGAGGCATTTTAGAAGTTGGATTGACAAAAATGCAGAGGAATATATGGTCGAAACGTCGCATACAATGAACAAAGAAGTTGTCATCTATATATTCCTCTGAATTAAAATAAAACTAATCAATATTTCATTAACATAAAACTTTTGCTGTCAAATATTTTAAAATGAAATCTTGTACATTCAAGACTACATACTTGTGTAAATGACCATGAAATCAACATTAAAAAGACATTATAGCAAAGTAACAAAACTTAACTTATATTGACAATTTGTTATCAGTTCAAATCAACATCAAGTGGCTGCCTCATTAAGATAGAATTACTGATAATGCTGCGCTGGCAAATTGACTGCATTTGGTCTTGGAATTGATTGTTAATTGATTAAACATATCTTTTTAAATACAAAATTTGGTAAACAAGCTAAAGCTAATGTTACCAGGTAATACCTCTCAAAAAATAGCGCTTATTAAAATGTATACTTTGTGACCATGATCAGTAAATGGCATGTTTTTTCCCTGAAATCAGGGTATCTCGAAAAAAATAAATATCATCAAATGGTAGGCAATCTATTCTAAGCAATAAGTTGATTCCTAAATGAATTAACACTCGTCAGGTTTAACTACACAAATCCAAGGCACATCATTAAAGGGTGGTCTAAACTAAAATACCTGACAGCAGTTTTCGCTTGTTACTTGATATTCAATTTTGGACTACAGATAACCAGGTTAAGTACTGAGGTGTTCAAGATAAGACTTTGGAAATTAACTATTATTAATTGGGGAAAATCAAAAGAAGGGAAATTTTTGCTTTTATTATTGCTTCTCAGTATTACTTAGATTTTCATATACATCAGAAGTCCAATCATTCATTATTCAATTCCTACAGTTCTCCTCCCCATGATCAATACTATTTTTTCCAATGTGACCAATATGAAATGATGCATTCATAACCAGTGATAAATTTACCTGCGAGTCCTGCTTCAAATACTCATAAAATTTAGAAAAGACTCATAGAAATTTAAGCTGTGAGTCCTGGGATGCATAGTTTTTCGGTGTTACTATGTGCTTACCTATTAAAGGACTCATTTTAATCAGCTTGGACTCACAAGACTTGTGGTAGCAAGTCCCTTGACTCAAAGAGTCATATCTGTAGATTGATCACTGATAACCTAACAATACTTAAGGTAAGTTGATTCATTTTTTAAGATGAGGCTTTTCTGATTCTTATCTTATTTTTTTCTTGTCTGACTTAACAATGTTTTTATTTTTTGTTCTCTTGAAGAACTGTGCATTCTGGAAGCACCTGAAGGCAAGGAGTTGAGGAACGATGAAGAGCAGGAGGTTGATGAGCCAGAACACGAGCCTCGACGTGGAGTTCTGGGGCACGCGGTGGATGTACGGGGTGCGGTAGTGGAACGACGACCCGATGTGAGAGAACTGGGCCTGGAATACATGATGAAGAGTCACCATTCCTGATAAAACTGATGACATCACAATACTTCATAAAATACAGATGACATCATAATTTTTTACATGACATCACAATTCCTGAGGTACATTCTCATGACACTTAACATCACAATTCCTGTTCATGATGTCATATGTATGTAAGTGTCACAATTATTTTTGTCATACACATGACAACATTACAATTTCTGATGTCATACACATCACTTTCTAAATGTCATATACATGAGAGTATAATCATTAATGTTGAAATACATATGATAACATTTCAATTCATAGTTTTCATTAAGTGACATCACAATTCCTGACGTTGAACTTATTTCATTGCACAATAATCTCAAATGTTTTGTTAAACAATTATGACAGTAACATTTACACCTCCAACTTATCTCTGATAGATGTCAATTTGCAGTTGTGTACAGGGAAATCAAAATCCTCAATAAGTCCTTAACGATTCTGAGAGATGAGTAATAATGTCACCTGAGCGGCTGCCCCAGCATGTACAAGACACCAGTCAGGCATCCACACCTCCCCGGGGAATATCAGCCCGTAGATCGCCGCGCCATAGAACGGGAGGAAGTAGAACAGGTACACCATCATCTGGCAGAGAAGGGAGGTAACTCTTGTCATTGGTTAAATATCATCAGAGACGAGAGAGGCCTTTGTCTAGCTTCATGATTACATTGATTTTCAAGATTAAAGCAATTGCAAAAAACAACTTAGTACTTGTTACAACAGTGTTGTGCTTGTTGAATGTAAATACTGTTGTCCAAACAAGTAACAGATATTAATATTTTGTAGACATACACGCCTAGCAAGAATAATTTTTGTTAGTCTAGTGCTTGGTAATATAGATTTCATCTCAAAAGCCGTTTCATCTTGAACAAAATTAAAAATATTCAATGCTTTCAAAATAAAGTCATTGTCTGAATTATCAATTAATAGTTTTTGCCTTGTTTTTTCTTTTCAAAACATTAAGACACCCTCAAGATGGATAAAATGAAGCAATAAAATGCCCTCAAGACAGAGTACCTGTACTCTGGAGTAGAATGACGGGTCTGTGAGGTAGGGTTCCAGTTTCTCCAGATAGTAGCGCGCTATCGTCACATTGCCTCCTGTGGCAGCCTGGATAAATCAGAACTTAGCATGACCTTAGCGCAGTATACACTCAATATTGAGGTGTTTTATGAAAGATATGTTATACTTGGTTTCCCACACAGCTACAAGAAAATACTAACAAAGCATAAGTGTAAACAATGTATCATGATTTTGACAAAAAACATGTTCCATATATATACCATCGATATAATCATAAAAATCTGTCATTCAAGGAAGGTATTATACAAAAATAATCTATTTATAAATTTACATCACTTTTCTATAAGGGATGGTGTTGCCTTACATTTTCACAATATCGGTTTATCAAAAAATTATTTATCTCTATAAAATTTCATTTAATCTTTGTAGCAATTTCAATTACCGGTATTCATAAGTTCCCATATGATCCAATGTTTTACAATTATTGGAATCAACAGGTAATTGTATCCAAATGTCCAGTTACTAGATAAGTTACATGAGGAGAAAGAATGAGAACAAGAAACGCTATTGATTGTTGGTTACTCTAAATGACTCACGATGAACCTGATGATGGCGAGGACCGAAGCAAAGACAAGGTAGAGAATGAGGAACATGTCAAACGGACGTTTCCAGATTCTGGGGCGTGGTTCATTTGAATCTGCAATCTGTAATACAGAAGCAAAACGATTGATGTTTGAGTGATCAATGAATGTTCTTCACAAAGTTGCTACTTAAATTTTTGGTAAACCGCTAAAAAAGTTTAGATAATATTGAGAGATAATACACACCCTGTAGGAAGTTATGCAACAACATTTTGGCTAGATTTCTTTTGATGTTCTACAACTCATCTGAACACATTAGAGTACCCATGATACAGTCAGAGATCTTATAACCAACATATTACCAATAATTTAAACTGAAAGTGAACATTATAGACAACCTGAAGTGTCTTCTTCAGAATGAAGTGAACAGGTGAATCAATTGTGCTCCCTGGGGCTACACTCACATGGACCGTCTTGCTTATCTTGGTTTCCAGTCATCCGTCACAGTCAGTAAATGGTGACAATAATCTCAGATTATACCCCTAGATTCCCCTAGTTGTGTTTAACTATGCTCCTCTCTTATTCTCCCTTCTATCCTTCCATCCCCTGTTCCCCTTAGACAAATCTCATACCCCGTACCTACCTTAGTTCCCTCCACGAGACATAATCTCCTCTTATTTGGGTCTGTCCTTGTCTTATTAATGCTTATTAATGTTTACCTCTCCAATTCTTAACTCCTATCTCCTCTATCTCTGTGCCCCTATCCCTAGCTAACCCTCAGTCTAACCTTCTCGTCCTTTCACCCCTCTCTCTTTCCCTACACACTACAGGACCCACCTCTTCCTCCTTGGGCCTGTCCTTGTAGAACTTGAAGCCTGCTATGAACGGGATGATGAGATAGGGAAGGTTCAACAAGCACGGCCATCGGATCCCATGTTCTCCTGCAGAATAAAGGCTTTGTTTGCTGAGGATTGAACATTGCTTTCAGGAGTACATCATTGGCTTTCACTGACCCTGCAGGCCTACATGTCAGTGAACCACCATATAGTTAGCAGAAAGTCAGACAGGGTATTGGATGAACAATGTATCACTGCCTTTACACTACTAATGTGCAATTTATCAGGCAGATTAGCATGCTTAAGTTGTGGCTCAACTGTTGATCTTTTGATCCCTACGTCAAAAAGTGTCATTTATTATCTTAGTTCCATTGAAATATCTTTCTTTGATCAAAGCAGTGATATTTTCTTTTAAAATTACAAAAATAAATAAATAAACACAAGATAGGAAGTATAAACCTTTTGTCAATGGTGATGATGTATCAGTTGCAATATTTACCCATGAGGATCCCAGGCATGAAGACCACCATACTGTGTCCTATAGAACCAGCCCAGTACAGTCCGATCTCTCGGTAGCTTTGTCTGAAAAACATGAAGAGGTAGGTAAGTCCTTACAATAGATAGAATCATATATTTGTAGTTCGCATAATGTTGCTGTTGCTGCTCATACCCAAATGACTGAGGAGCTAGGCTAATAACATACACAAGGTAATCAAAATAGTGTCTGTGAGCCTGCCAAATTGTTGGTTACTTACAGATGGGGCCTGTTGGTCTGGCTTGTGTGATCTTAGAGATCTGTACATTGCAGGGTTTGTCAACTGTTAAGGAGGGCTTGTCATCTTTTCAAACCACAAGCCCATATTGCTTCTAGAGAGTAAACATATTTGCCACAACTGGATAAAATACAACGCTAATGGATGAGGCTACTTTGTTTCGGAAATAAAGACATGATTATTGACATGAGAATGCTGCTGCTGTTACCTACCCCCATGACTGAGCTGCGAGTATGGTGAGATACATGATATAGTGGGCCACTCCGTCCCAGTACGAGATCATGGTCCCGTATGCAGTCTTCAGATACGGCTCGCCCTCCTTTAAGTAGAATGCCATGAAGTCACCGATGATGCCGTCATTCTCAAGGGCGATCACAAGATCAATCACGGAGGCAAACGTGAAGATACTCAACACTGTAACAGGAACCAATCTATTCTAATCAGGACTAAAGAGAACTCAATCTATTCAATCTTATATTCTTTATTGCAGTGTATAAAATAGATTTGAAACCTAGCCTGTCCTGAAAATTAATTGGTCAATTCCTAAGGGGAAAATAACGAAAAAAATTGAAAAGTTACCAGTCCTGACCAAAAAGTTACCAGTCCTGGCAAGAAGTAGCCAGTCAAGGACTGGTGGACGGGCTATATTTTAAACACTGTTTATTGCAATGATGACCATTAGGGGGATTAGTGCAATTTGTTGGTTATTAGAAGTTTAGTTTGACATTTTTCTAACTTACAGGTAATGAGTTTATGCTCCGTTGATCCAGAACCCCCCTTAAACCTACTCAAAGACCCTTTAAACATAATATTTTTCAAATTTAATCAACAATTTTGATGTCATTGATCAGGTGGCTCTTTGAAGTTGTTTTCTGAGTATTTCTTATCCAGTATTTGTAAGATTAAATAAGCCAGGGTTTTTGGCGGTAAACAGATATTGAATTGAAAACAAAACATTCAGATAATTTTTCTGATAAGGTATTCTGGTTTGGGGATGTTTATCATCTTGAGAGTCCCGAGGTAGCTTGTTGACTAGTATCAGGATGTATCATCTAATAACCTAGGGCACAATACAGATAAAGTATTTCTAAACAGTAGAAGAATTTCAAAGGGACCAGGGAAGGACCAAATAAAATAGCCTTGCTAGTTTCTTCATAGAAAATCAAGATACCATTTAACAGTTTGCAGATAAAAAAATGTTTTCAAATGACACTCGTTTATTGATCAATATTACTTGAATAACATTTTTCATTAAACATCAAATAACCTTGACCTTACCACTTCTCGATTTTCGAAAAAGCTGGACTTAATTTTTGTTAATTTGTCCAATAAACACCTTTTATTAGCCTTTCATTTAGACAGCATAATTATCGGCTGTGAAAACCCCACCTGGGTTAGGGGCAATAAAACTTGCGCGGGTGTGACGTAATATACAGACAATACAGAGTAACGCATCATTACTTCAACTGAAATACCGCCTAAATAATTGTTTAATTACCATTGATGTGGATATCTTTTTCACACTAAATGCTTAGTAGTGTTATGTCGTCAAATGAATTATCTAACTGAGTGGAAAACATTTCCTGAAAATCGTTAATTATTAGGTTTTTTTCCTGTGTTATTGTTACGATAGATGTATAGATAACGAGACTGATTCTGTTTATGACGTCACAAAATGGGGGCGTGGCCAGTTATGCATTTACTTATTTGTTGTCAGATAGGTCTGAGCGACCCATCAAAAGTGGCTTTCAAAAACGGCGTTCATTACCAAACTAAACATATTTGAGTAGCGACATTTAACGCACTATACAATATTGTAATCAGATTTTCTATATTCCAAAGAAAATAGTGAAATATGTTTGTGGTTATGTGAACTTTAATTTTAACAATCACAAACTGAAACAGCAGAAACCTACCATAGAAGAAGCCGTCAGTTTTCTGGGGCCTGTACCTGACGGTGAGGTAAGGGACCAGAGTAACAAACACCAACGTGAGAACACCAATCAGCAGAATTATTCGAGAGTCATCAAGCTTTGTTGCTATATTCAAGACATAGGAAATTGGGACGGCTGTCAACGATGACAAAAACACTGCAGTTGGTCCCGAAACACCCATGATGGCTAAACTTTCTGCAAGTGACAAAGTCCACCAGTCTAGTTCAGCTCATTCATGTCTTGTGTTGAATGTTAAGTAATACGCGCACTCAAGGTTATCAACTGACACATATTTAACCCAGGTAACGTATCCGTGTTGATGGGCCAAATGCTTCGACGGGTTGTTATATGAGAGTTGCTTCCCTTGGAAGAGTAACAGACGAGTAGTTACAGTGCCCGGTAACAAGAGCACATGGGACGATGACGTATTGCACATTTTAGTAAATATTCAGCGACTTGCAACAATAATTTTCATCCTTTCTATGCATAGCCCTTGCGATATAAGTTTGAACCTTTATTATATAGGGGAATTTCTCTCGAATACTATATCAGAATACTTATTAATAATGAAGTGAAGGATCGTGATGTGACGTCATCAAATATTGCCCTGTTTAGCTTTTGACGGTACTGACCACAGAAATCAGACTTGTCATTTACTCTACTTCCTGTATTTTCAAGGGCACATGCAGTAAAATTGTTCAAAAGGGGTTTGTGTACTTATTAAGAAGAATGTTATAAACTTCAGGTGAGACATGTTTCTTTTATTTTGATGGAGTATTTATTTACGGTGCATTGGGCCTTATTTTTGCTTTCTATATTTTTTATTATCCAAATCTATCAGGAACTGTCAGTCTTAGTAGAAATAAGTAGAATTTAGTTTAGAGTATTTTATTCTTACTAATTTATCTCATGTTGAGAATTTTTCGGAATTTTCAGTACAGTGCCCCAACTATGTGTACTGTATGGAGCAATCTCCTTTGAAGTAATACTTTCACAATAATTTGTTGTATTTTTTATCATAATAATACTTAATACAGTGTGTCAGGCAGATCACTAAGGAATAATCGACTGCATGTGCCTACCCAAAAAGATATTTTAATAATCTTTGAACATTTCCTTTTTATACCATGTTTCAACTAACTGGACACGAAATAAGTATTCAATACAACCCTTAGATTAGCTTTAGAAAAATTACAAAAGACTCTTAACAGGTCGTCCATACGGCTGAGTTCAGAATCAGTTTCGGGTGTTACGGATGGCTACGGATCACATGACTAACAGGGCAGTGATAAGCTGTCGATGCACCTTTTTCAGTAACAAGGTGTTTTTTCAACTAGAAACGTATCTTGTTTGTGACAAAAATATCATTGTTCATGCCTAGCTAAAAAGCTAAGAACACACTAGTCTAAAACAACAAAGATTGAGATTGGTGTTTTATCACATGATGCGAACTGCGCATATAATTTTTATACATCACGAACCCAGGTACAAACAAGGCTAACATATTTTATTTGTTAATGCAAAAGGTTTTTAGATGGTCCCCATATTCAGGTGATCCGGAACTACGCCAATGGTTTTGACAAAAACATTGCTTATTTCTAAAATAATAAAGTTCATTTTAGAATTATTTCCCCTGATAATTATAGTAAAAACATCTATTTATGTTGTGGATTATCATTAATTTGCATTTTGCATCTATTGATATTAAAGACGGTCGGCCCAAAATAAATTATGTTTTTCAGAAGCACCGGTGGCAGTTCATCACAAAGATAGGTATCCTCTTTATCGGGTGCTCAAGTTCATTTCCTAACAGAACAAAATAAACAAATAATATATCATAAAAGAATACTGTCACAGCTTTAAAATGGTATAGTAATGAAAGAAATCCATTGAAACGTAAGGATTCTAGCTGCAAATGTATGTGCAAGTGATACATACGGAATACCCGTGATCCGGAATACCCTTATGCACTGTACAAGTATATATACAACAAAATTTATCATAGGAACACATTTGTGTTATTTTTATGTGGTAATTTTGCTGCTTGATAACAATTTAAAACTTCCTTAATTTGAATTTTCCATTCTATCTAAGATTAAGGAAGAAATGTAATGCATTATTTGAATTTATTTCTAAGAATGACAGATCATTATCTCTCTCGTCTCTGTTAACATTGGAATAAAATGAGCATTTGATGAAGACAATTCACACTTTAGCTAGGTTTTTATTCAACTTTTTATACCAAATTTTGATAATATTGCCAAAAATCAAAGGGCAGATTCTTTGAAAGTTCCTTGGAGATCGAATGGCTCCTTCCTCACAGAGGATGTAAGGAGGAAAATAAAAAATTGATCAAACCAAAAGCTCTACATCCAGGGAACGTATATGTGTATTATGGCAACCCAAACATCTAAGACAACATCATCAAAATAAAAAACATGATATGTATTTGGAATTCATTCAATGATACAGTCATACTTCATTTTTAGCTCATCAGGACTGAAAGTCCAGATGGGCTTATGGCATGGCCCGTCGTCCGGCGTCCGTCCGTCCGTCGTCCGTCGTCCGTCCGTCCGTAAACTTTTGACACTTTCGACTTCTCCTCATGAACCATACACATTAGAGAGCTGAAATTTTGTGTACAAGTACCTTAGCATATGGAGATTCTAATTTGTAACTTTGGTGACCCTGTGACCCCAAATAGGGTCACAGGGGTCACAACTTTAAAAACCTATTTTCATCTTCTTCTCCAGTTCCAGAAGAACTAGAAAGTTAAAAATGATATGTGCAGACTCCTTGGCCAATGGGCATTCTAATTTGTAACTTTGGTGACCCTGTGACCCCAAATAGGGTCACAGGGGTCACAACCTTAAAAAACTATTTTCATCTTCTTCTCCAGTTCTAAAAGGATTAGAGAGTTAAAAACGATATGTGCAGACTCCTTGGCCAATGGGGATTCTTAATTGTAACTTTGGTGACCCTGTGACCCCAAATAGGGTCACAGGGGTCACAACTTTAAAAACCTATTTTCATCTTCTTCTCCAGTTCCAGAAGAACTAGAAAGTTAAATATGATATGTGCAGACTCCTTGGCCAATGGGGATTCTAATTTGTAACTTTGGTGACCCTGTGACCCCAAATAGGGTCACAGGGGTCACAACCTTAAAAAACTATTTTCATCTTCTTCTCCAGTTCTAAAAGGATTAGAGAGTTAAAAACGATATGTGCAGACTCCTTGGCCAATGGGGATTCTAAATTGTAGATTTCGTGACCCCATGACCCCAAATAGGGTCACAGGGGTCACAACCTTAAAAACTTATTTTCATCTTCTTCTCCAGTTCTAAAAGGACTAGAGAATTGAAAGTGATATGTGCAGACTCCTTGGACAATGGGGATTCTAATTTGTAACTTTGGTGAATCTGTGACCCCAAATAGGGTCACAGGGGTCACAACCTTAAAAACCTATTTTCATCTTCTTCTCCAGTACTAAAAGGACTATAGAGTTGAAAATGATATGTGCAGACTCCTTGGCCAATCGGGATTCTTAATTGTAGATTTCGTGACCCCATGACCCCAAATAGGGTCACAGGGGTCACAACCTTAAAAACCAATTCTCATCTTCTTCTCCAGTTCCAAAAGGTCTAGAGAGTTAATATTGATATGTGCGGACTCCTTGGACAATGGGGATTCTAATTTGTAACTTTGTTGACCCTGTGACCCCAAATAGGGTCACAGGGGTCACAACCTTAAAAAACTATTTTCATCTTCTTCTCAAGTTCCAAAAGGTCTAGAGAGCTGAAATTATATGTGCAGACTCCTTGGCCAATGGGGATTCTAAATTGTAGATTTCGTGACCCCATGACCCCAAATAGGGTCACAGGGGTCACAACCTTAAAAACTTATTTTCATCATCATCTTTAGCTCCTAAAGGTTTATTGAGCTGAAAGACTGCATGTAGACTCCTTGGCCAATTGGGATTCTAAACTGTAGGTTTTGTGACCCCGTGACCCCAAATAGGGTCACAGGGGTCCCAATCTTAAAAACCCATTTTTCTCCATTAGATGACGGTCTATGGCAAATTTATTTCTCCTAGGATATTTTAGTGTGGACTTCTTTCACTGTCTGATATTGGCGATCTAGAAAGTGTTGAATAATAATACATTAAATTTTGTTTTGTAATTTTTTTATAGGTTTTTTTGCAATAGGTAACATCAGTTTCATTTTTAGCTCATCTTGCCTGTATAAAGCAAACTTGATATGATGCCTGATGAGCTACAGAGCCAATGGCTCTATTTTTGTTTTCAGTATGCTTTGGTAAATTTAGCTATGCCTATATGCGGAATGTATTTATAACAAACATTTTCAATTATTCGCATGTAGATTAAAAAAACTTATATGTGTTCAGTGGAAAAAGGAAACTTTATGTTGTGTACGATCAGACCCCTAGATTATCTCCTAAACAGGTATATGAATGTATTGCCAAAATAATGACAATTATAGCTAAAATGGATGGAATTATCATGAAAACGCCCTCATGTTATCAGAAATGAGCGGGCCACTGCAAATGATAATGGCCCGCTAAACCTTGACGACGGGCCAATATCACTTCGTAGCCAAGTGACGTAACATTAGAATTTAGTTTTGAAGTCTTGAACAAATATGGCGACCGTATAAGCGTATCGACTCGAATATTTTGAACCAATTTAATTACTTTCTTTTACCTTAGGACACGAACTTTCGGCATATATCATCCTAAATATCATGTGACAATAGAACGGCATTAATTTATCGAGGAATTTTTAAAGGATTATCATTCTTAGTTGCAACCACTAGGTTTAATGGTAAATTTGCGTAGCTTAAATTAGTTTGATCCAACATTTGTCAAAGACGATTTTTACATATCTTTGCATCAATTAGAGAGTTTCCTTATACAGAATGCTTCAGTTTTCTCATTCAACGGCTACGTTCCGTATGGGTTCGAACCAGCCAGATGACGATCGCGATTATGACGTCATCCTTCACTTGTGACGTCATATTGTGTGTCGGCTGTGAACAAATGCTTATTTTGTCGGTTTTGTTCATGTACAAGTGTAACTAAGAGTAAAAGAGTAAAATGCGTACATAAGAACAAATTCCATCCATTTTAGCCATAATAACGGTAACGCAGTTTTTCAGGGCATTATCATTTGCACAAGTCCGCGGTCTTTTTCAACTGCCCTCCTTCGTCGGGCAGTTAATTGAAGACCTTGGGCTTCTGCAAATGTTAATGCCCTGAAAAACAGCGTTACCCTTATATTAACAAGACAAGAATAAGCCTTTCATCTTACATAACTGCACAGCCTCCTTTGCATATTGTCAGTGCAGTTAAATCAGATGATAAGATAAGATAAGATAATTCTTAATTGCCCGTTTAGGAATTTGTGTTACATTTAAGTGAGCATGAAATTCAAAATTATATACACAATATTCTAAATAGATACAAAAACTTATATACAAACAGACGACCAGATGGTAAAATTTCAAAACATTCATGCAATTCATGTGAAGGGTCACTAATAATTTTTGAAGATAAATTTCTATAAATAGTAAGTGATAAGGTTTTGGAAATATTCAATACCATATTTAATAAAATAAAAGTGAAAACAAACTACTGAACACATTAGGCATCCCTATTTTCACATAATTGGTCACACTATTTATTTATGTCAACTTTTATAAAGCGTGAGAATAAGAAATCCTTTTCAATCCTTGCACCCCTATTTTGAAATGTGCGTGGCCAAAAATGTATGACATAAATTACTTGTAACACAAGACGGGATTATGCAGTAATTCACCATGAGGGTCCATCTGTGATTATAAAGCTCTTCAGTGAGTTTATGGTCCTCCAGTGGTAGTCTGTGTTGTAAGCTGTAGCTACTTGTTATTTATCCTTGGACGTTTGGCTTGAGAGGTATGGCCTTAAATACATTGTTTTAATTTCAATTTATATTGGTAAAGAATTGACAGATATTCTATTTATTATATGATGAAATCCTTCTTATCATGCCAAAAACTGCCAATTTCATGTTGAGCGGACGCTTGGACGAGCCGGTCGCTGCGGTATCAATATGACATCATTTCAGAATTCATTACATCAGACTACATTTTATGACGTCAAATTCTTTAACTTTAACGTCACTTGAGTAGTGATACACTTTATCGATTATATGAAGGTTATTGCCACTGTAGCCAGATAGAGGGTTTATTCACTGATAGAACAGAGTATTTAACTCTCAATAATAATAATAGTGTTCATTTTAATTGTTCAGTTCCTTAAAGGGGCAGTAGCACGTTTTTTGATAATTTTATAATTTGAATTTCTCACTGATAATTGTAAGTGAATGCTAAATGTATTATTTTGACAGTGTCAAAAATCTCATTACACAAGCCAATCATCCATTGTCATAGGAAAAAGAATGAAGATTCACATAAAATCCATTGGCGGCCATTTTTTTGTGAACACCTTTAATTCATTTTTTGTAAGAAAAGGAATCGCATGGCTAAACTTAAAGTTATATATTGGAATTATTACTGCTCCATTTAGTTTAAATACATTGTCTTTCAATTGAAATCATTAATTTTCATTTTCCTTACATCACCCTATATTCCCCCTAAAAACGTGCTACTGCCCCTTTAAATATGTAAGTGTCAACTTTATGAATGCATTGGCTATTTCAGGAAACATATTACTAATGGAATCTTTTAGTATGTAAATTTTAAGGTTCCTATTCAAGTATACTTGGGATATTTGAAAATTTAGAACTTATAAATATCAATAAATTTCCTTATTCACCTCATAATGAAAAATTGATAAATCAGAATATCCCTAGATTATTTTATTCAGTAAACATCCTACAAAAAACTGATCCACAAGTGATCTTGGTACAAAATATCTGACCCCTACTCAAGAAATGAAAATCTGGTTGTAACAATTGCCTCTAGGAAACACCTTCACGTATTCCTGGATGCATCATAGTAACTATTTTGTTCGTTTTGTCATATTGTTTCTCTACACAAGCTCCTTACTGCATCATTATCCTGTAAGGTCAAGATTGTATCATATTCTTGTGTGTGACACTTACTCAGTGAAGATCCTGAAGAGTCCAGTCTTCATGAGCAGTGGTTTCTCATCAAAATGTGCTTGATATTCTTTTGTACCCAAGTAGATCAATAAGTAATATTCTTGTGTTTCTCCAGAATAGTGATTATTGTTTTTCTTCTGCTTCAGGAAGCGTCCAATAACCGACATACATAATTTACAATGAGACTAACAGTCGTGACGTGTAATTATTTCAAGAAGTACATCAAATCAGAAATCGCCAAGGCGACTGGTGTAACAGTCAAGAAGCCCTTCCAAGGATTCAAGGAAAGAAGGAAAACAAAATGGTTGTATGATGAACATAGACCTTGGACAAGTGCAGCTCATGGCACAAATGCTTCATACAAACGAACGCCTCATGTTCTAGTGCAGCCTCTTTCTGAAAACAAATGGACAATTTTTAAAGGCGATAGGGTAAGTCTTGCCCTCCATATTGATTCTTGTGGTTTGATTACTAACTTTAGATCTACTATCATTGCATGCACCCTGTTGGTTGTCATTTCTATTCATGAATACATGTGTTACAACATGCAGTCAAATAAGTTTACTTTGTTTTCGAAGAATATTCTGAATCATTTTCTTGGTATTGAATTGGATGATCAATAAATGGAATATTTATGGATGAACAACTTGTTTATTCTGTGAAAGCGACGTTTCAACAAAGATTCTAATATTGTTGTCAAGCAAGTGATGTACATTAGAACCTATGTCAAAACATCACTTTCACAGAAAAAAGAAGTTGTTCATCCATAACAAAATTTCTTTATCGTTCTTCAAACCAAATTTGAGAATACCAATAAAAAATGTTATGAAAATGGATAGGTCAGATTTTGAGAATTGTTTTTATCCAACATGGCTAGAGGAATGTTGTATATGATGAGATTACTTCACATTAAGAGTCATTAAAAACTATTCTAAACAAATCACAATATTTTCCAGCTGAGTTGTGAAAAGATGTGAAAGATAGAATAATGTGAAGTTTTGGACTGTACATAAAATCAAAAAGCATGACTTACTTGACATGTAACACCAAAAAGGTGTAGTGTTTAGTGCTAATTGAGCAACAAACAGTTCTTTTCTTATCAGACAAGGTTTCTGATTAGTTAAAGCATAAAGCACCACATTTCCTTTGATATACCTTGGCTTTGGAGTAAATTGGTTTGCATGATGTATGTCTGCTGATTAACAACCTGTTGAGAGGGAAAGGGGAGAACCTCTACCCTTAAGGCTTAGAAATGTTTTCAACAACAACAAAATGCATAATTATCATTGTCAGCTTTATAAAAAAATTAGAGGTGTAACGATACAGGAGGGTCACGATATGATACGTATCCTGATACATATATAACCTGACATAATGATCTTTTCACAAACTTTTGGAGTCAGGTAATCTTGAGTAAGAATTTACTTGAAGGTTTTTTTATGTAATCATAATATAATCAAACTTGCAAATTTTAGAAGAGGTTCTTGTGTGAATAATGAAGTATCTTTTTAATGCATATCTCAGTTTTGAGCACCTACATTGAGAATTTATCAATAATGTATCCCTATCCGATCCTATGATATGATACGATATATTGTGGCCAATGTATCACAATACGATAATATATTGCCGTATCGTTACACCTCTAATAAAAATGGTATTGATAATTCATGTCAGAGCCAGCTCCTATCTGTCGTTCATGTTTGCATCTCTGACCTCCATCTTTCTCCCTGTGTTCATTTCTCTTCATCTTACTAATTGGGAGGGGTATATGTAAAGATTTGATGTATCAAAACATTGTCATGCGGTCTGAGTAAAATCATCTGTTCTCCAAGGATTTTATTGTAAAAATATTCCAACTTGACCCAGCCAGGGTTTCCTCTCTGTTACTGTCTGACTGCATCCCCTTTGGTAGCTTTTTGACATAAGATCTTCAAACCAATCACAAGGATTCTGGCAAAAGTTTTTGGTGTCAGTAGCTAGGGGCAGGTAACTCCAGTGTACCATTTGTACGTGGCTCAATGCTATTTAAACAAAGCTGTGATTGGATTGCTGATAACTGGGTTTTGTCTGCGTTAATCTTGAAACAGCAACATGTTGGGCAGCATTTCTGGAGGGGAAGCTCTTTGTTAGAGCAAGTTTGATTCCTTGTAGCATCAATGTTTTAAGACTTTAATTCCCGGAACACGGTAGATATTAATCAGACTGTACAGTACAAATCCTTTTGGGATAGTGAATTTCATTACCATTGTGTCATCTAAATTTCTTATTGTGTTCATGGCACACAAAGTCATTTTGGTGAGATGAAATATACATGGTTTTTGAATCAATGATCATGGGCCTTTTTTTATCAAACTGTTTCATATTGATACTACGGGAAAATTAAGACTCTTAAAAACTCTTAAAAGGTTTATCATATATATCCAGCGGTCTTCAACATTTTGTTTGGGGTACATATAGCTTTATTTGAAGAAACTAGTCTATGCAGTGGTTGTGAGATTCACCAATGGGACATGGATGGCCTTGAAATTAACTCATCCAAAAGTGTCACTTTGCTAGTTTTGGTGTCAAATATAAAAATGTCTAAAGCTGTCCACCTTTATAAAAAGAATTAAGGTCAGGTAGACCTTGTGTTGCTCGTTTCGGGAAGTTTTATCAGCTTTAAGACATATTTCTTTTATAGGAATAACTAGGCATGTTTCCTGCTAATATTGTTGCAAATGTGTGTGACCTTTAAACTAAAGAATACTCTTGTTAATTTGTCATCTTATCCAAACTTTTCTAAAATAACCTTATTTAGCTTTGAACAATTATAAATTCCGCACAAAATACAGACCTGTTGATACTACTGATGTCGTTCAATGTAAAATTTATCAGGGTGATTGGAAAAAACTTGTCTCTCTCAAACTCTTTCAGAAATAGTTTTATCTCAAACAATAATCAAAATGTTAATACATAGTAAGTCAACTGTGTTCTGTTTTCTTCAAAGTATGAAGAGTTCCAAGCATAAACATTCCTAGAATAACTGAGTCTGAGAGTATGGATCATATTTTACAACATGGAACTTGGCCTGAAAAGTACAAGAATTTGTCAGTTGCAGATAAAGTGAATGTTACAATTGTACAATTGTTGAATGTTACATTTGTTCACTATCTAAATGACATTTATCATTTTAACATTCAGAAAGAACATACATTTTATAAGCTTTTGCTATTTTTTAGGGAAAGATGACATTTACCAGAACATGAATATTGAGACATTGAAAATCATTCAAGGTTACATTATTCACAGAATCCAATGTCAGCTTTGAAGATTTTGTGTCATGTGGCTAGTTAGTTCTCATTTCTGACCCCTTGTCCCTCACCACCCAACTTCATCTTCCCCCGGTCCCCCCAACATCCCCCATCTATTCCATACCCCTCCCATTCCCCCCAACCTCCCACTGCTGACATGTCAAAGTGACCCCTGCAGCTGATTCCACAACTAGAGGCAGTGGTAACAACATGGGCCAGTGGTAATGAATACCTAGACTGGGTAACAGTCTCTTGGGTAACTTCATCAATCTAACACTGACAGAATTAATCAATTCAGTCCTAATGCAAGTCTTGATTCACTTATCTGAAGGATTTCTCAAAGTTGCCGATGTCTGCAGATTAATGATGAAATATGATATATGAGAATTATTGTAACTAATTTTACTTCTAAGAGGTTAGTGCCAAGCCTGTTAAGTCCAGTATGTAGGACCAGTGCATTTGCCCTCTAGTGTAGATTGAGGTCAGAAGCATACTTGTGACCTATTTCTAGCATCAAGCTCCACCCACTAATAGGAGGCTCTGTACTGGTAGGGCTAAAACTCGACCCAGAAACTCTTAAAGCTGCAATGACATTTCTTTCAAAAATTTTTTTATTTGTAATGCAGAAATGATGACAGCTTTTTGAGCTAGCCTGATAAATGAAGCATTTATCTATTGTTTACATTAAATTTGTAAAGATTAAACAAAAATGTTTATTTATACCATTTATTATCAGTGCAAGGTTATGAACATTTAAAAAATATGAAAATACATGGATATTAACATTGTACTTACTACTGAATAAGATTGAAAAAATGATACAAACCTCATATTCTACTGCATGAAGATTTGTTTTAAGTCCGTAAGATATGGTGCCTCAGGTTCTGGTGGACTGAGCACGCTCAGTATTAGTTGATTCAGCAGGTGAATAATTGTTAAGTATTCATCAATAATTATGTGAGCGGTTGCTCAATAGTGACAGTAAGGAAATGTTTTGTGATTCTTTGAGCAGTTATCCCCTGGTGGCAAAACGTTGATTTTTTGTATGGACAGTTATCAACTTGAGGACTTCATGGCAGTTTTCAACAAGTGGCAAATCATTGATAGATGCGTGATAGTATGGGCAGTAACCAATTCATATCCAACGATATACATCTTCCGCACGCATCGGGCGAGATATGCATTTACAAGAAATTCATATTCACCCTTGCGACAACTCGACGGGAAAGTTGTGACAGGAAGTAGCCTGATTATTGAGCTATGGTGTAGGCCAATCAAAAGCGAGGATACAAAAACATTACACGTAGAATCTATCGCGATGTTTTACCAACAATTAAGCGCCGGCAAATATTTTCCAAGTCATTTCTGGTTATACATCAGGTGGCACAGGTATTATTTTATATGAATGATGGCCTGTCATTGTATATTTCAGTGGCATGCCACACTAAACTCAACAAAATTAGCAACATTTCGATTACGATTTGCAGCACACACTTGAAAACTAAGTGACATACAAATGTTTTCCCTCATCTATTTTTAGCTCATCAGGACTGAAAGTCCAGATGGGCTTATGGCATGGCCCGTCGTCCGTCGTCCGTCCGTCGTCCGTCGTCCGTCCGTAAACTTTTGACACTTTCGACTTCTCCTCATGAACCATACACATTAGAGAGCTGAAATTTTGTGTACAGGTACCTTAGCATATGGAGATTCTGATTTGTAACTTTGGTGACCCTGTGACCCCAAATAGGGTCACAGGGGTCACAATTTTAAAAACCTATTTTCATCTTCTTCTCCAGTTCCAGAAGGTCTAGAGAGTTAAAAATGATATGTGCAGACTCCTTGGCCAATGGGGATTCTAATTTGTAACTTTGGTGAACCTGTGACCTCAAATAGGGTCACAGGGGTCACAACTTTAAAAACCTGTTTTCATCTTCTTCTCCAGTTCCAAAAGGAGTAGAGAGTTAAAAATGATATGTGCAGACTCCTTGGACAATGGGGATTCGAATTTGTAACTTTGGTGACCCTGTGACCCCAAATAGGGTCACAGGGGTCACAACTTTAAAAACCTGTTTTCATCTTCTTCTCCAGTTCTAAAAGGACTAGAGAGTTAAAAACGATATGTGCAGACTCCTTGGCCAATGGGGATTCTAAATTGTAGATTTCGTGACCCCATGACCCCAAATAGGGTCACAGGGGTCACAACATTAAAAACCTATTTTCATCTTCTTCTCCAGTTCTAAAAGGACTAGAGAGTTGAAAGTGACATGTGCAGACTCCTTGGACAATGGGGATTCGAATTTGTAACTTTGGTGAACCTGTGACCCCAAATAGGGTCACAGGGGTCACAACCTTAAAAACCTATTTTCATCTTCTTCTCCAGTTCTAAAAGGACTAGAGAGTTAAAAATGATATGTGCAGACTCCTTGGCCAATGGGGATTCTAAAGTGTAGATTTCGTGACCCCATGACCCCAAATAGGGTCACAGGGGTCATGACCATAAAAACCTATTTTCATCTTCTTCTCCAGTACTAAAAGGACTATAGAGTTGAAAGTGATATGTGCAGACTCCTTGGACAATGGAGATTCTAATTTGTAACTTTGGTGAACCTGTGACCCCAAATAGGGTCACAGGGGTCACAACCTTAAAACCTATTTTCATCTTCTTCTCCAGTTCCAAAAGGTCTAGAGAGCCTAAATTATATGTGCAGACTCCTGGGCCAATGGGGATTCTAAATTGTAGATTTCGTGACCCCATGACCCCAAATAGGGTCGCAGGGGTCACAACCTTAAAAACTTATTTTCATCATCATCTTAGGTCCTTAAGGTCTATTGAGCTGAAAGACTGCATGTAGACTCCTTGGCCAATTGGGATTCTAAACTGTAGGTTTTGTGACCCCATGACCCCAAATAGGGTCACAGGGGCCACAATCTTAAAAACCTATTTTTCTCCATTAGATGACAGTCTATGGCAAATTTATTTCTCCTTGGATATTTTAGTGTGGACGTCTAATATTGGCGATCTAGAAAGTGTTGTATAATAATAAATCATTTGGGTAAGGAAATTCATTACGAAATTGTTACATTTGTTTTGTAATTATTTTATAGGTTTTCTTGCGATAGGTAACATCAGTTTCATTTTTAGCTCATCTTGCCTGTATAAAGCAAACTTGATATGATGCCTGATGAGCTACAGAGCCAATGGCTCTATTTTTAACGATGTGCAACGACAAACATATTTGACTTTTAAATTACCTTATATATTTCAATTGAGCACACAAAATTTTAATAAAACGATGCGATGTCTAAATAGAAACTGAGAAATACAGCCTTATTCTACGCAGTATTTTGGTGACCTATATTCACGCATCTTTTTTATGACTGTTGTCACAACGTAACTAAGGGATTAATTTGAAACTAAATTTCGCTTCGAGTTCGAGGACTGGGCGATTTGATTGGTCAATGCAAGGGACGTAACTCTCTTTGACCTACAGGGGGCGCTGATAGAATCACAACTTTCCCGTTGAGTTGTCGCAAGGGTGAATATGAATTTCTTGTAAATACATATCTCGCCCGATGCATTCGGAAGATGACGATATATAATTTCTTTAATGTTGGATATAGTCAGTACCCTGTCTGTCTGTCCGTTGTAATCATTTTGTTTCTGGAGAAAAACATAAAAACTCTGTGACTTAGCTCAATGAAACTTGGTATGTGGCTTAATCAACATATGTGCCTTTGGGTTTTTAAATTTTCTTGAGAATATATATTTTTGGCAGTTTCCATGGAAACATGTCTTAGAAATACCTCTCAAGATCAGAACTCGATAACATTAAGATGATTCTCAATGAAAGCTGATGTTTGGTTAAATCCACAACTCTATATTTGCTTTTTAATTATGAAACGTCTGATGTACATGTTGGAGATTTTTTTGAATATCTGATTTATTTGAGACTGGTTTGATATGTCATCTACCGATGACTCTTTTTCTAATTAGGTGTTAATTGGCAGTTATCAACTGATGGTAATGCATATGAATAGGTGAATTAAATAATATTTCTCCATCCGTCAATCCTTACTTAGGACTATGGGTAATTGTCCTCTTGTGGTTATATTTTTTGCAGTTATAAGAAAAACAATACACCCAAATACAAAAAATGTACTATTGATGAGGAGTGTCCCTTTAATGGCTACACGTAGGTGTATATAGAGATCTGACCGGCGCCACTAGTGGGCAGCCTCACCGATAGGTGCTGCTCAGTCCCTCCTGTATGTGGGTCACATGATGCAAACTTTATGAGAATGAGCATGTAGTGGGCTGGCTGTGACACACTTCCAATAATCACTAGAATATCCTCGCTACTGGCACAGTGCCAGCTGTCCGGCCCAGGCAACTGGGACCGGGACCAATGTAGGTTACGTCAAACTTACTCGCAGGACACAGGTAGGAGTTCGAAGGAATGCTGAGATATCAAAACATCCACTTTGAAGAGATGTTTGCAGCGAGAATTGTGAATTAACAAAGTTGACTGTGAGTTGTATCGAACATGACATGATCTGAGGGAAATGTAGTCAAAGTGTTTGCTGGCCTGTGGGGGGTGAGCATTTTAGGGGTCCCCCAGGCTATCGACCTCACCCCTTGAAATAGAAATCGGAGTTCAAATTGATTTGTTTGCATTGCTGTGAAGTAAACAGATGGAATTGACAGACCAGAGTGGAGGCTTAACCACAAGGAGTAGAGGCGATAGAAGATCCGACACAGACCTTAATGGTCTACAGTAGAGATCTAGCTGAAACAAGGTGAGATTTGTATAAGTTATCATTTATTTCCAAATTTGATTTGTTTGTATATTTTATATAAAAAAAAATTTCTTGCTGATGCAAAGAATTACAAATTTGAGTGTGTTAAATCTATTCGGCTTATTAATCTATTCTAACGGTGTCAATGAAGGTTGACATGGAAACACTAAAGAGTTGACGTCAGGACACAGGTTGTATTAGTGCTTGTTTACTTCTGAGGGAATGAGGTCAGCTCCATGTTGGGATAATGTATTGAAAGTAATGTCCATTGATCCACGAGCCAATCAATAGAGAGAATGCAGCAAATGAGGTCAGCTCGCCCACCAGCTCTATCTAGGTCAACAGGTCATGTTGTACTTGCCCAGAAATAGGTCAGTGTATTTTGGGAGGAGATTTAGAAGGGTGTAACTGTCAACCATTTGTTCCCGAGGCAGGTGGAGTTGTCATGGCAGCAGATCAACCAACAGCTCATAGTTACAGGTGTCTTTATATTGGAGCTGTTGTAGTGTTACAATTCTGCTAGCAACAAGTACCTCTGACCTTAGCATACCTGAAGTTAACAATTAGTTTAGAGAGTACTTGGATTTCAGAATTGTCTTCCTGTCTTGCATTGAAAAAGGAAGAACTGTTCTTGAATTATGTATCTTTGTTGCTTTAGCAAAACTTTAAGCAACAGAATATTTTTTGTAATATATCATGTGGCTCTGATACTTATGATAGAGATATATGCTGATTTGTTATCAAGTAATCCAATCCACTTATTTATTCATCTCAAAATACAAGAAAAATACATTTCCTTGTTATTTCTGATAATTAAGCATGAGTCTTATTTGTGCACAGAATTTAAAAGGTTAGTGTCCTATCGATATATCCCATGTAGAATTCATGACTGACCAAAACATTATACATTAGTTGGCTTTAATCATCCAGTTTGATGCAAAATCTTAACTTTGATTTTGATTAATTGATCTCCTCAATGAATAACACAACAGAATATGTTTGATATTTTGGATTCCAACGACATACCATTTTTTTACTAAATACTTTCTAATAACAATTTAGTTGAGGAAACCCTAGAACATCTTCAGCTTCAGTTTTGCAATAAAACTTGATGCCTTCCACAAAACACTAGGTACTGTATTTCCTCTAATAAGTGCCATCCCTCTACTCAGCGCCAGGGGATCATTGGAAGTTGAAAAAATCAGCGCTGGGCCTCTAATAAGCGCCGGGTCTCTAACAAGGGCTGGATCCTTACCATTGACTTAGTGTCCCTTAGTCAATATTTTACAGATATTCATTGTAAAAGACGGCTTATAACAAAGTTCAATTTTCTATGAAAGAAATAAGCACTTGTGTAATGTTAAACAATTTTTAAAACCGTATTGTAAAATTTGTTTGAGCCCTCAATAAAGAAACATTTCAGAATGTGACATATTTTGAAAAAAATCTTTCTTGCTTTTAGCATACTGATATTCCTTAAATCAATTTTCCACATCATTTCTGAAAATATTTTAGAAATTGCAAGATAAATTACCAAATGACATACCGGTAATTCTTATTTAACACATTCATTTGATTTTATGTTGCACCTTTGCAATAAACTCTGATAATTTAGTCTACGGTAGATATTCTGAACCTTTTTGATATTTTTTAGAATTCACTGAGGCTAAAATACAACACCGTAATACTATGTTATAGTGTTAACAGTGAAGTTGTACAGAAGACTAGCGCTAAGCGCCTGCATCAAGGTGTAGATTTCTCTAACTCTAGATACCTGACTAATTCACCTGTCGCTGTCACTCTCCCTCACTGAAATAGACAATACTGCAATAGTCGTTAGGAAAGCATGAAGTACCTGATATATAAGTTTGATAAGAATATTTCTTTGTTTGTTAAATAATGAGTTCCGAATACCGGTATGCTAATCTTATATTCCAAAATTCTATCAAGGACATTATTAGTTAGGTTTTTTAAATATTTTTTTTCAGATTTGATATTGCTTTAGATATAAATTAAAATATATTTGTAGTTGGCTCTAGATATATGTCAGAAAAGAGATTACGTAAGGACAATTTTACTCATAAGAGACAGAGAGGATAGATTTGTAGATTATGCTTGCTTTTAGCTGCACTTGATCCTAAGGCCAGACAAATGAAATACTTGGTTTGCAGATTTTATTGATTCTTTTTGATTTATTCACTGATTCTTTGTACCATTCCTTTTTACAAAATTGATCCAAATTATGTTCCCGTAAATTAACTTTATTTTTGTTGCTTTAGAAGGCATCACAATTTTTCAGAAAATAATAAAGCTAAGGCTTGAAATCAAACTTTTTTTTTTATCAGAGCTGATGAAATTGTTTCCAATTAAATACAAGAATAATATAATAATATCACTTTATTATCCTCAGTACATACATACATTGTCGGAAATTCGTGTTGTGCCTAAGCACCCGGCAGCCACAGTGCAGCGCCAGTTAATGCGTTGTTCTGCCTTTACAATGCTGAGTGTCAAGCAAGGCAGCAACAACTCCCTTTTGGTATGACGCGACCAGGAATCGAAACCCGGTCTACCGTGTGACGAGCGGACACTCTACCACTGAGCTACTGCTTGACAGTAGCAAGATTTCAATCATTGACAAAATATAAGATACAATCACTTTCTTTTGAGATTTATGCAAGAACCATTGTAATAATATTTGGTTGCAGAATAACTATTTGCAACTAAATTGATATATTGATTGTAAACATGGCTTTTTCTTGAGTATTCTTAATTGGAATAACCCTACTTCAATAGAATTATGAAGCCGAAACCTCAGGGATAATGATGCAACAGTTTGTCAGCCATCTTGGATTTCCTGTAATATAAAGATGAAGGATACAAGAACAAATTAAGATTGCAGTTTGACAATAAAAAGATCCAGTGAAGATGTAAATTATGAAATACATGGTTATTGAAAGCATTTAATTCCACATTGCCAAAAGAAATAAATTACATTTGAATGAATAACCAACGAAATTGATTTGTCAGGCGATCTAAACCACATTTCCTGCAACTTGTTTCAAGACAAACTAGTTTCAGGAACTTCAAATGAATTGCATGTATCAGTTTTCCTTTCAATCACTGTCAGCTGGTTGTTTCCTGTGAGATTAGCTGATTCAAGATGAAAACTGACGTCACTTACTGACCTAGGACATAAATCTTGAAGCTTTTGCTAAGGAGACATAGAAAATTGGATTCTATTCACTTTATGGTAATATTCTTTTTTCATCCAGTATTTTGATGTTGATATCTGTTTCTTTAAGAATCTACTAAATACAAAGAAGTTGTTGTCATTCTGTTTGTAAGTACAAATGTAGTAAGTCTTTCAATCATCATAAATTATTGAACAAATCAAGCACTTTTATTGAAAATGCGGTAATTTCATCTTGTTACTTTCTGAAGTGAATTATTTCAATCAGCTAAATAAATGACAAAATGTAACTTAAAACTAATGGAGTGAAGTGTTTAGATGATTGGATTTATTCACAGTTGTTGTTTCTCTATTTATTTTTCGCAAATGATTTCAAATCTCAACAGCAAAAAGCTTAAGCTTCTCTCCTGTTCATCCAGTTGGTTGCTTCGTTTGAGTTGCCCCACATGTTGATGAGTTGAAAGTTGAGGATTGGGCGAGTTTGAGTTGCCCCACATGTTGATGAGTTGAAAGTTGAGGATTGGGCGAGTTTGAGTTCCCCCACATGTTGATGAGTTGAAAGTTAAGGATTGGGCGAGTTAACAAGCTTCCTGGTCCCCCACATGTTGATGAGTTGAAAGTTAAGGATTGGGCGAGTTAGCAAGCTTCCTGGTCTTCCATTGATTTCAAAGTCTAGAGGATAACAAAACAGGTTTAGCATGACCTTACTTCTTGCCTGGAGGAAGTTACATGCATGGAGATTCCATGGAGTTTTTATGTTTGGAACTCTTCTTATCGGTCATTTTATAGGGTATTTTATCATGAAACGTAGAGAATAAATGTTATTGTTTGATTGTTAAGGATCACAATTGCTACAAGACGACCGATTATTATTCCACTTTATATAACAAGGAATGCCCAGGAGGATATCAAATAAAAGCTGTGTTTACATAAATCAGCAAATAACTTTATAAGGAATTTATCATTATATTGTCTTGTCTGCTTGTCCAACCCAATAACTTGAATAAGTCAAGACAAGGTTCAGTATCATAACTTGTCCCATAATTAATTTCCAAATTCTGTCTATATCGGCAACTGCATGCAATCCACAGGGGAGACGTTTGATATCCTGTCTAATGGCTCTACAGCTATCTCAGAACACATTATTAGGCCGGCCGATCACAGGTCAATATCAGCTTCATCGTGAAAAGCATGACCCACTTCGAAGCTCACAAAGTCCAGTTTGAAGGTTTCACTTTTATAGACACCAGGTTGGGAGTAACAGGTAAGGTCCTTACTTCTCTCATGTGCAGAAGTTCTTGGTTTGGTTTACTTACCGGTACTTAATTTGTAGGCTTTTCAGTGATGATGTATGTGGTCTAAAGGTGTTTTGCAGACTTGTGTATTGTTTTGTTTAGATTTAGAGGCAATGGCCAGTACTATACTCCTCACAAAAATGAAGCAACTTGTGAAATTTGTAAGACAAGTGTTTTGTTTTGCATGTTTTCTAAGGATTGATGTGTCCATCCAATGGCATTGATTATCTGAATTAGGGTTATTTATCGTTAAAATTTATCTGCCTACATTATTTCCTGATATATGGCTACCTATGTGAAAAACACATTTTCTTGAAAACTATTTGTGCTGTAAACATATGAACCTTTTTCCCAGGGATGATCTTCAGTTATCTGTAATAGCTTCTGTGTGGACCATGTGGAAGTCAGTTTGAGTGTAAGACTGAATCTGTTCTATCTTCACTTACTTCAGGCTGTAATTCTTTGGTGTAATATTATTGAATTACAAATGTAGACTTGATTTATGACGAACATGATTTCTATGGTCTTAGATGCTAAGCAAACAACTTAGATAAACTCTTTACATTTGGCCTCCAATCAGAGAAGTGATTTGATACTTCTGTCAAGTAAGCCTATTACTGGTAACATGATGGCTGCTAGTAGATGGTGGTCGCTCATTATTGTGCACTTGACCAGTTGACCAGTTGACCATTAGACTCACTGGGCAGTGGTAGTCCCAAGAGGACTCACTAGAAGGTTGCTGAGATTTACTACAGCTAGCTTGCCAAGTGTTACTTGACTTTCAGGTATTCATATTATACACTGACAAGCTAGAAGATTTTTTCTTTACAATGATTATGATATTAAAGAGTCTCTGAGTCTCTTCATTTAAATCTTGTTTTTATTTTGTGGTGAGATGCTTTTTTGTTACAGTTAGATTGAATTAATAATTTGATATTTATAGCATTATTGTGGCAGGTATATCAGTTAACTTCCATTTCTTCATTTAAAAAGTTGCATTGATGGTGACCCCTTCGACTTCAGAATGTATATCAAGACCTTATATCCTGTATTCTGTTAGACAAAGAAATCTGTAAGGGCTTGTTGAACAGTAATTGGCATGTGATGTTATAAGTTGCAACATTCCAACAAGGGGCCATAGGGAGATATCAGCCTCTAGCTTGGTGTTACGCAATTATGAAAATATGGTCGTATGCATGTACATGTAGTTGCATTTAACTATATTTTGTAAAAAGTGTTTTGGTAACATAGCCGAATGACCAGAATTAAATGTGTAATGGGTTCCTTGCACAAACTAGTGTCGAAGTGTAATTTTTATGCAACATTATTTATTCATGAGAGTATTGTTCCATCACTCAATATTCCATCTCAAAAATCCTGTTTAAAAAAAATGAAGTTAAAGGGGCTTTAGAGGCCGATAATGGAACTATTGATTAGCCTTGCTCTCGCAATATTTCACCCATTAGTAGTGGAAGAAGTGCTTCTGTTTTTACACTTTGAATGGATTGTTGATAAATTCAATTATGCTGCAATGCTTACCAAAATCTTTATCATAGTTTCAAAAGGATAATGTTATTTATTACCCATATGGTTGAAAATAAGTAGTGACATATTCTCAATATGAGCATTAGTGCACATATCACTTTTGCCTAGCAACGATTGTTGAGCGTGAGTTCCCGTATTTTTTCGCCTTTGACGTCATAACATCATTGTTCGTGACGTTACTGTAGCTGACCGTCGCAAGGGAAGTGGCCCTTCCCTTGGGTATGTTTAAATGGAATAGAATCGGTAATAAAGAAATTATTACCCTCGGAAATGTGTCATATGACTTTTACAAAACTCGTGCAAATTTGTGTATAACCCTCGCTATCGCTCGGGTATTACAATAATTCACACTCGTTTCGTAATAGTCATATATGACACACTTCCGAGGGTAATAATCTCTATATACAATGCATGATTAGCTCTAATACAGTGGTAGAAATAACCCGTTATTACTTTGATCCTTTTAGCACTAGATGCATTTCTGAAGATGATGGTTGCCACATGGCCTGTGTGATTATCATGTAAAGAGGCACTGCATGTTGAGCAGAGCTAGTAACACAAGCATGTATGCAGGGCTTGCATAACTCAGGCTCATCTGCAAATATACTTGCAATATGTACCCCTTGTATTCACGATAGAAATTCAAAAGCGCAATATTTCAAACTAAAGAGGTAAATTTAATGATTGTTCATTGATAATGTGAGAGTTAGTGATAAGGTAAAGAATTAAATGAAATTCATTTGGAAGTAACAAAATCTCTTCTGTCCGTCTGCTCACCAAGAAGTTGACATCAATGTAAAACTCTGTAAAAGTGTCATGAATTCCTCATTCTAAAGGAGGTAGTTCACTGAAGAATGTGAAAGTTCATTGATATGACAAGCTGTGTTCCATTGTATGATGAAGAGCGATACATTACATGACTCCCAGATATAAATCAAAGTAATAATGCTGTAACAGAGAGATCTTTTCTTCATGCATCATATCACCATATTGGATTAGATTCTACTCCTTTCCATACTGACCTCATCAAACACAGCATAAAACTTTTCTATGAGCCAGACATTACATCATACTCAGCTTTGGGTTTTTTGTTGTGTCGCCTAAAAAATCCTGATTTATGAGACAAGATGCTGGATTAGAACTGATTGAAACCTGCTCTGGGACTGCCTGGCCAGATTGTGGATTGCATAACGGCTATTACAAAACACACAGGGACATGATGTACAATATGGACTTGATTCAAACCGTTGGTCAGATTGTGGATTGCATAACATCCATTACAAGATATTCACAAAGAAACATGCTCTGTGAATTGAACCTGATTCACGTAAGCTCTTTGACTTGTCTGTCTTAGTGGTCCTGAATAGAAAAATTCAAAAAATATGATCAGACGGGGAAATTTATTATTTGGAACTTATTCAGAGAATTATATTTACCTTATTCAGAGAATCATATTTACCATGGATTGAGGACAAGCACAAGAAATCATGCATAAGACTCAATTTTATAAATCAAATAAAGTAAATTGCATATGGTACTTAAGGTAAGATAAGAACAGGGTCCAGCTCTCCCATAAGCAATGTGTGCAGGCTCGGAGAGGTCCTAGGTTCATGCCTGCTGCCAGTGGGAGAGGGGACTGATGTAATAGACTCATTACAAACAAATCTACTGCTTGTATGTTCTACACGCTAATGGAGGTGTTGAACTTGTAACAATGATATTGTAGACCATTAGTGGCTGTGTGATTGGATAACTACCTGAGTATTTAGATTTATGTAATAAGCCCTGAAATCATTGCCAATAGTGCTATTGATCTCTGACAGCAGCGTGTGTTCTTCGTGTGTTCCTCTTGTGATGGGTGACAGTTTGTTTGTAGAGTTACAGTCCTTGAGCGAGGACATTGTTTGTGAACTTTTATATTGTGCAAGTGATCCTAATGCCTGATACATGAACCAGTGAAGTATTCCCCATCCAGTTGTGTCGCCAGTGTTGGATGACAAATACCCTATTGTTTCATCAGCTGAAAGGAAGTTTTATTCCAAGTTTAGAGAGATCCTGCAAGTGATTATCACACTGAAGAGTTGCAGGCAAACACACTATGGTTTGACAGCTTGGAACCTGTGATGAAGTGTTGACTTAGCTGTTGTGGTCAGTTGGTTCACGTCACACCAGTCTCTTAGCTAACAGACTAGTTACTGGCCTGTGGTTGAATGCTATCAGGATCTCAGTTTATGGACAGTGAACAGGACCGACTTCACTGCATTGTCAGACTCTGAGTCTGCTCTAACTTGTATGCTGATTCTTGTGAGGTTGGATTTAGACTTGCAAGTCTTATTTACAAGAAGTTGAATTCCACGTGAGGTGACCGCACTGTGCCTTGTTCATATGACTATTGAACATTGTTAACCTGAATAAGTTGCGGTGTTGGATTCTTGTAAGGTCCTAATCTTTTTGTGAGGAAGTTGAATCCCTTAAGAGGTGGTAGCACTCAGCTTCCCACACATGTGATTCTTGAACATCAAAAAAAAATCATTTTTCAGCTCTGGTATTGGACTCTTGCAAAGTTGCATCTTCTGTGTTCTTCAAAGAGGTGACTGTTGCGGGCTGAGTGTCTAGCCTTGTACAAGTGACTGTTGAACATTGATATCCTGTGGTTAGGCTGGTGTCTTGCTTCTGCTGGTGGAGTCTTGTAAGGTTGCAACTGGTAATCATATTATACAGGATACCTGCTGCCAATTGTGAACTCATTTCATGATAAAAGTATATTATTGCTGTTATCATTATTATCATAAAGAAAAGTGTTTTGATATCTCAATATACCTCTTTTAACCGCTACAAGCCAGAAATCAGGCATCAAAACGTACTTGTTGCTGGTTTATCAGGGTGAAAGGGTTACGGTAATAAAACAGACAGAATCAAGATTAATTATGATAAATTGTAAGGATGGTTGAATGGTATTATCTGCATCTTCTACTGTCACTGTAGAATGTGCTTCACCTGTTAGAAACCATTAGCTAAGCATATAAATAGATTGTTTTTTTACATTTTGTTATTCTCATCCTAAAACTACCCAACTTTTGGCACTGGGTTTGATTGCTTAAAGTGCTTAAAACTATGATGAAGAACACAGTAAGTACTTAATGTCATGGAATAAGACTCTCCTCATTTTTAACAGTGACAGGTTCTCAGTCTGCCTGTAGTTTTCTTCCTTTTTTTTTGCTTAGTTTTTTTCTCTTTGTTTCTGTTAACTTTCATTATCTAATAAGCTCATGAACATTACATGATTAGGTTACGAGGCTCTTAAATGATACTTATTCCCGAGGCAGGCCTGACAGTTTGACTCAGGCCTGACAGTTTGACTTGTGTGTTACACTCGGTCTGTTTTTAACTGACAGTGGAGTACTGCAAGCAAGCACTATCTCGCCCGCTATATTTAGCCACTCATGCAAAGGTACACAATCTGCATTGAACTCGCTCGAGGTAAAACTCCTACTTATTCATACAGCATGCTTTCCAATTATATTTGGTGTCCATGTTTTAGTTATTGTGCTCCTTTAAAGTGTAAAATCATTATTCCCAGTACGTCATTTCCTGCTTGTGTTATTGTCCTGTTGAGGAAGTTTATACTGAGAGACTCTGGAATGAGATACTGTAACTTGTTCAGCGGTACTGTTTTAGGAATTGGGTCATGTTTGGTTACTTCTTTACTGATAAAGTGGTCTGCTGTTCTCGTTTAGGATAGCTTGTAGCTGTTGGTTTTCACCAGTTTTGATGTTACAGCTTGTGAGTTACTAATGGTAAGGAATGTGTTGTTATTCTTCTTGTGGATCATACAGTCACGTATCTTTGTGTTCACTTCTTTTACTTTCTTCTCAAGTAAGAGTATGAGAATATAAGCTTAAGAGTGACATTGACTATGTGCATCAAACGACTGCATGTGTTATATATTCCAAAGGGAGTTGTGATGATATAAGAAGATGTGTCATGAAGACTGATATCCAATGATTGAAGGAAAACTAAAACACCTTTTTAGCAGATATTAGTGCGATACAATTATTAGCAGTATAGTATAGTATAACTTAGCTCTGTGTGTTCATGAAAAATGTCAAAATAACATAAATTTGTAACCAACTGTCTAAGCTCTCTTTTATGAAATGTGTACATTTTATGCTCTCATTCTAAATTTGCCTTTGAATTTATGACAGAAAAGTATTGTTGAATTTCAATCAAACCATTTTATACTTTTACTTGTTTAACAAAACTTTATATAAAAAATATTCCTATTGATATTTCTTTGTGTAACAAAAACTGAAGCGTTTTTGTTTGAATCTTGCTATTATAAGTAATCTACAGGAATGAGGCAAAATCTCAAAGATTATCGAATAATTTGAAATTCTATTACACTCTTGGAAAACATTTTCCGTTGTAATAGACCTTATCACGTCAAGAATAAACAATAGTGTGGGTAGATGAAAGTACACTTGATCACAGAGCCTCCCAGGTCTAGATGAGAGACTACAGATGTGAGACCACGGGCATCAAGTAATCAAGCCCCTTGTTTCCCATCAGGATCAATTCCCGTCCTTCATTACCAGGTTAATTGAAGCATTATTCTCAATCACAGCATACCAGCACTGGTAACTGCAGATTGCCACAAGTGTATCGGACATGTCCGTAGTTGATATCTGTGACCGCAGGTTCTCTTTACCATAGTTAACAGTGTAAGTTTCTGATTAAATGTCATTGATTACTGTCATTTACTGCATAATTCATTCTGTGCTATACCTATGTGTACGTCATACATCATATGTATTTACTGAGTGATTCCCATTTACTAAGTTTTTGTTAACAAATTTTTTTTTTTTATCATTTTGAATTAATTAAAGACAATAGATTCTTCAAGCTAGATGCTCTCATTTGTAATTAGTATTTCCAATTAAAAGATATTGTCTAACGTTTTAAGACATATCTAATTTTTCTTTTCGAATCTCAAACCATCTGCAAGATTTAATTTTATCTTTATTGGCAGACATATTAAATATTATTGAATTTCCTCCCAGGTAAACTACCTGTAGTGTATCTGTTACTGAGGTCCATCTATAAATTAAACCTGTCAGTAGTGTTTGCTGAACAGTTTAATTGTTTACAAAATATGAGTAACATACATATCTAAGACATCATAGCCTTTTGCTACATATCCTTCAAAACTTTCTTTGGAAAGACAGTATGACAAGACCAATATCAGTAAAATCACTGACCCTGAAATATCTCAGTTAAGACTGTTTGGAAACTAATATATTTGAAGTGAAAAGATGATTTGTTTGGTAGCTTAGTTTGACTGGATGTTGTGGTTAGTGGTTTACCTGTTATCTCACCTGTATCTAAACGATGGCCATGATCTGGGTCGGGTCAACTCACCTGTTATCAGGGTCAGGTGATTTGACCTCAATAAGGTCGTGTGACATATGACATGTCAAATTGGTATCGCTATGACCCCAGCAGGTCAAATAAGAGCAAACTCATCTCACGTTGATATAGGTTAAGTATATTTAGTTCTATATTGAGAGTTGCTGTGGTGTTTATGACAGTTATTGAACTGTACTCTTTGCATGAATTTATTCTATTCTGTTTGACATCGCCCCTACTGAATTTGTTGATTTATATCCCCAAAACAAGCTCATTTAAAACTGTTTGTGTATTATTTGCATCTCCTAGGAAATAAATGCTTGAATTTCCCATTGAATTTTGGTTATAAGTTTGGTAAGTCTTATTTTTCATAAAATTGTTAATTTAACAAAATATTGCAAAACAGGAAATTTGCAAAATTGAAATTCAAGCTAAACTTCTTTCTTCCTCAAGCATTGACTATTCCCCTTTCAAGAAATAATCTGTGCTCTACTTTGAACTCTTCTCAACAAAGGTTCCGAATAAATAGACAGTTACACAAATTTTGAAAAAGATGAATTCAAAATACATGTCTGCTTTTTTCAAATCTTCCCTACAAACATTCAGTTACAACTCCTATCAAATGATTATGACAATTTAAAAGTTATCCAATCTCCAGTTTCAAAACAATAGAATTACATTGTTGATTACTTCAAACTCTTCTCCACAGTAAAGACCCTCATCTAATGTTTATGACAATATTAAAGTTATGCTATCTCCAGTTACTCAATTCACTGCAAATCAATAGATTCTCCCCAAGGCAAGCCAGGATACAGTGAGAAGTCCTCAGCTCTTGGTAGTCAACATGACAAGCATAGATCTCTACTGTAGGCGCAGACTGTCAACAGTCTTATACACCTGACTCTCCTTGGTGTACCCCTTCATCAAATTCCCTTGGTGAATGTGAATGATGCTTCTTGATGTTAAGAAGTATAAAAAGATATTTCTATTCTATCTTTGCTGAATTTTGGTATAAAAAAGACCAAAATAGTCTTTGTTTTGTTTTTCTGGAACCTCTGCCAGATATGAATTAAATTTAAGCAAAGCTTTGAAAAATATCTGAAATGTAGATAGAGAGTATTTGAGAAATTGAGAAAAAGTTACCTTTAGTCTATAGATTTTTCCATTTCCTCCATTGTCTTTCTTTGTCTTGTCCTTTTGTGACGTACATAGTATTGTCTTGACCAAAAAAACTTTATCAATGAAGTTCCAAGTTATTTTAACCAAACATAAAAAAAACTAAGTATTTGATTAACATATTAAAGCAGTATAGTTTACTGCTGGCAATAGGCATCATATTTCATGACCTGGTTATTTTATGAGAAACTGGTTCAATAATATCTTTGTAGTACTACATTTTACTTGACATTAGTGATATTCAACTGTTATCTATAATCCTAAAAGTCTACAGGGATCTGAGAGTTTAAAGGATACTCAATATATATCTAAAGACTAAAAGGACAATCTTATGGTAATCAATGGTGTGAAAAGATCTGTTATCTATGTGTAAAAGGCATTTGGCCAAGGGCTATGTGTAGATCATTCACAGAGGAGAGTGTAGGTGTGCTGCTGTCTTGTTTGGTGTCCACTGTCAATGTTTTGGTTATGGCTGGTTACAGGGCCACCACTATTGATTCATACCATGCAGGGATAACAGTGTACACTCAGCTGTAGTCTATTGGCCCACATCATCATCCTCCAGGATTCATACCATCAGGTTTGTTTATCCCATGTTTTGCAGTCTCGTCTTGGGAGTTGATGGATTGGGTCTCAACTTTTATATTTGCCTGAATTTGGATGCTGTTTTATGTTGGAAGGAAGGTGCTATACTCGTTGATGTGATTTCATTGGAATTTGCAGAACTGTAATTGATGAATGAAATGATTTGACTTTTGAGGTTTTGGGTCACATGATAGCCTATGATGTTACAAGATGATGTGTTGGTCATCATACAATGTTGTGAGATGGGATGTTACTTTAGCTGCTGATGTGTTTCTTACATGATATCAAACAATGTAGCTAATGTATATTGATCATGATGCTTGACGTTTTGCATTATAAGCCAACACAAAAAGAGTTGATATATATGCCACTGATCCAGTATTCTGAGCTTACTGCGAAGTCTGCCTGGTCTTCTATATGTGAAGACTTTTATGAGCCAGTATTCTTTTGGATATTGATGTTTCATGGTAACATGTGACCATTGATAAGGCTGTTACCCTCTGGATACTTCATACAACCAGAAAATGCTGTTATCTGACCCTTGGGGGTTTCTTAATGGCAAAGGGTTGCATTATTTCATTAGCTTGTGTGATCTCATTCTCAGATGTACCTGAAACAGTGCTCGTCAATATTCTTATTGGCTCACTCAATACGTGACCCATTTGTACTCAACAGATGTAGGAGAACCATGTTTCTCTTGACTGACATTTGCTCAAAGAAGTCACCAGTTGCCGTAGTTTCCTGCTTAGTCAATTTTGTTTAATGGTCTATTTTTCTCATCTCATGTTTTTTCTTGATACTCCTTTGCAAGATTGCAAACCAGATTATCATGCTGTTGAAGAACACAGCTTCTTTAGTGCTTCAGTGTTGAATTATTGATGTATTGTGTGGAGTATTATAGCCAGCATAACTGAGAAATCAACAACGCTTCATTCTAAAGCTGGGAACAGGAGAGCCGTTAGTTGGAGTGTTCTGCCGTGGACCGGCCTGTTTAATGCTCGGTATGGTAGGATATTAGCAGTAATCAATCGTTTGATGCAACACTGGAACGTGTCTTGAATTTTGGCTAACTTCTTTTGAAGGAAATTCTTCATTGTCGCTTTGATGCTGTTTTAGATCAAGTTTTTACATGATTTAAGAAAAGGGGAAATTAATCCTGAAATCTAGGCTGTTTTCATATGAAAGTGTTGCTGTTTTGATAAAATGTGTATGTTGTTTATATAACCTCAGAGTATCTGATTCAGGATTTATCTTGCAACTGTTTGCAATGATGGAACTAGGTTCGACTGTTTAATTAGTTTCTACTTGTCAATTAGGATTGTCATCAAAGCCTGGTGATATTTCAGATGTCTTAACTTATTACATTGTTACCAGACGGACATGTTACAATAAGCAAGATCCCAGACTGTAATATCGCTCTGGTAGGAGCAAGTCTAATTACAACAGGCAATTTCATTTGCTTTGATTTATTCTAGATTTCACTGGGGATGTATAACTGACCTCACCAAATCATTACTTGTCTACAATGAGTTTGGGTGTCAATCATAGTGTGATAGGTAGGATTCAACAAGCAAACGAGTTGCTGTACCGTAGTGATTGATTCTAGTATCAGATTTCAACTCATCTTACTGCAAGCTGCGTTGCTTGGCTTCATTCATCATGAACACGGCTTGGATGTGATCATGGTTATGATGTTGATGAAATACAGTATAGGTGTTTATGAATCTCGAAAATATTTGGAAAATATATGATTTGATTTGTTTCATTTTCAATTCATGTTATGGATATTTTTCTCTTTTCGTATGTTGTATAAAAAGCAAGTGTATCTGTTTGGTTACTAAATTACCTTATCGTCTTGTCCCAGAATAATCTAAATTATTTTAACTCATACTTTTGACTAAATCTCATAAACTGTTAGTCCTTAAAATGAACAACTCAGAATGCATTCTATAGATTTCTATAGATATCAACTCATACATATGACATGAACTCATACATACCTTTAGGCTGGTGATGGACGCATTCTAATCTTGAAACTTCTGTGATGCGTCTTGAGTTGAAAATCCAAGCAAACATAGCTATGTTAACCTTTTTTCTGCTTAGATACTGTCCTTAGCCTTTTTGCTAGTTTTAGACAAGTCCTTAACTATTATGTCAAAATTCAGTCTATATTTCTAATATGATAAGGTACTAATTTTTAAGACTAGGTCAACCCATTTTAAAACCATTCTTTGTAAATGTCTGTTGATGGATGATGGTTGTCAATAGCTGACCCTGCTGTATGTGTTGCAGATGGCGTACAGTACCTCGGCTGGGGGAGAGATCCCAGAAGGTCTACTCCTGGGAATGGGCAACCCTCTCCTGGACATCTCCATCAGGGGCAACAAGGCCTTCCTCGACAAGTATGGTCTCCTGCCCAACAACGCCATCATCGCCGAGGAGAAGCACCACGACATGTTTGATGAGATGGTCTGCGACTTCAAACCAAACTACCTGGCAGGTGGCGCCACCCAGAACAGCATCAGGGTTGCCCAGTGGCTGCTGGAGAGACCGGGTGCTACCACGTTCTTCGGCGGGGTCGGTGATGATCAGTTCTGTGAGATACAGGAGGAGAAGGCTAAGGAGGTCGGTGTGACCGTTCGGTACCAGCGCCACAAGGGACTCAAAACTGGCATCTGTGGAGCCATCATCACAGGGGAAGATCGGTCTCTCGTCACTGAGCTGGGGGCTGCTGAGAAGTTCTCGGTGCACTATCTGGAACAGCCGGAAAACTGGAAGTATGTTGAAATGGCTCAGTTTTACTACATTGGTGGATTCCTGCTGCCAGTCAGTCCCGACGCTGTGATCAAGGTCTTGAAGCACGCTGCTGACAAGGGTAAAACTGTTGTCATGAACCTCCATGCAACCTTCCTGTGCAAGAACTTTGCAGACCAGAACCTCAACATCATGCCTTATGTGGACGTCCTCTTTGGGAACGGAGATGAAGCAGCAGAGTTTTCTAAGAACATGGGCTTCAACACAACAAACATCAGTGAGATGGCCTCTAAAACTGCGGCCCTGCCCAAAGTGAACAGCTCACGCAAACGAACAGTGGTGTTCACTCAGGGCAAGCAGCCCACCTTCCTTGCTCACAACGACATAGTGGAAGAGTTCCCCATTCAGCCAGTGGATCCCAGCATCATCAAGGACACCAACGGCTGCGGGGACTCTTTTGTTGGAGGCTTCTTGTCTCAACTGGTTCAACGAAGGCCGATCACCGACTGTATGCGGTGTGGTTCATATGCTGCCAAGGTTGTCTTACAACACTACGGATGTACATTTCCTCCTAAACCCGATTTCAAGTGATTCACTTCTGCTGGTCTGTCAATGTGCCAAATCCAAAAGTACTCAACAAAACATGCATGATGCTAACAAGTCATTGATTCTCTGATCAAAATTCAAAAATGTGTTTCAGCCAATATTATCATTGGTATTTTGGACGATGTTAAAATGTAATTCATATTCGGAGCAATTAAAACTGCATGTAAGAAAAATGACTGCTTCATTACAAAGAAACCACCCAAGTGTCTTGATACAGCAAATACATGTCTATTATACTCAAGATTTTGATGTCAGCATTTTGATATGTGACAATCACAATGTGTGGATTGGTTCCAGAATCTCAGCGTTCCTTCAAACTACCTGTGTCCTGCTTGTATTGTTTACAACATTTATTGTGTACAACATTTACACAATCAGTTTATATTTATGGATATTATATTGTGAATTGATTTTACATTCACCAAGATAACTAGTAATGTCAACTCCTATGTCTTTTGATCTCAATAATTACTCTAAATCGACGTTAATTATTTAAACCCTTTGTAGTCTTTATTGCTTAAAGTTACTTACCACAATGTGATTGATAATCAGGAAAATATTTCTCTTTATTCTTTGTTTCATTCACAGTTTTCCCATTTGTGTAGGGGATTATGATTTATTTTGTATGCTGTATAGATTTTCATAAACCTTGACTATTTTATTTGAATAGTCATGAATCTATGTGCCATATGATTGTAATATATCTTTTAGTGCTTTGATTGGTCAAGCAAAACATTTCCTGCATCAAATATTTATGATTGTTATCAGTTATTAAATTTCATTTATATTTTTTTGTGATATGCCTGTGATATCTGTTTAAACTTTTGAAAATTCATAATTTAATCAAAAAGATTAGCAAAATTATTTTGACAGGTTTTTTAACAATGTTCTTACAACCATGGCAAATTAGTTTTATTGGCATATTAGCATGTTATTTGAACTATCAAGACATGTTTTGCTTGACCTTATTATGAAAGGAAAATGAATGTGTATGTTTGTCATCTTTATTGTTCTTCACAAGGGAAAAAGGAATGTTTTTTCAAACTTTTTTTTACAAATTTTCGACCTTTTTATTATTATTTATTTTAAAGAAATGGTAAAATTCCTACTAGGGGATATGACAAATTTACACGCAAACATATTTTTAAACAATTATTTTGATTTAATTATCAACTTTAGTTAATAATTTCATCTTTAGGTTGAACACCATGACAAAGCAGACATTCAAATACAGTGATTGTGTATGTGTGATTGTGAAAGATTTTGATATCGCATATAAGCAAGATTTGTAGATTTGTACATAACATCAACAATGTTGAAGTGTGTATCTTTGTAAGACAAGTATTGGACTTATAGAAGAGGAATTATGTAGAGACAGTTTTAGTAAGTTTTCTCAAACAACCTTGAAAATAACCGTTGAAAGTAACATTACCTATAATATTATGCTCAAACATTCTTACTCATTTTCGTTTTCAGTATATAAAACATCTATATCTTCTGGATCATTTCCACAAATATTTTAACCTAACTCAAAATTAAGGATAAGGTATTCAGGGAAATTTGACAGTGTTCAATTGTATTGTTCAAGAAAATTGTACTAAAACTGTTTCAACTTATTCCGAAAGGTTGTGACTAGAAAATGGCAATGTGTAAAAGAATTTTGGGAAGTTTGGTTTAATAATTTATGTGTGCCATGACTTTGGAAACTGTATTTATATGTATAACACCAACCATCAAATTTCGTGATCATAGGACGTGGTATTGCCCTAGTCACAAAGGGTGAGCTTTTGTATAAAGCCCCTGAACTTAACGCACATTTTACATTGTTTTGTACAAAAAATAAGTTGAACTTGTCTTGATTTTTTAAAGTAAACCAACCAACAAGTGCTATAGAAACTTTGAAAACCTGAGTTCAAAAAATGTTCATTACAAAGAGGTATCTTGTCTTACCTTATACCTCAACAAACCATTTGTGAGAATGTCGGAATATTTCTGCCCCTCTGTGACATTAACTGACATTATTATATCAGTAGTGTTAGTTTTTCACAAAGTTTTGCATTGTTTTTGGTTGAGGTAGCGAGCTTAGTAATTTTGAACTTAATAAGATAACCTTAAACCATAACAGAAGAATTGATCTTTTTCATACCAACTTCTTTCAACTTGCCAGACGTTAAATGAAGCACTTGCTATTCTCTATCCTAGCGTTTGTTTGTTATGTGTTCACTTCATTTGTTCTGAAAATGCACTATTGCAGCACATAGGTTTTATTTCATAAATCATGTTCTGTTTAATATCTAATTCTGAACTTTACCGGCAATAATTCTTGCTTTATTTCACATGAATAATTGTCAAAAACATTTCATGATTCATAATTTCATTTAATATCTTTGATAATTTCACACTACTGTTTAATCTTTAAACTTTGAAAATTCCCACAAATTATTACATAGAGTGTCCTTGAATAAAAAAAATGATACTCAGATAACTACAGTAATGTTAAATGATCATTTTTCATTTTATTTAACACCTTTGTTTCTTGTCCTAAAATGATTTCAGTCACCTCTATCTTAATTATTTTACACAGTTGGTGAATCATTTCAGTTAATTCATCGTTATGAAATTACCTTATTCATCTTGATTATCTCTCAAACTTACCTTAACGAGGACACCTGTTCAGGTTGGTCCGATACTGTAAATACTGTACTCATGTCGGCACTCGCTGTGTAGACGGTATAGTTCTGTTGTACTTGAGTGGTCAGTCGGTCAAGGAGGATCGGTCAGTATGTGTTAAGTCGGGCATTAAGGAGACAAGATAGAGCAAACCATCATGGTGTATGGGAATGGAGATATCCACGGCAAGAAATTCTAAAAATACTGTATGAAAGTATCGGTGAGACGGTCAAAGAGAAAGATGTCTGTTATGTGCACAAACGGAATTAAACAGGGTTATAAATAAAGAAAATAATTGTTTTATTTATTAACAGTTGCACAAAAAAATGATGTTATATTTGCTGAGTGGGTTGTTTTGGATGTATAACTAGCCCCTTTAGTTACATATTTGTCGTCTCCTTGGTGAAAATATTATATTTTTGACAAGTCGACATAAAAACTACTAAAGTTTTACTCTAAGACAGATTGATATAATTCTCTGAAAAATGTTCATGCTTATTTAGCTTTGCTAAGGGAGCATTCCTAATTTTGATCCATGTGAAACAAAATGGCTACCCTTCACTTCTAAATGACCTACACCTAAGGGAGACAACTATGATGGTACTTTGCCTAGCATTTCCTCCTAACAGCTCCCCAGGCAGCAGTTGTACAGGCAATTTTGTAAGATTGATTTGGTAACTCAATAGCACAGTGTGACGGCCACAGAACAATGCATATTTTATCTTCCAATAGACCTACAATGTGCAGCTTGAGGTAGTTTATACATGGTACACTACGACAGCTTAAGACTTCCTTGGGAACTCTCAGACTCCTCACATGAGTTACACAACTCTTGTCTCATAAAATATTTCTTCAAATGCAACAGTTTTCTTTGTGAGTGATAGGGAATCCTGATTGGGTACATTTAAGAATTATCAAAACCTAGATTTTTGAAGCTTAAGAGCTAAGACAGTCGAAAGTCAATATTAATGTATCATACTATCTTTTCACTAAGAGAGCTTTGAAAATGCAGGTCCAAGTATGTTGTTTCAAATGTAGCATTTTATTTTTTCACATAACTTTCAGGAAATCTGAAATTTAACACAGACCTGTTACCTTAGTTTTCGAAATCTAATCTTGCATACATGAACTTTATGGTCAAAACTTTAGAAATAAACTTCTAAAGATTATAAGATATGCATTGTCCTGTTTGATTCAGTGAGTGACTGCATTTGCTATGTGTGTTTCAAGCAAGAGACTGTGCACTGTTAGTCTATCCTATCTATGAGATATTATGATTCAAACGAGCTGTCAAAATTCTAAATATTAATACATTTCTCTGAAATTGTCAAAAAATTAAAGTATTAAACACAAGAAAAATATTGTCAGGGAAATAATTAATTGGTTTCAACTTGTGGGTATGTCATAAATGATAATGATCATTCGTCATGTAAACAAGAATCATAATCTCTCATGTGGCTTCTCAGACAATCAGCCGTGCGTATACTTAATCTCAGTTAGTTTGTGTGGACTCGCAGGTGTATCTTCCATTGTGAATGTGATAGATGGGTTGCGTTGAGGCTTTAGCGATTTGCTACAGAATTGTGTACTTTTGTTAATCCTACATTATATATGTGATCTATTGATTATTTTTACTTTATTTTGGTAATAATTAAAAGTATTTTGATTATACTTACCATTTTTGGATCGCTTTTCTAACGATTTAAGAAACTTACATTTCTATCAAACAGAATTTGTCAATTTGAAGCTGAGCATTTGATTGGCTGTCTTTACCAGATCACAAGGTTGACCTAACAAACATTTTGTCAGAAACTTTTTCAAATTCAAAGTCATTTATGCCAGATGTTTGAGGTATGTTTTAACCAATTTGCTGGTTTAGATGTTGAATTAAGGATATAAAGACAGTTATATATTTGAATGATGAGGATAAAAATTATCTTTTGTGTAGGTAAGAGGTTTGAAACTGTCAAATTATATAAACATCAAGATATGAACTATGCATTGCACCATATTGTCTGTAAGATTTCTCACACATTTAGAGAACATATTCCATGTCTGTAAGATTTCTCACACATTTAGAGAACATATTCCACCACTTTCCACACCTACACCATGTTTATTGACTTCATGATATAACAACATCAATATCACAACAAGTGTTGATTTCATTGTTTATACCTTGTATTCTTTTCCTTGTAAACCTTATAGGCCCTGGAACCTGTATACTCATGTTTACAGTTCCAGACTGAGGATGAATATCCCGGTTGTACAGAAACGCCGTTTTAATGGTGACATTTTCAAACATTTATGAAATAGGCTTGATCTCTCAGAGCCTAACGAGCATCTTAATTAGTCGTGCTAATGAATCATTAGTAATACTTTTTGAGTGCAATCATTGTCCATCGATCATTGTGACAGGGATATTCTTTGTTTTTGTAAATATTTTCTGTGGTGAGAGATTCATATTTATTTCAAGAGTATGTGAACATCACTTGAGTGACAAGGTAGTGGTGAAATTTGAATGACATGTCCATCAATAAAAGTGTAGAAATTACAAAATGGACATAGTTAATGACTATTCAGATTAGAACATTATATGCGAAAAATTGAAACTACAATGTGTTATTGAAAATGTCTATTTTCTGATAGTAAATAAGCAAATGAATTTACTTGTAAATATTGACGTCTATTCTCAAAGACTTCTGTGAATGTTAAATGATGTTGTCTTTCTCATGATCTATCTAATGTCCTAAATGTGAAATCTAAACAATATCCAGAATTTTTTCACAAATTTAAGTTAAAAGTTATCAAGAAAATGACATTCTGACATTACTATATATATACATGCATTTGTCTTGACACTACGAAAGCTTTAAGAAATCTCTATGAATTTGTTAAAAAAAAATGGCTGTTTGCTTTTTCTATTGATGTAGAGTCTTGTGGTTCTTAAACTAATGATTTGGTTTATTATCTTTATTTCATATTTTATATTTGAGAAAAAGTTTAAGAGTATTAGAACACATTTTGCTAATAAAAAAAGATAATATTTTCTTAAATTAAGACATATTTTGAAGCATGGAATTTTATTTGACTAACCTTACTAAAATTGTGATACAACTATATTAGAACGAAATTCTATCTGAAAATGTGATACATACAACTAACCCTAGAGGGGTAACTGTTAACAATGTTGTATAAAAGTGATTACGGTACTGAATGTTGTATACTCCCAGCTTTGTGAGGGTTGTATTGCTCACCGTGTTGTACATGCTTGTCTGGATTCAGGGATGTCGCAGTTGTGTGTATACAACAGGAATGTTTGATTCAATAAACAACTACCTGATCACAAATATCTGGTTTTCTTTGCATGAGATAAAGTCATTTTTACAGCAGGCCGAGAGGTTTACCAGATAATGTAGACTTTTTCCAAACTTACCCCTCAAACAAAGCTTGAATTAACCCAAATGATTGGCTAATTCATGACAGTCTAAGTCAATCTAGTTAAAACTAGCTATATTGTATACGTCCCCATGTTACATCTAGCTACTAACACACCTGGTCTGTATCCATCTCTTTGAAATATCAATAATTTAATGTATGACTTATTTGACATAATAATTACAGTTAGTTATGTCCCCCGAAATTTTTCGGGAGACATAATGTTTTCACCTCCGTCCGTGATTCCGTTATTCAGTTATTCCGTTATTCCGTTATTCCGTTATTCCGTTATTCCGAAATGCTTTCTTTTCCGGGCCATATCTCAAAAACCGTTCAATATTTTTTAACGAAACTTGGTATGTGCTTAGACCTAGTGATGGAGTGGTGCCTTTTGCTATTTTGGTTATTCTGAATTTTTTATTTTTTCTTGTTTCCATGGAAACAATTTAAACTTAGTGCATATTGGGGGTAGGAACCTTTTCCGGCCTCTATTTCAAAAACCGTTCAATATTTTTTCACGAAACTTGGTATGTGCTTAGACCTAGTACTGGAGTGGTGCCTTTTGCTATTTTGGTTATTCTGAATTTTTTATTTTTTCTGGTTTCCATGGAAACATTTTGAACTTAGTGCATATTGGGGGAGGCTTTCGTTTCTGGACCATATCTCAAAAACCGTTCAATATTTTTTCATGAAACTTGGTATGTGGTTAGATCTAGTACTGGAGTGGTGCCTTTTGCTATTTTGGTTATTCTCAATGTTTTATTTGTTCTGGTTTCCATGGAAACATTTTGAACTTAGTGCATATTGGGGGATGCTTTCGTTTCCGGTCCATATCTCCAAAACCGTTCAATATTTTGTTAAGAAACTTGGTATGTGGTTAGATCTAGTGATGGAATGGTGCCTTTTGCTATTTAGGTCATTCTGAATTATGTAATTTTCCTGGTTTCCATGGAAACAGTTTGTACTTAGTGCATATTTGGGTTGGGACTGTTTCCCGGCCATATCTCAAAAAGTATTCAATATTTTTTTTACGAAAATTGGTATGTGGTTAGATCTAGTGGTGGAGTGGTGCCTTTTGCTATTTAGGTCATTCTGAATTAAATAATTTTTCCTGGTTTCCATGGCAACAGTTTCAACTTAGAACATATGGAGGAAGGACCATTTCCGGGCCATATCGCAAAAACTATTTAATATGATTTTACGAAACTTGGTATGTGGTTAGACCTAGTGGTGGAGTGGTGCCTTTTTCTATTTTAGTTATTCTGAATTATTTTTCTGGTTTCTATAGAAACAAGTTGAACTAGGTGTATATGGGGGGTAGGGTCTGTTTCCATACTTGAGCTTAAAAACTATTCAAAATATTTTTACTAGACTTGATATGTGTTTAGAACTACTTGGGGAGTGGTGCCTTTTGCTACTTTGGTTATTCTGAATTGTTATTTTGCTGGTTTCCATGGAAACAATTTGAAAATTGTACATAATGGGGGTAGGGTCACTTTCGGATTAAATGTTAGCGGGGGACATCACAGTGCATCACATGCACATATTTCTAGTTTTAACTAGATTGCCCGATTCTAACAGCTTGTGTTAACTAGATTGTTCGATTCAAGGCTTTAGGACTATACATTACAGCTAGTTTTAACTAGATTGAGTCAAGTAAACCTAGCCTCAATAATACTCGTTAATTCCGATATTGAGTCTAGCAAGATGTAGTAGCAGGTTGAGTCAGCCAACCTTTGCCAACCTATGACCTTATGACGTTATATTTGAGAATGCGTACTATTGTGGCTTGGCAAGTTGATACCTGAAGGCCAATTCGATAAATTGGATGCCACAACCCGCTACTACACCTTGCTAGACTCAATATCTGAGTTTAGCTAGTATCATTGAGGCAAGGTTTACTTCATGACTAGCAGCATTTTCTTACCATTTCTGTGACACTTCTTCTCTTGTGACTGTGAAGAAACTTGATAGTCCTGGAGAAATGTCCTGTTGATTGCGATTAAGAAAGTTCCACAAACCACAAAGTTTGGTGCTCCACAGCAAAGTTGAGCCAGTCATTGAGACTGAAGCAAGCTATGTCTAGTTGGCTTCCTGCCTGCAGCAACTCAATCTTATCCTGCCTGTGTCATGTGTTCTTCTCAACATCCCAGCAGTGATACCGGTTGGGTAGTTTATGATGGGTGCTCTCTTTTGGTGTCACAACAACCATTGAATCGATTACTTTGGATCCAAAAATATTTGTGTAAATGTTCATTGAATAATGTTCCGTGCCCTTCACTTTTTAGCTCATTAGGACTGAAAGTCCAGATGGGCTTATGGCATGGCCCGCCGTCTGTCCGTCCATCCGTAAACTTTTGACACTTTCGACTTCTCCTCATGAACCATACACATAATAGAGAGCTGAAATTTTGTGTACAGGTACCTTAGCATATGGAGATTCTAATTTGTAACTTTGGTGACCCTGTGACCCCAAATAGGGTCACAGGGGTCACAACTTTAAAAACCTATTTTCATCTTCTTCTCCAGTTCCAGAAGGACTAGAGAGTTAAAAATGATATGTGCAGACTCCTTATTCAATGGGGATTCTAATTTGTAACTTTGGTGACCCTGTGATCCCAAATAGGGTCACAGGGGTCACAACCTTAAAAAACTATTTTCATCTTCTTCTCAAGTTCCAAAAGGTCTAGAGAGCTGAAATTATATGTGCAGACTCCTTGGCCAATGGGGATTCTAAATTGTAGATTTCGTGACCCCATGACCCCAAATAGGGTCACAGGGGTCACAACCTTAAAAACTTATTTTCATCATCATCTTTAGCTCCAAAAGGTCTATTGAGCTGAAAGACTGCATGTAGACTCCTTGGCCAATTGGGATTCTAAACTGACCCCATGACCCCAAATAGGGTCACAGGGGTCACAATCTTAAAAACCTATTTTTCTCCATTAGATGACAGTCTATGGCAAATTTATATCTCCTTGGATATTTTAGTGTGGACTTCTTTCACTGTCTGATATTGGCGATCTAGAAAGTGTTGAATAATAATAAATCATTTGGGTAAGGAAATTTATTCCGAAATCGTTACATCAGTTTCATTTTTAGCTCATCTGGCCTGTATAAAGCAAACTTGATATGATGCCTGATGAGCTACAGAGTCAGTTAAAGCCACCTGAATTTTGTTCTCATAGAATTATTTTTCAGTTTCTCCCAGGGACTTACATTTTATGTTTTTATTGAATAAAAAATCAATTGATTAAAACATAATTATGTTAAATCTTTGTTTGAATGTTCCCACTGGTGCAGCACAACAAAATGACCAGTTGAGTTTGGCACATCTATGCTACAGAGTCTGAATGTCTTACATTTATCATATAAATAATAATATAATAATAATCAAAAGAGGGGCATGAAACCTAATTAGATTATTAAATCCTTCAAATAAGATAAAATATAATTAAAATTATTTTTATGAAAGGTGCCCAAACCCTGTCATTTTTAGATATAGATCCAAATAGGTTCATATTTTGTTGTAAAATAAGGAGAAAGGAATCTAGGTGCCAAATACATAAACATATGTTTGACAACATTGAACAATGTGGTGTTTACCAGTTCAACAGGATATTACACCAGGTTCACATTTCACCTTGTTCAAATACCAACCAGCTGTTGACACTATCCACCATCTGTGTTGAAATCTGTCAGCTTGAACCTAAACAATACCTCAATAGCCATGACCTTTCTCAGTTTAAAAACATTCAAATTGAATGTTGTAAAATCTTTTCACAGTACATCAAATGTTAGACCGATTCCATTGCATGGCTTCTGTCCCCAATCCAAGTGAAACCCTTATGTCTGAATAGAGGGTTATCTGGTGCTTGCATCTTTGTAGATGTAGTAAAGAAAAAAAATTAAGGCAATGTTCATAACTTGTTTCGAAATACTCTTGAAATCGGCTATAAACCCCACATCACCTCACCTCAAAAAGAGACAATTTCCAAACTAATTCATATTACTGATATTTGTAATATATTTGTTCAAAGAATCAGCTTAATAGCTGAAATATTGCCCAAAACACGTCAAACTCCAATCCATGTCCAAAGAATGAAGAAAAATTACAATGACATTTGTCATAATTAAGAAAGTCAAGAAACAGAAGAAAACAATCTTTAGTCATGCCAAACTTCATGATAAATTATTCACTCCTAGTGATACATGTAGTCATTTTTAGAAACGATAAATAGTATCGATAGGAAGTCTAACTATCGATAGTATCAACATTTTAGTCATTTCAGTTGTTTAGTTCAAATTTAAAAGGAAAATTCTCTCAAAAACACATCTAATATATTGGAACGCATTAAAGGGGCAGTAGCACGTTTTTTGATAATTTAATATTTTAAAATATTCACTGAAAATTGTAAGTAAATGCTAAATGTGTTAGTTTGACAGTGTTAAAAATCTCATTACACAAACCAATCATCCATAGTCAGAGGACAAAGTATGAAGATTCACATAAAATCTATTGGCGGCCATTTTGTGTGAACACCTTTAATTCATTTTGTGTAAGAAAAAGGAATCGCATGGCTAAACTTTACGTTATATATTTGAATTATTACTGCTCCATTTACTTTAGATACATTGTCTTTCAATTGGAACCATTAATTTTCATTTTCCTGACATCACCTTATATACCCCCAAAAAACGTGCTACTGCCCCTTTAACCCTTTACATACTGCAAAAAAAATTTAAAAGTTGCTTATAACACCAAAGATATTTTTTGGTAACATGTTGCTTAAATACCCCAGCCATTTTCTGGCCTCAATACCAGAGAAAAGGAAAAAAGAAAAAAAAAATTCATAAAAAGATTAAAAGATGCTTTGTGTTGAAAATAACTTCATATGGTGATAATAAACTAAGAATAAGGTAAGACATTTCATATTTCCATCATTCTGTGTCCAGATATATAAGTTTAATTGAAAAATGAAAAAATCTAATATAATTAAATAATATCAAGACTATTGTCAGATTTGGAATAATGAAAATAAATTTGAATGCCATTCTATACATTTTTGTTCAACAAGTATTTCTATGAACTGTAATTAGTAAATAATCAGTCTTATATTAAACAAATCTTTTTTTGTAGATCTAGAAAATTAAATCAATTCATCTCAATGTGTTATCATGATTTGTCATTAAACTTAACTTTTTCAAAAAACTTTATGATTTTGACAGAAAATATTCAAAATAATGATAGATTTCCACTGCAATGATGTAAATTTTCATTAAAATACATTACTTTTATCTAAAGTTAGTCATTTTTCTCAACATCCGCTATCGCGCATAGAAGCGTCATTGAGGATACGGCGATTCCAAACAACGCGCTTGTAGGCGTCACTGAGTGACTGGAGCTGTTACATCAGCGCGCCTCAATGCGTCAATGGGTTGTAGAAGCAACTTATATCTTGCCCTTATATGCGCTATCAGTATGTAAAGGGTTAAACAGATCTATGAGAGCTGAAAGTAGCAACCGGGAGATACATCAGATAACCCTCTTGGTGTCAGTTTACAATAACCACGTCCACAAGTTACGCCGAGTTTGAAATGGTCACAAACAAAGCAGCAAACTCTGCCTTGTCATTATTGATAAACTATCGCAATAGTACCCCGCAATAGACCATTGCTATTGCGATAGTTACTCACAATAGACTATCGCTATCGCAATAGTCCCTTTTGAGTCAATACCCCTATTCACTGCATATGTCTATATACCTATCACTAGTAAAAGATTGTTTGATACTAGAATATAGTTCCCAGTAAATGTGAGAGTGCTGTAATGGAGCAGTGTGTTCTATGTGTTGCAGGTTGAGATCCTGACAGGAGAAGACAAGGGGAAGCAGGGCATCATCAACTGTGTCATCAAGGAGCGCAACTGGTGCTACGTAGAGGGACTCAACTGTGTACGTACCACTCTCATTATATAAACTACTTAACTTTACTCTGCAGCCACTCCAAGATCAATCTCCTAGTTAAGGAATTCTAATCATCTTGTGACATCACCCTTGTCTTTCGTGATTAGATGTCATATGACCAAAAGTGAGATTTCACTTGTTATTTTAGTCAGTGAAAATACCAAATATATTCAAAATTACTGGTGTATATTACCAATTAAATGATATTTGTAAAAAGTATAATTTTCATACTTTACAACTGTTAACATTTACTTTAGATAAATATACTTTTTAAAAAAAACATCTGTAGGTCACTACTATGTTTTTGTTATTTCTACAATGTGTCTGTGTCTGTGTAGGACTACCGATGGGTGGACAAGTCTCTGACCAACCCGGGGTCACTGGTCAAGGAGGAGCAGCCCCTGCTGGTCACCAAACAAGTAGCCCTAGTTGACCCCTCCGACAAGTGAGTCATTCATACACTGTCACAGAATACTTACATAATGATAGTCGCAACACCGTGGTGACAGTCAGTCAGAACATTAACACTGTCCTTTTAGTGATAATGAGAACATTCACATTGTTGTTACAGTCATGTTATATATGTTATATTTTGACACATTTAGGCTGTCCTTATACAGTCATCAATCTCATTCAAATCAGATCAAAACTTTCACTCCTATGTCGCTACGTTTCTTCATCTGACAACTGCTTCATAAGAAACGTAGCGACGTAGGAGTGAAAGTTTCGATCTGATTTGAATGAGATTGACATAGTCATAGTCATAGTCAGAACATTTACATTGTCGTTACACTGTCATAGTTGGAACATTTCACTGTTTTTGCTGTATTGTTACAGTCAAAGTTGGAACATTTACATTGGTTTCTTTTTAATCAAACTTACATGTCAGGAGTTAAAATGTACTGAATGTAACCTACAAGTTTTCATCGAAAACTATTACTATTTCAAATTGTTTTATGTGAATATGTTCATATATAGATCAGTTGCTAGGGTCTTTAAACCAGTGACCATGCCAGACTTCCTTCATAAACATCTTGATTCTGTGAGTAATCTCTTGCTATATTATGTTGAACCATTGATACACTAGCATTAGAACAGCAACAAAAACTCTTTTTGTCCTAAATGATGAAGTCGATGATAAGATTTTGAACATCATCAGCTTTTTAAAATATCTGTTTATTTCAGCAAATCTACAGAGATAGATTGGCGCTTCACAGAGGAAGGCGAGAGGGTGCGTGTGTCTCGGCGTACCGGCAGAGTTGTCCCCCTTTCTAAAACTACAGAAGATGAAACTTACGACATGGTACAGATGAGTACATATAAAGGTGAGAAACTTGTTGTATGCCTAGCAATCAGCTTCTTAAACTGACATTTTCACTCCACTTCATGACCATTTGGAAATAAATACTATTATTATGCGAGCGCAATTTTCCGGCAATCCGATTGGTCGAGAACCGGTCACGTGACAGTCTACAGAAAGTGATATTGACTTGACCCCCGTGACCCCGAGTCCGACCAAAAGTGATATTGACTTGAGTTACTAAAAATAGAGCCGATGACGTCAAACCGTTGTTTCATGATGTCATGCTATTGTTATCATGACGTCATTGACCCGTCATTGACCCGAAATGCCGCTCATGCCTGTAGTTTTCTATTTCCTTTTCGTTTTTTAACCGAGACATAATAAAACAATTATAGACTGGTGAATTCGGTCAATACCTGTTTTTATAGACCCGAGGAAAACAATATCGACCTCGGACTTCGTCCTCGGTCAATATTGTTTTCCTCGGGTCTATAAAAACAGGTATTGACCTCATCACCAGTCTATAATTGTATATTATTAGATGGTTTGACATCATTTCTGGCCATGTGACATCGTCACCCCTTGCTTGGTTTAATTAAGAATTGAATGTCAGTTTGTGTGTTTGCACTGGAAAATGAACTATGTAAAAGCTACATTCAAACTTGTGTGAACCCAGCGAGCTTGCGAGCGGGTTCACACATAATTTCGCACCATATATGGAATGGAACGGCGGAGTGATATGAATACTGTTTTTTCCTTTGAACTAGTAACACTGCGACATGCGACCAGAAATAATTCCACTTTTAAAAGAAACTGAATATTTATCAAAATAAGTCTGTGTTATATATGAGATAAGATAACATGATGCACTAAGAATTTCTAAATGAAGCGCAAACTTGTATAAAATCCCTTCGTGCAAGGACAAGAGATTAGAGTTATCTGCCTTACATTTATGCATTAGACGTCGTGTCATGCTGGCCGCTATTTGCAGGGGTATCTTCGTCAAAATATGTAAACAACAGTAATTAGTGACATGTAACTGCTCTATTGATAATTGTCATCTCTTGTGTATACATCGTGAGTATGAAGACTGTCTTTGTTACGCTTTACAGTACTCAATAATGACCGTAATGCAAATATTCATCTCGTTCCGTTCGATCAGATCTACTATTTTGCAAATGATTAGCCTATCAAATGATCTAAAACAAATGATAAAAGTGAATGTTTTCAAATCAAAATAATCTACTTGGAAAATAAAGCTATAATTACAATTCCATTGGTAATTTTTACTAACAAATTCTTGAATAACATTTGGTTTGATGTTGGACGGAGAATCAAAGTAGTTCCGGTCAACGTTCACACAAGTATGAACACTGTTTTTGTGAGTTCATGGGAAATGAATCGATGAATCTTCGATCACATGACCATGCCCTAGACCAATCAACGTTCGAGGATATGTGTAAACTTCAGAGTGTGAAATTATATGCTTTTGGACTCCCATTTTCTGTAACTGAATATGATTAGTAGATTTGATTTGATTACTCAAGGGATTAAAACATAATTACTGTAATGTTCAATACAGGGGCGACAGGTAGATGTCCCAATTCCTAAATCTTCTCGAATATTGATCTTTACAACAGTTTAATCCTCTGGTCATTTCATTGTTTTAGAGACTGACAAAGACACGAAGGAAGCGGAGTTGAAGGAGATCACTTTCAAGCCCAGATTATCAACATTTGAACAAGACATCATGAAAGCAATGGGTATTCAAGAAGATAGGAAACCAGCAAAAACATATTGGTATTAGTTTTATAGAAATAAAATGTATGTGTTGTCTTGAAGTTTTTTGTTTTGTTAATTATAATAATATGTCAATCTTAAGTGTGCACTCTCTCTGCGGTTGCTCGAGGTGGTAGCTGGTTCCCATTTCCTGCTGGGTGAACAAGTCTTGAATCTTGAATAAAGTCTCTTGTCCAAGGTGACATCAAAAGTTCTCAACTCATGTCTCAGTGTGATGAAGGGAATCAACCCGTCAAAACTCTGGGTATTCAGCAATGAGCATGCTATCTAGTTTTCATTTAAAGGTTTTGATAAGTTGCAGATGATGAGCCAAGAATACTATTTAATAACAAGTCTGATTAAAATCTGCCTAGTTCCAAAGAATAAAAGTTTTTAAATGATTGACTCTATCAAGAATCTAACTTGAAAGGCTTCCTCTCAACTAGGTCCTGACCGCAGCCCCGTAGGTCACTTATTCTGACATCAATCAGCTAACCAATCACAAGCCCTCTGTATCAGTAGCTAGGGGCAGGTAAATCCTGTTAACCATGCTTTGGACACTGTCACCACTGGCGGTCTTAAAAGTTCACAACTGAATTTTGGATGCCCTAAACTCAGTAAACTGGTGAAAAACATGCGAGGTACGGGGGTTTTGGTCTATATCATCCTGAATATTATGTGACAAAAGAGCGTCATTGAGATATTGAGGACTAAACAAATTTAAAAAGATTATCATTCTTAGTTACATCCACTAAGTTTCAATGATAAATTTGCATAGCCATATTAAGCTATTATCCTACCTTTGTCAAAGATAAGATTTTCATAGAGTTTTATATTTCTTGCATTAAGTCAAATTATTAGACATGCCTTTGCATCAATTCGAGAGTTTCAGAATGCTTCCATTTATTCCTTCAACGGCTACATTCTGTGTGGGGTCAAATCAGCCAGATGACGAAAGCGATTATGATGTCATCCTTCACTTGTGACGTCTAAGTGTGTCGGCAGTGACCCAAAGCTAATTTCCTCATTTTTAGCTCATCTGGCCTGTAAGGCCCGATGGGCTTATGGCATGGCATGGTGTCCGGCGTCCGTCCGTCAGTCCGTAAACTTTGTGGAATTTCGACTTCTTCTCCAGAACCATAAGGCCTAGAAAGCTGAAACTTTGTGTACAGACTCCTTAGCTAGTGAGGATTATAAATTGTAGCTTTGGTGGCCCTGTGACCCCTAATAAGGGCCACAGGGGCCACACCCTAAAAACCTATTTTCATCTTCTTCTCCAGAACCATAAGGCCTAGAAAGCTGAAACCTTGTGTACAGACTCCTTGGCTAGTGAGGATTATAAATTGTAGCTTTGGTAGCCCTGTGATCCCTAATAAGGGCCACAGGGGCCACACCCTAAAAAACTATTTTCATCTTCTTCTCCAGAAGCATAAGGCCTAGAAAGCTGAAACTTTGTGTACAGACTCCTTGGCTAGTGAGGATTATGAATTGTAGCTTTGGTGGCCCTGTGACCCCTAATAAGGGCCACACCCTAAAAACCTATTTTCATCTTCTTCTCCAGAACCATAAGGCCTAGAAAGCTGAAACCTTGTGTACAGACTCCTTTGCTAGTGAGGATTATAAATTGTAGCTTTGGTAGCCCTGTGACCCCTATTAAGGGCTTCAGGGGCCACGCCCTAAAAACCTATTTTCATCTTCTTCTCCAGAAGCATAAGGCCTAGAAAGCTGAAACTTTGTGTACAGACTCCTTGGCTAGTGAGGATTATGAATTGTATCTTTGGTGGCCCTGTGACCCCTAATAAGGGCCACAGGGGCCACGCCCTACAAACCTATTTTCATCTTCTTCTCCAGAACCATAAGGCCTAGAAAGCTGAAACTTTGTGCATAGCCTCTTTGAAGAGTGAGGATTATAAATTGTAGCTTTGGTGGCCCTGTGACCCCTAATAAGGGCCACAGGGGCCACGCCCTAAAAACCTATTTTCATCTTCTTCTCCAGAACCATGAGGCCTAGAAAGCTGAAACTTTTTGTACAGACTCCTTGGCTAGTGAAGATTATAAATTGTAGCTTTGGTGGCCCTGTGACCCCTAATAAGGGCCACAGCAGCCACGCCCTAAAATCCTATTTTCATCGTCTTCTCCAGAACCATAAGGCCTAGAAAGCTGAAACTTTGTGTACAGACTCCTTGGCTAGTGAGGATTATAAATTGTAGCTTTGGTTGCCCTGTGACCCCTAATAAAGGCAACAGGAACGTCCTTCAAATCAATTTTCATCTTCTTCTCCTGAAGTATAAGGCCTAGAAAACTGAAACTTGTCGCCTATATATACTTAATTTTATGATTGGTGCCCCTGTGGCCTCTACAAAGGGGGTATCATTGGCCACACTCTACAGCATAATTGATGATGAAGCCTGATGAGCTACAGAGCCAATGGCTCTATTTTCATTTAAATACAAATAATGCAAAAGGTAAACGAATAAAATCGTTACAAAATAACAAATTTCATCTATTTTAGCTATAATAATGGTAACACTGTTTACCAGGTCATTATCATTTGCACAAGCCTTCGTCGGGCAGTTAATTGAAGACCTTGGGCTTCTGCAAATGATAATGCCCTGAAAAACAGTGTTACCCTTATGATATAAAAAGCAATTCAGGGCTTTGGGTCTGATAGATAACTTAATATTGAAGAAGCTCAGTAGATTATATACCAGATTCTCACAAGTTTTATCAAACCTCATACACTATAAAAAATACAAGAGAACATTGTGAATTTTATTCACTCCCTTATTTACATCAGAAGCAATCATTATTTGAATTAAATATTGAAAACAATGTGAAAATTTTTTTAATTAGTAAAATACACGCAGGCCACATTTTAATAGTGTCTGCCAATGATAACATAAGGCCTATAGGGTAAATTTGACCAACAAGAGTTATGTAACAATCAACTTTTATCATAAGCAATCTCTCCCATGCCATTTCATTTACGACATGCATCTTAGTAGATTTAAAGCTAATTATTATTCATGATAAAATCATTTTTTGTTATAGAAAATAGCAAACATTTTCCCTCTATATCACCCTCCAAGTTAACCAATTCTTTATTGTCATACCTGCGTTCACATATATATGTTTTAGTTGAACATATCATTTACAATCACTTGATCTCACTTGTCAGAGAATATTTCACAGTATTAATGATACATAATTAATAAAAAAAATTAACCTTGAATGAAATGGGTTACATACCCAGTCAAAAATCTATACATCATGATGGATCAACATGATTTGCTACAAAAACACAAAACTAGATCCTAAGCTGTTTATGACAAGTCCAACATGGTGTAATGAATACCGTAGATCCTTCCAAAATCAACTTTAGCTTGATGGGCATTTTGTAACTGTCCCTATATTTAATCAACTAGAAGTTGGCTTGTGGAAGTGCAGCTATGTCAAACACTGAGTCACACCTTACACTAGTTTAATTATCTTAAGTGATAAAACGCAATGATAATAACACATGATGAAATGGAGTTGGACATGCTACAATACTTCTGGAAGCTTGTTAATGAATTAAGCATAAGTAACAACTGAAGAAAATAATTTTCTTCAACATTTTGAATGCAAAACAAATAGTCAATAGAAATGTCTTAATTTATTCATAAATAGATAAAAAATTTGAACCCTGGATGTACCTGTAAGGTTATGTTTTAAAGGCAAGGCTTAAGGATACCACCATTGAATATTGCTAATGTTTGTAAAAAAAAACACCAAAAGCAATGTTTCAAAAAAAGTGTTTTAAATCGGGCATTTAAAGTGAAAACAAAAAACAAATATTTCTTAAAAAAATACCTCCTCCTGTCTTTTAAATCAACATTCATAATAAACATTGACAACATCTAATGAATTATACAGCTTTGAACAAATAAGAGGCGAAAAGATCATTAAGTCCAAAAAATCCACTTGCACATTGAAGTCTTGTCATAGAAAACATTTATGCATACTGGGGAAACAGTTCTCCCATTTCCCTTTCCGGTCATCATTTTTAATAATTCTTAATTATGAATTTTAAGAAAACAGTTTCGTTATCTTAAATTAAGGCATTATGTTTTCAAAAGACTAACATGATAGACTTATATATAATACAACTCAAAATAATCTGAGGAGCACTTGTATATATAATACTTAAAATACCTTATGATTTGAGCACATGGTTTAAGTTATGTATTTCTAAAAATCAATATCTTACTAACGTATCTGAATCATAAATAAAAATCGAGGCAGTACCTGTATTGAGCTTTAATGTAAGAACCATAGCAAGGGTCAAAAATTAAAATCACATATCAAAATTCTGTATCAGGGTATAAAGCATGCATATGCTGGCGCTCCACTTTCATGAAAGTTGAGCATCAGTTTATACGTTATACTGAGAGACAGAATGGATATCAAATGTTCATGTTCATGATTTTATTGCTTAGGAAATGATACCTCAGTTAGTGAAAAGATTGACGATAAGATATATACAATCTCCACAAAAAAAACTGATGAAAAATTCATCACATAACATAACAAACTAATAAAATGTCCCAAGAATAGTTAAGTTTACAAATCAGTTGCCCAAAGCCAGGTATGCATGTAGGTATAACACAACTTCCAGTCAATAGTTTCTTTTTGAGCTGCAAACATTGACGTTAATGCAAATGAAAAATACTACCCAACTGTGCCTCTAATCCTTTCTGGTATATTTAACATAGCTTAATAACGTTGAAAACATATTTTATATAGTTTAACAGAATGTTCAAACTTAATTAGTAACACAAAGGAATTATGAAGCTTCAAATTTGCTTTTCATAGATGGCAATGGCTTTTAGAGTTTACAAATAAAGCTGTTATGACATTGACATTTGCTTTATCATTTGATTAATATGACTAAAGGCAATGTTTAATGCATAGCTGACTCAAATTGAGATTAACATGAATCGCAAATTTCATAACGGCGTGGATGATGCACTGTGGTGAAGATTTTCGGTTTTCTAGTAATAGGGACGTCTTGGGTTGTTCTGAAAAAAACAAAAGACTATCGATGTAAAAAATATTCTAGATACATATGATGAAAACAGCAAAACTTTTAATATTGCAACTGTTCTAAATATACAGCATATCAGTATATTAGTAAAACTCATTTTACTAGCTGCTATTAGAATTTAATGTTTCAAAATCTTCACCCAGTACTTTGAGATTCATGAGAAAATTAACAATGAAAGAAAGCCACACATTTTATGAAATATAATCATAAACTTAACAAATGTTTAAAATAATCATCCTTAAGAAAAGTTGAAAATACAAATGAAAGCTATCTGGTTTTAGTGGTTAGTATTACCAAAGGATTAGGCCTGAACCGGTAGGCCAGCATCATTCTCTTGCGGTAGGCGTCGAACTCGTCATCGTCCTTCTCCAGATCCGCAGGTCTCTCCACACCCAGGCCACGCCCCTCCACCGCAGTCTGACCCCTGCAGGAGTAGCCCAAATGTAAAGTATGAAATAATGAATAACTCTCACATAAATGGTTTGGCTTACCATCACAGGAGATTAAAACAATGCAGAAATAATTAGACTTCTTGCTAACTCCTATGTGGTGATTAGTGATTCTCTCTCCCTCTTCCTATACAGTCTGTATTCTCTTGTTAATCTTAGATTATAACCTAGTTATGTTGTGATTAAGCTTCGTTATACCCCTGTCATTTGTGTGAATAGTAAGTAGCCTTAAAATGGGCTGATCCTGATGCTCTGTCCAACCCTTGTACTTGCTTCTCCACTGGTCTAATGATCCTATGTGTTCCTAGTCCTTCATCAGCTTTCTGTATTCTCATTTCCTCACTTGTGTGGCGTTCCTCAATTATAATTTATGCCCTGCCATTACTGACCCTCCCCTAATGTTTATACTATTTACAAGTCAACCAGGAAAGTAATCCCTCATGACCTCCCCTGCCCTGTCTGTACTCACTTGCCCACAGGAGTGGTGATGCCCTGTGACTCTGTGCCGAGTCCCTCGCCTTCCTTCCAGCCCAGTTTCTGCAGCATCTGGTAGCCGATATTCTCACACGTCAGTTTGAACTCCTTGTACTCAGAGTAGTCCGGCTGGCGGCCTTCCTTCAGGGACTGTAAAATAGCATTTGGTAACAGACATGACAATCAAGGAACTTCAAAAATACAATTGTCAGCATGCAAAAACACAGAAGTGAAAATATTTAAGGTCTTAAGTCTGTACCAACATACACCAATAAGAAACATACCTTGTATGTTTCCATAAACTTCTCCAGTTCATTTGGCGGAAGAAAATCACCAATGAAATGCTTTCCTCTGTTGACTTCTGTCAACTGTTCAGCCCATTCTAAAAATTAAGAATTCAAAAGATAATGCAAAAAAGAAGCAAGTTCATGCATTGATAACAGAATTGGACACAATAACAATTTGCTATACCAATAAATGCCTTCTGTGTGACTTATTTTCAGGAATCAATTAACTTTTGGAGTTTACAATAATATAAGATTTGGGACTGGTGAAAGGTAAGTTACAATCTCATAAGCTGGTAAAGTGAGAAAAGTATGAGATATTTGATCAAATCTGTGACTGAACATTCATGGCACACTAAAAATCTAGTGAAACACAGCTGCCATCTTGAGGTAAAAACTAACCTTTTAGGGTATTATCTAATTCAAAATACAACCATAGCCATCTTCAAGAAGTGGCATAGCAACTCCCAAGGAGTTTGTAAAAAAACAACTGAAAAGCATGTAATTCCCGACTGGTAATCCAGCATGGTAATCTACATATGAACAAAAGTACTATTAAAACCAACCCGACACAGCTCCTATCAGCTAAAACTGTCATCGATGGAAACTAAAAGTGCATCAGCACCCTGTACCTCTAGTAGCCTCCATCTCCATGGTCCTGTTCTTGTGTTCCCAGGTGCCGCCCTCCGTATCCTCGTCCGAGTCGTACTCGTACCTAGGCTTCACCTTGATCCCCGGCATGCTCTCCATCAGGGCTGCTTCCTTCGCCTTCTTCTGGGCCAGGATCAGCTCGTACATCTGGTTCATCTGCAACAAGGAGTAGCAGTTCATCAAAGCCTTAAGGGCTATTTCAAGAATTACACTTCATTGCCTTGGGAACTAATTTCTTTTGAATGGTGACCTTGTTCATTTGAAAACAAAAGGTGCCATATCTATACACCATCAATTGCACTTAAGTCAATCACGATTCAGCAGCATTAGACAAAATTAAATTACACTTGTGACGTCATCCTATTGTTCCCTCGCTCAATTATTTTTCAGTAATGGAGAGTCGTATTTTACATCAAATTTTTCACTGCAAAGTTCAATTTTGGCTCCATTATTTTTAGGAATGGAGAGTTACTCGGACATTAACCTAAAATCCTTGAACAAGCTACGTGAATCACCGGCAGGCAGTCCATGATGAAGCCCGATGTGAGAGTAAGCTTTGTAAGTAACATGCCACACCCACCTCCTGCTGTTCCCTGATCTGCTTCAACTGTTCAGGGGAGATGTCGTCACTGCCCACCATCTTCCTGGCAAAGTCCTGCATCGTTGGCATGGCATGTCTCTGAGGCACAGCTACCAATAAATGAACAACCAATCAGATCTTGACTATCACAAGTTAAACAACTTTAGTTTCTTTCGTATCCTGTCACTCTTAATTCTAAGTGACTTTAATATTCAATAATGTCCTAATTTGAATCTTGTGAGTATCATATTGACAACCAATATCTTTCAATTTCACTACTCTAGAAATCATGAAATACTAAACTCACAATAAGTCACCAAAGAAGGCCTTTTAAAACAACAGTACTGTTTACACCTAATCAATCGTTAAGATATCTAGCAATAAGCGAGTTTGATACCAAATCATTCACAAGTTTAATAAAAATAGTATGAAATGGAAGGAAGTTTAGTATTCTGTTTATTACTTGCCCTAAAAATCAAGCAAACTTGCCGAAAATGTGCTTAAACTGACATTTCCGCGACTTGGTAGTCTTTGTTACGTCGCGCTTACATTGTGACGTAACAACAACTCTCTACTGTGACGTCATACTTGCATTGTGATATTACACTAGTTTAATATTGCCATATAAATATTATGCTGCAGTATCTTACACAGGCGAGTAATAAACAATACATCCTAAATCCTTTCTTCAATACATCATCAAAATCCAGTTCTTGTCAGCTTCCCTACCTGGCATAGACAGACCTGGGTTGATCATGCCTCCAGGTCCAAGTTGAGGGGTGGCTATCCCGGGCCCGCCAAGTTGAGGAATAACTACCCCAGGCACCCCGATCTGTGGCACCCCAGCTCCTTGACCCAGCTGAGTGGGGTCCGCCACCCCAGGTATCCCTGAGACAGAGGGCTGAGGTATTTCATCCGCTTCCCCCCATCTGCTCCTCTTCTTCTTCCTCCTGATGGCTGCCTTCTCCTCTTCATCAGCTCCAACTACATACACAGCAAAAGATGACGTTTTGAATCTATGTGTTTGGAACCAATACTGGAACCTTGCTACATTCTGTAAATCCCTTATAGATGAACGTCTCCATAACTGTGAGCCTTTTAAACAGTATGCAATGAACTTTACTTAATACAAGTGTTGAGTAGATATAAACAAGGCAAAAGTGATCACAGTTCACATACCCCTCTGTACCAATATTTAATCATCTGAATGATTATTACTGACAAATCATTTTCAATGTTCAAAATTTCAAAATATAAAATAGTTCCCTGTAATTGTTACTGCTAAAATACGTCTCTGCACCACATAGGTGACAACCATTCAAATTTTGAAGTTGCTCAGTCAAATAGTTTCCGGAAATGATCGCTATAAACCCCTGACTACGATGTGGCGTTGATATAAAAAGAAACGGTTGATGGAAGATGCACCTCAATATACACTGTCTAAGAAAAGCAAGAAAGCCTGACCCTCTTTTGTCTCTGCAATGTCTGGTTTCTCTTCCTTGACAACAGCATCAGCGCTCTTACTCATCTCTAGAATCTTCCGACGGAAATACTTGTGTGCCTCACATTTGCTGTCATACAGGAAGCTGTGGAAAACATGTTCAAATCAAGTGATCTAACACAAATCAAAGTTATTTATATTATTTTATATCCTTAAGGAGGTTGGATACCTTTGTTTCTGCACATCCGCAACAGTCAGATAATCAGATTGAGCTATTTTAAAGTTTATGCTATTTTGTTTATTTTTCACTGCAAGTGTGAGATTAAAAAACTAAAAAATTAAATAATGATTTAGTTTAACAAAAAACAATGACTATGTTATATTTGTGAACATAAGTATTTGTTTTATGATAAAATTTATTTCACTAATTAACCTTAAAAACTAATGAAAAATTCTAAAAAGGGTAATGTTGACAATGAAGAGTTATCTCCCCTGGATGTTGATTTTCATTGATGTGGCTTAATTGAATGTGAATATCTCTGTTATCCGCTGGTGACATATCTTTTTTTCTTTTTAATCTTATTCTAGTGTGTATTTACTATAAAATATATAATTTTCAAAAAAATCTTAATACGAGAAATTGATTTTTTTTTCATAAAAGAATAATATTTTACAAAAATAATCATACAAAGAAAAAGGTAATTTGCATGTCTTAACTTCATATTAGTTTCAAGTTCCCTTTTTCCGACTTAGTTTACTTACATACTGCAATGGCTTAATAGAAAAACATTTAAATAACAATTATATTTCAAAGTTATCTTGAAAAGGAGTTTTTAAATTATTGTATTTTCATCATTAGGTGCCCTAACGGATGGGCCCTTTTTCGAACAATAACTGTGGTGACATGGTATTTTTTTTGACACAATTTGATTCAAGACATATTTTTCAACAAAATAAGACCAAATTTAGCTATTTCTTAATACCTCGATATTTTGTATCCAACCTCCTTAAGTGTCAACACGAAAATCAGGGTGCCTTATATTTGAAATTTGATCATGAAATGCATTTTCTGGCCATTTAGATTGAGGAGATGAAAACGTTGAACTATAAAACACTTAGCAAAGGAGTTTGAAGACAAAGAGATCAGAGAAGACAAAGAAAATGTGTTCACAAGGCATGACACGGAGAGGTTATTTCCTACTTACTAGTACTTGTCCTGTCCACGATACTTGTCCCTAAAGGCCTCCTCCAGGTCGGGTCGACCCTCGGCTATCTGCACGGCCAGTCGATCGCACGCCTCCCTGGTGACGGGGTTGTCTGGTGGTAAGACTAAAGAGCCTCATCAGTATCTAGTTCTTCTCACTCTAACTTCACACGCACCTTGACACTAATAAAGAGCCACACTACCCGGGGTCACACAGCGTCTTACTTATTGCAACCAGAAGTGGTCAACACAGAGAACAAGTTACCTTTATCGATAAAGATGAAAGGCTTATCAAAGTTAAGAAGATATATGTTAAGCAGATGATGATCTGATTCACAATTTATGCCATTAAAAAGTGAATCGAATAAAGAATGAAAATATTTTTATGGATATACAGCTTCTTTATCTGTGTAGGCACATGCAGGATATACAGAAGCTTCATATTCATAAAGATATTTGTCATTCTTTATTGCTTCAACTTCTTAAATGCCATCTTCCTAATCGGCAAAAAAGGTTGACAAATAACTTGTAAATGTTCCTACCTGGTTTCTGTGGTTCAAATTCCTGCTTCACTTTCACTTCCTTCTGGCGCTCTTCAACATTACTCATCTGGCTGAAGATGTGCCCAACAGAGCTGCTAAGAGAAGACTATTATATCACATTCTGTAATCACGAGAATATATGCAAAACATCTCGTGACAAATCATTGAAATCAAGCATAAATGTTGGTTAAAGATTACTGCAATAAAATCAGTTTACTTTCTTTTTAAACAAGAATTAATAATGTCGCAACATTAAAAACCATTACATCATGCAAATTTCTTAAGAAGAAATCCTTGTAAATTTTATTCAGGAGTTCTTCAGTTGCTACTTAACTTTAAGGGATATTCGAATTCTCATTCTCGCCTCAGCATAATGGATAAAAGTTACAGCATGTAAAAAGCATCATATTCGACTCGAACAACATTTCATCTGTCACTATAGGAAAAAAGCAACTTTCATTTGAGAGAAACTTACAAAGCCATTGGCATCTGGTGTGGTGCATCTTGGAAGCTAAAATTGGTTACAGGTTCCACAAACACAGATGGCTTTCGATCTGAAACCAACAGATGAATCAAGATCACTACAGGAACCTGCATCAAGGGACATCCATGAATATTTGCCTTTCTTTTTCAATCTACTTTGTAAAAACATTTTCAAAATATTCCTATCATGGAACCATGTTTTATATAATTAAAAGGATTTAAAGCTAAATCATACATGAAAAATCCTAAAAGTATAAGAGACCAAAGTTATTTGAGAGCTCAACAAGTTATGCTGTAAGCACCAAGATGGGTGCAAGAATATACCAGTCTTACAATACGCATCTTCCCACACAAAGCCTAAACGCCAGTTTCCGAACTGTCAGTTTTATGCCTTGCTGCTAACCCTTGAGTTTTCTGTGCTTGCACTCTTGCCTTTAGAGATGCTATAGCAGCACAGAAAAGTAAAGGCATAAAATGACACTTCGAAAACTGGTGTTTAAAGGGGCAGTAGCACGTTTTTAGGGGTATAAAAGGTGATGTCAGGAAAATGAAAATTAATGGTTCCAATTGAAAGAGAATGTATCTAAACTAAATGGAGCAGTGATAATTCAAATATATAACGTAAAGTTTGGCCATGCAATTGCTTTTTCTCACACAAAATGAATTAAAGGTGTTCACACAAAAATGGCCGCCAATGGATTTTATGTGAATCTTCATACTTTGTCATCTGACTATGGATGATTGGCTTGTGTAATGAGATTTTTGACAATGTCAAAATAATACATTAAGTATTAACTTTCAATTATAAGTGAAAATTTAGAATATAATTTTTTCAAAAAACGTGCTACTGCCCCTTTAAGGCTTAGTAGGAAGATGTACAATCAGTAAATACCGGTAACTTTATACTGACATCAACCTCAACTATAATACATGTATCTATAAACACTAATGCAAGTGCGGCAATCAAAAGTCATTTTGTTTGAGTTTTGTTTTTATGTCAGTTGCATTTTCGCTGACAAGTAAAATGAAATGAATAAATGACTATTAAATGTTTACGGTATATATCTTCTGCCCATCAGAACTAAAAGTGACACAAAAGTTTACTAATGTTAAATTTGTGTATTGGTTTGTATACAATATTCTCATGAAGTGTGAAATCTTATACTGTGGCTGTGCATAAAGATAAATCAATATCAATGTGTATCATTGAATTCATTATACCCTTATTTAATTATGATGCAAACATAAATTGATAAAAACAAAATTTGCATTTCTAATTCTAGTTTGAAAATGGTAGATAACAGCTCAAGTAATCCTTTGATTGAATATGAATTGAACGAGGAGCAGTTTTTGAAAGAATTTCTTCTAAGAATCAGTGACTGTCACAAACAATTAATATTTTCTGAAATGCATAACTGTTCTTCACTGGATCTTTATTCAAGTATCAAAACTGTATTTTGTATGGAACCTTATTTATCATTTGTGAAATCTAAAGATGCAAGGCGCAGATTGACAATGTTACGCATCGGTGCACTTCCAATATACAAAAATACTGGTAGATTTGATGGACTTCCAAGGCACCAAAGGCGTTGTTATATTTGTAATTATAATGTTGTAGAAAATGAATTTCATTTTCTATTCGAATGTAAAGTCTATCATGATTTGCGCTGCAAATATTTCAAGGCACTTACAAATCACATTGATCAACATTACTTTTTAAATATTCTACAATGTACTAATTATTCTGTAACAACAAGCTGTTCTAATTATATAAAAGAAGCACTGTCACTCCGAACTCTGTACACCTGACTGACAATTGCTGTCTATTGCGTTTTATACGTGGGCCTAAGACCTTTTGCAAAATAAACTTGATTGAAGAATGAATTGCCTCAACACTTGATGAAAGAGATAAGACAACCATATTCCTAATGGAGTTTTCATCATTGTTGGTGATACATTACAATGTACTTTATGAATCAGTCACACCATGATATAAAGCAGTGTTGTTCCTACAGGGGACATGTGGAAATTTGTTCACCCTTTTTCTGCTTGGTGTCTCTAAAATTCTAAAAAGTAGGATACTTGTTTCATTGAAAGTTGTCCCATTTGCTAAGAAAAGACCAAAATGACCCCCTTTTCCTGACTACCTAGGAACAACACTGTATTGCTGTTCACTTATTATACCCTTACATCGACCCTATATACAGAAACAATAATTGAAATGAAGACAAGATGGTTACAGTCTGAGAGTTAGACGATCTCACCTCTCTCCCTGCTGGAACTGCTACTACTCCTGCTGTAACTCCTGCGCCTCCTCCCCCTGTCCCAGCTCCTGCTTCTGCTCCTGTGCCCTCGACTCCTAGACCTGCTCCTGTAACTCCTCCCCCGTCTCCTCGGACTCACACTTCTCCTCCTCCTCCTGTCGGGACTACGGCTTTCACTCCTGCTACTTGATCTACTGTAAGATCTCGACCTCGACCTGGAACATGACCTCGATCTTGACCTCGAATATGAACTGGACCTTGATCTGGACCTTGACCTTGACCGTGAATACTTTCTCTCAGACTTAGATGTAGATACTGTTGGTGGCTCCCCAGTGATGTTTCCAAACTTGGCTCTTGCTCTGACCGCTTCCAGGAGAGCAGCACTTTGAACTTTCTGTCCAGAACTTGTGGATGGTTTCACTGTTGATGACACGGGAGCTGCAGCTGTAGCTGTTGCAACTGAAGCAAGATAATGACGTTGAATCAAAACTTATCTCTAGTTCATTGTTTGAGAAAAAAGTGATAATGTAATGCAAACTGTTAACTATCATCTTTCACGGAAATATAAAAAGAATTTTTTTTAAAAAGACGGTTGTATGATCTTGTATCTTTCACCTTTTACCTTCATTACCCAAAAGAAACAAAATCCAATTTTTGGTTAAACAACTACCGAGGATTATTAAATTTGTAAACAAGTTCTGATTCCTGCATATTGGCCCCATAACATATAATTCCCACCCACTTAATCAAAACAAGTAGACAGATGATAAAGATTTAGGTTTTTACTACATGGATTTAATCATATCTATAAAACAAGAAGACAAGACTGTAACAACACTATGTTATGAGCAGACATGTGATTACAAGAAGCATTGTACCTTGTCCTTGAAGTCTTGTCAGCTCATGAAAGTAGCCAGCTGTTCCTGTATTAGGCTTTGCAGAAGCAGCAGATTTCTTCTGGATCATGCCAGACTTCAAAATTGGTTTGACGCGAGTAGAGTTTCCTTTCAAACCAACTGATCGTCGTCCAATTCTAAAAAAAAAGAATTATTATCAAGGTATGCTACAAGTGTACCATAAAAGATTACATGCTATTTCATATTTTTGTGATAAGATAAACTGTTGAAGATGGCTCTGTCCGGCAAGCGTATGAGTACTTGAAGCATAATTTAAATTCATCACTGTACAATGTACAAGAATATCACGAAGGATATATCACTTTTGTCAAATACTGTACCATTTATTCAGGTATTTTGCAAGAATGTGGAAGTGAATTTTGAATGTTATGAACTGATACAGCGCTGACGGGTTAGTACGCACCTAAGAGATAAATGATCAGTCTCGCCAGTTAAGTGCAAGATATGAGGTAAAACCCTGTCATTGTGAAATTGACAATTCTAATATAGAATACTCTTTTTGAATATCCTTTGTCACTCAAAGGTTTCAAACTCCTACTCTGCTTATTTCCAATGATCAAGAAGAGTAGGCTAAAGATTCGCAGGCAGGTGTTGAAAACACCCTAACATCTTTAATTTTATAATTTGTAAACATTTTAAACCTGTTTTCAGAAGTTAAGGGGAGGACATTGCTTATTTCTAAGATAGTAACTTTCATCTTAAAATTATTTCCCCTGATAATTATAGTAAAAACATGTATGTATGTTGTGGATTATAATCAATTTGCATTTGCTTTTATTGATATTTAAGACGGTTCGCCCCAAAAAACATGTTTTTCTGAAGCGGCTGGCAGTTTATGACGACTGTAGGAAAACTTGTACCCAAAAAGAACTCGTATCCACAAAAATCGGAAAACTCGTACCCAAATCTGCAGGAGAACTCGTACCCACTTTTTTATTTTTTATTTAAGATGTATTTATATCAAAAATAAAATATATAATATAAGGATATCACTGGCAATATCAAGATGTCTCGGATGACCACTGACTTTGAGGCCGCTACATGGAAGGGGTTCACTTCGGTCTTTCCCGCCGCAGAAGTTAGTGGACTACATGGAAGGGGTTCACTTCGGTCTTTCCCGCCGCAGAAGTTAGTGGATGCACCTTCCACCACAACCAGGCAATATACCGGAAGGTTCAGGGCCTGGGTCTTTCACATGCTTACAATAATGATGATGCGACAAACAAGTTCGTGAAGAAGCTCATGGCACTGCAGTTCTTGCAGGCCTCCCACATTGAACCCAGCTTTAAGAAACTCGCGGATCAGGCTTCAACTCCTTCAGGAACTGTGTACATACATGCAGAACACATGGCTGAACCACTCTGTATGGAAAAACAAGAATTGGAGCGTGTGCGGGCAGACCTTTCGCACCAACAAAGATGTCGGGGCTTGGCATAAGAGAGCCTCAACCTCCCCTTCTACTCGATTGTGCCTTCTTCACCACGAGGCACAGTTTCTCCCTTTGCAAGTGAGACTGATCACGGACTGTCAGCTTAACAGAAAACAGACTGGAGCACAAAAGAAGAAGAATGATCTGTTCTTCGAGTTGTGGGATCAGTATTCCGCCGGTGATCTCACCCCCAGCCAGCTACTGCGAGCAGTCGCAAAGGTAAACGGCCCTGTTGCTCTCCCTGAACTGTAAAAACATGTACCGAGCTGGATTGAGTAGTGCTCTGCTTTATGTATTTTTAATGTGAATGTACAAATAAAGATGTTTTTACTGTGTGAAACCATGTAACACATGACTAGTGCTTTGTTAATGTGAACAATAAAATATATATTTATATTTGATTTAATTTGAGCTTTGTTAATGTGAACAATAAAATATATATTTATATGTGTTTTTAATGTCAATCTAAATAAATTTAGATCAACAGGTTTTATATTTGGTCAAACATGTTGATCTAAGATTGGCCCGTAAGGCGGGTCATCCCGGTGACCTCTGAAATCAGCCGCTCGGCCAATCAGAAAAGATGCCCTAGCTCGCTGGAAGTTAAAACAACTCAGCAGCACATCTTTTGAAATGGATGATGTTCGGAGCTCTGTCATTTGGAGCGGAGTAGAGCGATGAATTATCCGATTGCTTGGATGTATTAATAGATTATATTTTTTCTTTTTAAAACGATTTAGCGTATTTGCTAGTTGTCAATGACAAATGATGATTGCACATCGCACAGATACTAACGTGGGGAATAATTATCATAAAGTTAAAGCATGATAAATGTCAATATTTACGAAAATCCTCATGCAAGGGGGGGTAACTCCTTTTGATCAAACTCGTTTGTACTAATTCCTTTCATTTCCATCCAAATAATTAAAACAATATTGATTTTTTGTCAATCATAAAACTAAATATATTTCATACAACCAAAATAAAATCAACCTACCGATATTTTTCTTATCAGTAACAAAAATAAGATTTATTTTTCTCAAGGCACACTATTATTGAGAACAGCCATAAGCTATTATATGTTTCTTCCGTTCACACCTTGAATGAGCGACTATGAACTGTTTGTGACGTCGAATTTGATTGATCAAATCGCGAATTCTTATTTGCATACGAAAGGTCACCGGGACGACCTCTCACACTGGTCAATCTTAGATCAACAGTATGACAAAATAACAAATCTGTTGATCTAAATTTATTTAGATTGTTTTAATGTGAATGTACAAATAAAGGTGTTTTTACTGTGTAAAACCATGCAACACAATGAATGTAAACTACGAAAGTCTTTCTGATTACGAAAGTGTATGATCTGTAATACGAAACTATGTCTGTATGTTGTGTCATTATGTTGATTATGTTATTGTTATACCACACAATGCAATAAATTAATATCAGTGTTTAAAATATAGCCCGTCCGCCAGTCCTTGACTGGCTAATTTTTGCCAGGGCTGGTTACCTTTTGGTCAGGACTGGTAACTTTTTAATTTTTTTGTATATTTTCCCCTTAGGAATTCACCAATTTATTTTCAGGACAGGCTAGGTTTTAAATCTATTTTATACACTGTTAATATCATACAAAATCATCAATATTATTTATTTATCTAAAAAAAAAATATTGGTACAAGTTCTCCGATATTTTTGGGTACGAGTCTTCCGTGGGTACGAATTTCCGGTGGGGACGAGTTCGTTTTGGGTACGGGTTTTCCGCATCCTGTTTATGACAATGATAGGTTTTCCTCTTTATCGGGCGCTAAAGTTTATTCCCAAACAAAACAAAATAAAATGATAATTTATCATGAAAGAAGACTGTCACAGCTTTAAAATGATACATAAATGAAGGAAATCCATCGAGAACTATGGATTCTAGCTGCAAATGTATGTGCAAGTGATCCGGAATACCGGTGAATACCCTTACGCACTGTATAATGACCTTTTCCCTGATATGAGACATTTGTTTTATACAATTCACCTAGATTACTACACATAAAGTTCAGCAAATCAAATCTTACAATGGCATTGAAGGTTGAGACGGGGGTGCAGCTGCAGATGCAGTTGCTTGATTCCTTTCGGCCTCTGCAAGTTTTTCTTGAAGTTGGCGTTTTTTATCTTCGATCATTTGTCTCTGTGCAGTTAGTTGATTTTGGACTGATTGATTTTGAGCCCGTTGGTCTTGGTAATGATATCCGTCACGCCCCCACATTGTTGATAGATAGTATATCCTAAACGTGCCTCGGAAATAAATCAAATTGCAATATTTTCCCTCAAGCACACACTTTCGACTCCATTTTGGCATGCAAATGATTGAGTTTGTAACAGAACAGATTATTGGACAGTTGTGAAAAATACAACCACTCAACGATATGTTTACAACAAGATGCCTAATCTATAGCGATTGGTTAACTTTTGTTGAAAAGAGCCAATGGGTGTTCAGGTAACAAGTTATGAGCGGCATGGCTGGTGCAGATGGGTTTGTTGTTTTTCAGAGAGGAAAAGAGGTTATTAGCCAAAATAAATAATATAAAAACTATTATTTGTATTATTGTCAGCTCGAGTTAAAATGAGTGACATGGCAAACATGTTTTGGTGAGAAATGTCAATGATGAAACTTTACCATGAACGTATTACACACGTCCAAACGTTTGTCGTGCGTTTTCATTTCGAGTGTGTGTTTTCACATAACATTTATCACGATTAGAGAAATCATAAAATAAGAAGTCCATGAAGAGGTTTAGACTACAGAAGGATGACACTTTGGATTCAGCAGTAATTTATATTTGTTTTCAAAGTCATGTATGCATTACATGCTGGGGTTAAAACTAAATGCAACAAAACATGTTATAAGTGACACTGCTTTAAATGTTTTGCTGGTGTGACTTATGACAAGTATTGCCAATGGTTTTAATTTGTTATATGGAGATGTCAGAGACTGACTGCCATATGTACATTTGATCAGTATGTGGACAATATTAAGATGTGATTGAAAATCTGAAACTGGACAATGTACTGCTGTGTTGGTCGTAAAGAAAATATTTAGTGATCCTTCCCCTCATGTTTAGAAATGTTTGACATAACATTCTGGATAAAGGCTGCATATGCAGACATTTCAAACAGACAGGTTCAGGCAGTCATTCATTCTTTCTGTGCAGCATTAGAGTAATATATTCTGGAGTGGTGATGATATTTACATGTGTCAAGAATCTTGGTATGATATGATGTCTGTATATCAGGATACATGTCGTTGACTATAAAACTACTTATTTGACCTAAAAATAAGGATTTGTGTCAAAGTTATTTGTTTTGTTTTTTATCAAATACCCTGTAAATAGTGTATTGTGACATGTATTGTATCGAATTGCATTATTCTTTAATACCGTGATATGTGTTATCGTGTTATCTCTGTATCGTCACAACTCTAAATATTTTATTCTGACAAGTGCATTGTTGAAATATATGATGTCTTTCATTTTTTGAAAATATTCTAAAGGAGAGAGATATGTAGATATATTTGAAATTAGTTGTTGATAGTAAGCTAGATGATGTTGAAGTATTCTAATGTCTGTTAATCTTGATACCATTTCAGACAGGTGACAACTAACTAATATGCTTTTGTTTCCAGAGCGATGAAAGTGACATATGGGATGATACAGCCCTCATTAAGGCCTACGATAATGCTGTGTCCATTATGAAGGTAAGAAAGTATATTCAACACAGAAAGTTTCAAATACTACACATGGTTATTGAATTTGGCTCTTTAGGTTTTATTTTAATCTGAGGATTTAATAACTAACCATAGATTTTGGAAACAAAAGCATTTAGATATATGACAAGAAAATGGTAAATGTCATGCTGATTAAGTTTGAACTCAATTTCACGACATGGGCTCCGCAAGTTTATCTGCTGAAGAGAACTGTTCTTCATGTAGTAAGGTTTGGGTGCAATGCTACACTGAATAAGAGTGCAGTTCCACCACACATGATTTACTAGTTCCATTTTTCAGGATGTCACCGCTTGCATATTATGATAGCCACAATAGTGTCTTTCGGCAAAATTACTAGCAGCTATAACACAAGTCTAAAACTGATGAAAGCTATTTTAATCCCTAATCACCTCACCTCTTACATTCATACAGAATTTATCAATAACTTAAATTGAATAGATGTATCTTAATTCCTAAAACAGCAAAATTAAAAGCTTATTTCACCATAATGTGTAATGTAGTGTACATGCAGTAGATTTTGGGTGTAATGTTTCACTGAAATACCTTACAGTCACGACTGGCTGAGAGGGAAGGTCAGGATGGCAGCGAGGATCCTTCACAAACACAAGCATTGTCAGACGGGAAGGGAGGAAAGAAGAAGAAGAAGAAGAGACATAGACCAAAGAAGAAACAAACAAATAAGGTGAGACTGAGCCAAGGATTATGGATCTAGGTCTTAATTTTTAATTTCTTTAAAATGCATTTAAAAGTTGTAAGATGAATAACGAAGAGTTCTATGGATTTTCAACAAAGAAGTTAAAAATTCCATAGAACTCTTCGTTATTTATAAAACTTTGATGCTCCTTGTGCTTAGATAGATATGTTTGTACTAATAGGAACATTGATTTAGAATATCTTACCACAAAAAGTTTTTAAATAATGAATGTTAAGGTCGCAGCCTTCTCTTGTTATTAATTGAAAATAATTTGAAAACAATTATTTTACTGAGAACATCTTTTATAACTTACTGTATATGGGATATTTCCATAAAGGTGACATTGTTTTGATATGTCTGTCAAATGTTTTGTTGGGACAGGGCTGCCAATACATCACTTATTGATAATATTTTTGTCTTAACAAATATGTGTAAGAGAATACAAGGATAATTAGTGGACGATCAACTTCTATTTTTGCACAAAGTTTATGTTTTGGAACAGATTGTTTTCCTTTTCCAGCATAATAACATATTTAGTGGAACATGGTGTATGCAGATGATAAACTTATTATCTTAGCTTTGAAAGTGTTAAGGTAGTGTTACTTCTGATTGCAGTGGAAAGTGGGAGACAATTGTAGAGCAGTGTACACTGAGGATGGACTACTATACGATGCTGAGATCATCGGCCTGGATTCTGCAGGTGGTTTGTGCACAGTGCGATACACAGAGTATGGAAACGAGGAGGATCACCCACTCACCGACCTCCTCCCCCCTCGACCTAGCCCGCGGTCAGATGTAAACATCGTCAGCGAGGTCAGAATTGGTGATATCCATTGTACTTCTGATAATATATCATGTAAATGAAAGATTTGTTAAGCCGATTGATATGATAAGAATATGTTGACAAAAGAATCATGTATTTCTTGTCAGTCACACTATCTCTTGTACCTTAATAAATCTAAATGGATAATGATTATAAACTCTGAACGTAAAAAGTTCCAGCATGTAATGGTTTCCTTACATCTGGTAATCTCCAAATTTTAAGACGATAAAATCTTTGGAAGATAAATAAAGAATATATAAAGATATAAAATCCTTGTCATCATTTATCATGAATTATTTTCAGTCTGACAGCAATGACATCACGATGAAGAGTCCCCTCCCCCCTAGAAGTGGGCGTGGCAGGTCTTCAGGAGCATCAGCTGAACAACACCCGCACTTACCTCCCTTTGACTCATACCCATTCTTTCATGGAATGCCTCATGTAAGGCTTTCTTTCATATTCTGAAAATCATTCAAATTGTCAACTGGGAAGTTTTTGGCTTAAACTTAATCAACAGCAAAAGTGTTTGAACATGATAAGTAGTAAGAAATTAGTTCTGTTTGGATTCTTGTAATGTTTTTAAAAATGAAAGTGAATAGAAGTTGAAGTCCCTTGAAGTTTTGAAAAGAAGGATAACACAAAGCTTATTCAATCTCTTAGTTATTGACTAAAATGATTCCCTGATCTGATCTTCAAAGAAATCCTTGTACTTAGTTTGTTAAAATATAATATCTTGTATATACTTGCAGCCATCCAGCAGATACCAGACAGGTCAGGGACCACAGTTTGCGATACCTGTAAGTTTTAACTTTTTATACCGATAAGTTTCAGATATGACATCATTTCTAGAAACGGATCAGCATTGGACAAGCAAACCTAGCTTATACTTTTCAACATTAACAATGCCATGTAATAATATGTTAATCAGGTTCACAGGTAAAGATCAGGAGGGCACACTCTCAACATTATTTGTAATTAATTTACAAGATAATGTCTTTTTTTAGCTCATCAGGACTGAAAGTCCAAATGGGCTTATGGCATGGCCCGGCGTCCGGCGTCCATCCGTAAACTTTCGACACTTTCGACTTCTCCTCATGAACCATACATATTAGAGAGCTGAAATTTTGTGTACAGGTACCTTAGCATATGGAGATTCTAATTTGTAACTTTGGTTACCCTGTGACCCCAAATAGGGTCACAGGGGTCACAACCTTTAAAACCTATTTTCATCTTCTTCTCCAGTTCCAGAAGGACTAGAGAGTTAAAAATGATATGTGCAGACTCCTTGGCCAATGGGGATTCTAATTTGTAACTTTTGTGACCCCATGACCCCAAATAGGGTCACAGGGGTCATAACCTAAAAAACCTATTTTCATCTTCTTCTCCAGTTCTAAAAGGACTAGAGAGTTTAAAATGATGTGTGCAGACTCCTTGGCCAATGGGGATTCTAATTTGTAATTTTGGTGACCCCATGACCCCAAATAGGGTCACAGGGGTCACAACCTAAAAAACCTGTTTTCATCTTCTTCTCCAGTTCTAAAAGGACTAGAGAGTTAAAAATGATATGTGCAGACTCCTTGGCCAATAGGGATTCTTAATTGTAGATTTCGTGACCCCATGACCCCAAATAGGGTCACAGGGGTCACAATCTTAAAAACCTGTTTTCATCTTTTTCTCCAGTTCTAAAAGGACTAGAGAGTTAAAAATGATATGTGCAGACTCCTTGGCCAATTGGGATTCTAATTTGTAACTTTGGTGACCCCATGACCCCAAATAGGGTCACAGGGGTCACAACCTAAAAAACCTATTTTCATCTTCTTCTCCAGTTCTAAAAGGACTAGAGAGTTAAAAATGATGTGTGCAGACTCCTTGGCCAATGGGATTCTAATTTGTAATTTTGGTGACCCCATGACCCCAAATAGGGTCACAGGGGTCACAACCTAAAAAACCTATTTTCATCTTCTTCTCCAGTTCTAAAAGGACTAGAGAGTTAAAAATGATAATTGCAGACTCCTTGGCCAATAGGAATTCTTAATTGTAGATTTCGTGACCCCATGACCCCTAATAGGGTCACAGGGGTCACAACCTTAAAAACCAACTCTCCTCTTCTTCTCCAGTTCCAAAAGGAGTAGTGAGTTAAAAATGATATGTGCAGACTCCTTGGACAATGGGGATTCTAATTTGTAACTTTGGTGACCCTGTGACCCCAAATAGGGAAACAGGGGTCACAACCTTAAAAACCAATTCTCATCTTCTTCTCCAGTTCCAAAAGGAGTAGAGAGTTAATATTGATATGTGCAGACTCCTTGGACAATGGGGATTCTAATTTGTAACTTTTGTGACCCTGTGACCCCAAATAGGGTCACAGAGGTCACAACCTTAAAAAACTATTTTCATCTTCTTCTCAAGTTCCAAAAGGTCTAGAGAGCTGAAATTATATGTGCAGACTCCTTGGCCAATGGGGATTCTAAATTGTAGATTGGTGACCCCATAACCCCAAATAGGGTCACAGGGGTCACAATCTTAAAAACCTATTTTTCTCCATTAGATGACAGTCTATGGCAAATTTATTTCTCCTTGGATATTTTAGTGTGGACTTTTTTCACTGTCTAATATTGACGATCTAGAAAGTGTTGAATAATAATAAATCATTTGGGTAAAATATTTATTCCGAAATTGTTACATTTGTTTTGTAATTTTTTTATAGGTTTTCTTGCAATAGGTAACATCAGTTTCATTTTTAGCTCTGGCCGGTATAAAGCAAACTTGATATGATGCCTGATGAGCTACAGAGCCAATGGCTCTATTTTTCTCATTTGTTATATACTGAACACACATGTAAAAAAACCTTAGTGTTTCTGTGCTGCGAGGGGAAATGCTTTTCTGATATATCCCTCGCCAACCAAAATGTTCAGGGATGTTATGTCCATCCATCTATCTGTGCATACTGGCTGTTCTTTTCCAAACCAGATCATATAATCATAATGTATGCTGTTGCCTTTTGGGGTATGCAACATCTTGCTATCTCTACTTTGCTTCCGACTTGAACTCTGGAACTATAATTTCCTTTTTTTCTACAATTCATTTTTGGTTTCCATGGGAAATGCAACTTAGAAGTTTTCAAAAACTACAAGGCCTAGCTTATTCAAACTTGATATGTGAAACAAACAAAATATATACAATTTAAAATACAGTTATGAGGACACTGAAACTAAAGATTATGAACAGTTATCTTTGAAACAAAATTTTGAATGATATTTGATTGTTTCAAGGGATTTCAAGCAAGGTTATTGTTAAGAATATTCAGACATAAGGTGAGGATGTGTTGATGTTGCAGCGAGTGCCCCCGATGCCTCCCCCTCCCCCACTCCCTCAGGTGATGGCGGAGGACGCGGTGAGTGAGGACGAGGCTCTCAGCAGTATGTTGATATCCTGGTACATGAGCGGCTACCACACCGGCTACTATCAGGTGAGATATACTCACGTGAAAATATAGATTAATGAATATCTTCAGTGAACAAATATTTGTCTTGCGGTAGTTCTCATGTTGTTGGGTGCATTCCTATTCCTCACAATCCCTAACCAGTTGAATAACCAAATTATTCAGAATGACAAAGTCTCATTACTTGTCTCCTATTGTCATTCCAGTTAGAAAGCGGATACTAAACAAACTTCCATTTGATGCTATTTTCTTTTGATAGATAACTGTAGGTATACTATGTTATAGGTTAAACCTAATTTCTGTCTGACATGTTTCTGTGATAGAACAGATGTGACTTCAAATTTCTAACCAAATTTTTGTTAAAATGGGTTCAGTATAACCAGTGGCAAAAATTGTGTATCATGCGTATACATGACATACTAAAAAACAATGAGTTGTCAGTCTCCTAAAAATATCAACTCATGATCAATAAAAGTGTCAATGAAACTTTGCATGTCCAAAAACAATGTAGTTGGACGTTAATGAGGTGGTTATGTCTCTAAACGTGTCATATCCATTTTTCACGAACAATTTGAGCACAAAAATCGCTTCAATGAATATACTGCTTTCAATTGCAATTTCGTCATGGTCAGATGTAAAGAAAAAAGGGAAGAAATCAATGTGTGGCTACAGAGTGTATCAACACAGAACCTTTTCATGCTTTGGATGCACCAGTCTCAGGGCAACATACCTCTGTGTTGTACTACTTTTCAGCAACGCAGACATTCTTCCTCCGTTAAGATGTCAGAAAGAAATATATACTGAAACACTTTGAAAACGCAACACCGACTTTGAAAAGACCTAATAAGAAGACAAAACATAAGTTCAAGATAATTTTATTTCATATTCAATTCATTTTCATTTGCACGTTGAAAACGTGTCAAATGGAGACTGTCACTTCACCTTTGTCAACATGAGGTCACAAGTAAGTCACATACCCCCTCATCAACCGTCAATATCTAGTGTGACCTCCCTGTGCATTAGCACAAGCACGGAGACGGCGTGGCATCGACTGGCACAGACGTCGAACAAATGCTCGAGGAATGTTCCTCCACTCCTCTTGCAGGGCTATGGTCAGACCATTAACGTCACATGGTGGCGGTTGACGTTGATGGATTCGACGACCCAGTTCATCCCACAGATGCTCGATGGGATTGAGATCTGGAGAGACAGCAGGCCAGTTGACAACATTCACCCCTGCTTGCTGTAGAAAGTTACGTGTCGATATGGCAGTGTGGGGTCGAGCATTGTCATGTTGAAACAACAACGGTAACCGTTGACGTCTGTGGCGGTGTAAAAGTGGAATGAGAACTGGCCTCAAAATCAGGTCAACATACCGCTGTGCCGTCAGTGCACCTTGAACGACGATAAGGTCACTCCTAAACCCATTGTTAATCGCCCCCCACACCATCACACTTCCACCCCCGAATCGATCCCGTTCTCGTACACAAGCGTCTTGAAACCGTTCATTTCGACGCCTGTAAACACGTTGTCTGCCATCTGCAAAGGACACACAAAACCTGGATTCGTCCGAGAATATCCAACGGTGGAAGAACCGTGGTGGTTGTAGCCGATGTTGCAATGCGAACTGGAGTCTTGCTGCACGGTGACGCTGGGTCATGATGTTACCGTTATAAGGACGTCGACACCTTAGGCCTGCTGTTCGAAGTCGTCGAATCACTGTCATGGCGTTGATCGGCCTTCCATTTCGCCCTATTGTGTTGCGTGCAGTCGTGGTTGCAGACAGAAACCGGTTGCGCTGGTGATTACGCCGTATCTGCCTGTCCTGACGTTGGGTCGTTACCGGAAGTTGACCAGGTCGTGGTCGGTCGCGAACACTGCCAGTCTGATGGAAACGATGGTGCAGTCGGTTTATCGTCGATGGACTGACCATTAGCTGCCGGGCAACTTCTCTCTGTGACGCCCCCATCTGGAGCATCCCAATAGCTCTCTCCCTCTGATTTTCACTCAACCGTGGCATTACTGAAATTAAGTACAGGCATCTGCTTTCCATGGCCTTTTATCCAACCAGGTTCAGGGTTTGCACGTGCAAAGCAAGAAACAGATGCCATCCATGTTACAAGAGTTACGAATGACAGTTGCGTTTTGTGCATACGCCCCATTTCCAGAAACATGGCATGGGTTCGAACCCAAAATGTGGCCCATACATGTTGCAACATCTCATACGAATGTGTTTTTATTTACTTTCCTTACACCTTCATCGACGTTTTTTATTTATCTTCAAAAGTTAGTGTTGCGTTTTCAAAGTGTTTCAGTATAGTTTGACCCGTAACTTCTTTTGAGTAGTATATGAACCCAAAAAAACAAGCAAAAGCAAAAAATATTTCACTGCAGTATGTTTTTGCAAGCAATTAGTATTTTAGCTTATTTGATAGAAGTGTATATTTCTATAGAATGCTCTATCTGTTCCCAGGGACTCCAACAAGGCAGACAGCAGTTTGGGGGCGGGGCAGCCAGATAGCAAACTGCTCTAACAGAGAACAAAAACATCTATTTGGGGTTTTCAAAGGTCAACAAACAAATAAAACAGGAGGTTATTAAGATCTTGAATTGTTTTTAAGGCAGAAGTATTAATACAACAGTCATTGCTCTGATCTGAATTTGATAACATATCCAAAGGTTGTCCTTCAAAGCAATAGTTACTTAGTGTCACTTATAGAATAAAAAGGCTGTTACCTGTTTGTAAGTGGATATTTGACTGCAACATCTGAATGAGGTTTTTACTGTACTGTTTAAAATACCTAAACAAATGTGGCTTTCAGAACATTACCATGTATAAAAGAAATGGAATGTTCATGCAACAATTTCAGTGAAAAGCTTGATGGCATGTTTGATGGCATTTATACTTTAATGCTACCTTAAGTTAAGGGCCACATAAATCAAAAATCTTTTAAAGAAGTTTTGAGATGTGGTGTGCCATAATTGCATTGAATGTACTTTTTCTATGGGCTGTATTTTCACAATTTATTCAACTTAAGAAGGAGTATCTGTATTTTGGAATATTTGAGTTATGGAAACAACTGTTGAAAACATGAATTTATGTCCAGATATGTCTTAGTTCGTTGAAATGGATTGTTGTTTTATCAAATGATTTCAAGTCACATTTTATGCACGTTCATAATATGTTACATATTGTACAAGCAATTTGAAAAATAAATAAATATGAGAAGTTGCTGTTGTTCTTTCACCTTATCAAGAAAATAAACTTAGGAGGGAGAAAATATTGATTGCCGATAACATTGCCTAAACAGAAAGTGTTGCAAGAGACAAAATGTTTTCGCCTCCACTCCTAGTTGAGTTGTTCCCAAATGCTTTTGGTTCCCAGCTATATCTGGAGTAATGATAATGAATGAGATTTGATTAAACGTTTGGGCTGGGGACATCACAGTTAATCACATGCACATATTTCTAGCACTCAATATATTGATCATGAATAAAAATAATCTTTGGTACCAAATTACGTTCTCTGTCATATGAATAATGTGCATTCAATCCATAGTGGTCTTGTATGGTTCCGCTTGTAAATTCCAGCAGATTGCACGTGCAGCACGAGAGGGTCGTGTTACTGTCAACTGCCTGAAATTGAAATTATTTCTCCAATTTGAGTCAACGTTTCACCTTCTGAATCAAGAAAGAGATACATTATCCGCCCCAACGAAATACCATTAGACAGTGGCGTGTTGAATTATCCTAGGGTTTAAGCACCGAAGGCAAAATGCAACCTAGACGTCATCAATCTTGTTGCATGGACATTAACATATTGTTACGATTCCAAAATTGAGTAAACGGGAGAAGAAAATAGAAAAAGGAATTAATAAACTGTGAAAGATGTGTCGTCGCCTAGACGTCATCAATCTTGTTGCATGGACATTAACATATTGTTACGATTCCAAAATTGAGTAAACGGGAGAAGAAAATAGAAAAAGGAATTAATAAACTGTGGAAGATGTGTCGTCGCCTAAGGACCATCCGTCCAGGTTTCAATCAGTTTAGTTCTAGTCTCATTTTTCTCTCCTCGACAGAAACGGTTCTCTGGTCTTAGTTTTGAAACCGACATTGTCATTGTGTCAGAAAAAGAGTTTTAATGTTAAGTCACACTATATGGTTTTCAGATATGTTGCTTGGGTATATTTGTCTTTAAAAAATGCGCAAGCTTTCTAAGTTCATTCAGTCAAATCATTTGAGCTAAAATAAGTGAAAAACTCCGGAAAGTGGTGTTAAATTCCAAATCTTCCCATCTCCCCTCATTTTAGCTAAATACGGTGTACATAAATTTTCACTCGAGCCATCCACCATGCATAATACAGTACATACCACACGATATACACAGAGATTCTATTTCATGAAACAAACATATCGTTTATAAAGCCATAACATACTACGGCAAGAGAATCTGGGTACGAGAACCAAGTCCGAGAAAAGTAATCAGGTACAATCAACGATTCTGTAAAATGTGAAAACAAGCCTTGGAAAGGAGTTTTTGAAACTACTTTTCCTCACAAAAACCAACTTAATGTAATCAAATAGCCGCCCAGAAGACATTTTACCGTAGACTTAACAAAACGCCGTTACACAAGACCCTGTTTCTTGTATCAACTACTCACGTCTTATCTAAACAACATGTACATCAAACCTTTTTATTGTAAAAACATCATAACATGTATAAATTCTCCAACATCAAATCACTTAACAATAATAAAATTAAAATAATTTCCACTACACAATATCTTGCTATCTCTTTCAGGTACCACGCCATGTCACAGCACTCAAACAAATTTATTTACAAGTTATACCCCCTTTTCTATTCAACATATCAGCACATGCTAGAAGTTATGTATTTCACTAAATAATCACTTTCACCCTTACATGTTAGAATCAAATGCTGAGAGTGATGTTTCAGTATTGAGTTTTGATGCCAGACTCAAAGCAACTGTCAAAAATCAAAGTCGCATGTAGTCGGATGGTTCATGTTTATAAAGGCGATGAAGTTTTGTTTTGGGTGACTGGTTTGCTTTAAGTAATATCCCTGTTACCGAATAACTCGACAGAAAATGATTAAGAAACACAAAATTTAAAAAATCAACAGGTTTCGAAATTAGCCAAGTCAGGTATGCATATTGGTATGAACAAAACTTCAAGCAAGAATTTCCTTTTGAGCTGCAATATGATATAAATGTTAATTAAGTGAAATGCCCATTAAATTCTTTTGAGCAGTATAAAATGGAGTCAAAACCGAAATGTGGGTACTAGTCTCATCAACTCGGGATTTAAATTTGTAATGAGGGAAATGCATCCTGTTATCGAATATGGATCAACATTATCAGAACTGTTAACCTAGCACTTCATGTTACTAAAGCTAATAACGAAAAGCCTCTAATATAAAACGTGTGGAGTTCATTAAAACTCCGTACAAATTCTTGTCTCCCTATTAGTGACTGGGCAACAACTAAGAACCAACACGACCACCAGTGCTTCTCTATGCGCCAAGAACATGATTCTCATAATTTCAGTCACCATGTTCCTCTTGGGTCTTCTGTGTCTCGCGCTTCCAAGTGCTGCCTACAAGACACGTAAGTTTCTTTAATGCATTTGCAAAATATGGTTCTCATAATCTTAGTTCTTAATATTGACCTAACACAAGTCTTGGTTAGGTCTAGAGCTGCTTAAATATGTGTTTAACTATGATATAGTTCCTATGTGAAACACTTATTTTGGGATTTCTTAGTCACCAGAGTTTAAGATCAAATTGTGAAGTGTTCATTTTACACTTAACATATGAAGGATAAGTATATGGTATACAAGAAACAATTTTGGCATTTCCAAAATGAGGCATGTAGTCAAAGATAGAAAATTGAATTTTTAATAAACAGTTATTTGGCCACGGTTTCTGCACATGTTTGGTCACAATAGGATAAGCTATTTTCATTTCTTTTTAACTATGCAACATTCATTTTTTTTCGAAATGACAATTTGAAAAGATATATATGCTCAAGAAATTTAGGTTTTGCATTTAGAAAATGCATATCCCCGTCAAATAAGTTACTGAGTAACATTGTGGTTGAAATAATGACTTAGTGAATATCTGTGATAACCATCGAGCAATCATATAAACCACATGGCATTGGTTGATAGTTTTCCTTTCATAATAATTTCTAGTGTTAATCAAATAAAAAGGTCAAAACAGTTGTTGAAATGGCGTATACTCATAAAACACGTATTTCACGTGCGTATTGAGAGTATCCTGACTTGATTATCTATCAGACGATAATAACCTTTTAACCATTGAGTCCTTTCTTGAATTAATATAAATATGTTTGAAAAATTTGTCAAAAGGTCAAAGAAAATCCATTTGATACAAATAATGTTTCATGATGTTCCTAAATTAAGCCGACATTCAATCTATGAAATGTATCAGACAGTCTGTAACGAGAAAATTTACGTGAGGCTGTTCATTTCACCTTGAGATGCACGGAATTCATGAATATCATGTAGCAGACAATCCGTGCAACACAACATCGAAAGCACGTGGTTTCAAGGAGGTTGGAGCCCTGGAGCTGTCTCCTGCTTCAAACAAAACTATATCTGTGTTTCAGGGTATCCTCTCTTATAAACTCCCAAACTTTTACTCTTCAGCGCCGTTGAGCAGGAATACTTCTTGAAACAGGCGCTATACAAATTCATTATCATCATCATTATTCTCAGGACAAATTTTACGTGGGTTGCATCATAAAGTATCTTACCCCTAGGTTGGAAAATAAGTAGTGACATATTTTCAAAATGAGCACATGTGCAAATATCACTTTTGCCAAGAAACGATTGTTTCCGCGATTTTCCATATACATATATTTACTGCTTACTGCATAAAAAGTATGAATCATAGTATGGAATCTCCGTTTCCCCACCCATATAAGTATACAATCCGGTCGATTCAAAGATCATATTCGCTCGTGTTTTACCCAGTGATGTACTCGTTTCGTGGACGAAACTGAAACATTCATTACAGTTTTCCCTAAGTCAAGTCTCCTTTTTTATTCCTTCGAATTTCCGTGATTTTCAACACATACTGTTTTGCTTTTAAACGAACGTAGATGGTTAACATAATACTAGTTATATAACCTATCTAACATTATCTACCATTAACTGTTATTCTAACTTATTTAGATAAGTTTCCAAAAATAGATTAGCGTTTGCGAGACATCGCAAAAGCAGAGCAGCCCCGAATCTGAGGGTTTCGCCTTCCCCTGTTCCGCCTTCTACAAAACCTCCGTAAATTTGGTAGTTTCTAAGAAATATATATATAACATATGAGAATGTAAGAAGTCGTGACCTTTAATTTTGATCTCAAATGTGAGCATGTCAAAATAAATCATGTAAAACATAATTGGAAATCTAAAAATACTATTTCTGATTTCGAAATCCCAATTAAGGTGCACTGAACTCTTTATCAATGATCATTTTTCATTGGCAATAACAACTTTTAATGATTAAAAAATGTTAACAGTTCAATTATATTTTCGCAATATCATCCTTAAGTCGTGACCTTGCTGTGATCTTGACTTAAGTTGGATTGTAAACCTTTTAAAATTGTTGTACTTCTTCATAGATGTTTTCATATCAAAAAAGATATTCATAGCACAACATCGTCTTTATATGAATATATTCATTGATGATTTAAGTCTTGCTTTGACCTTTGACCTTGAATGTCAAATGAATACTCCAGAGGTGTAAAAGAGTAAGACATGTACATTACTTTTGTAAAGCTTACTGGGATAAAGTTATACCCAAATATGGTGTACATTGCAATATCTCATACCTCGATCGATCGTGACCTTGACCACTTACGCCAGGAAATGAAATCAAAGGCTGTAACCTTCCAATTTAGACCAAATTTTGATGTATTGTCTGAAGCACAAATAGTAAGCAATACAAAACAACACTTTCAAATTCTAAAGCAGTCAATCTTCTTATTTCGCTTATTATTGTCTGATTTGTTGTGTATTTGAGTGGTGCCTGGAAGACTTTTTATCGTAGCAAGGGGAAAAATACTGTAACATATCATAGCTATGTCGATAAGGATTACAGATTATTAAATAGGTGATCACAGGCAAATCCTCAATAGAAACTACATTATCAATGACCTATTTTTCCATATGTTTGTCTTAAGCTTTTGAGTAATTATTGCAAAACGAAATACCTGGTGAGCTGCAGAGCAAATGGTAAGTTCGACTGTTTTCGATATGAACCTTTCCTTGAGGGTTGTTGGTTATGGTCCTTATATCTTGTTGTATGAGAAACATTTTATAAGAAAACTATAGTTGAAATAAATACTATAGCTGCATCCAGAAAGTTTCTAAACTTATGTACGTATCTTAGTTCAAATATCATGTCAACTATGATGTCTTTGAGGCATCGTAGTTTAGCTTCAACGTAAATGTACATAGGCGTAGGAACAGGGGGGGCACAGGGGGGCCCGGCCCCCCCACTTCCGAACCTGGGGGGGGCCCTGCCCCCCCCACCTTTCAAGAATTTTTTTAATAGAAAAAGTCACTTTAACTCTGTATTTTAGGGGGAAGGAAAAATGAGATGAACGGGCCCCCCCACCTTTGAAAGTGGGGGGGCCTGGCCCCCCTCCCTGAACAGTAAGATTTTCGGTTGACAATTTTTTTAAAGAAAAGGGGGGAGGGGGTGTAGGAGAGGGAGAGCGAGGGGATTTGGATTGGGATGGGAGAAAAAGGGAATACCCTTCCCCAACATTTTATCCTTTTTAGGGATCTACCCTGTAATTAGAATTGTAAATGGGAAAGGGTTCAGATTTGTTTTACCTCGAAAATGCGAGGATATTTAGATATTACCCCAACCTTCCAAGGGGGTGGGGCATAAAAGCTCAGGAGTCAGGGAAAGTAGAAGGGTCTTCTCCATCACCACTGAAACGGACATATGGGCAGGAATGTCCCTTTAATACTTTAAACACTTTTCCTAAAAAACATTTGATCTTAAACATCATTGAAAGATGTGTGTTTCATCTTTCTAAGAAAGAGACTTTGAACTATATATGGCAAATAACAAAATGTATCGGTTTGTCTGCGTGCCTGTCAGTTTGTCTGTATTTAATATGTCTGATATAATGTGAAACATAAATTTGAAACATACATGCACGTGAATTACCCCCATGAATTAGGGTTTTTTAATCGTTTTAAAGGAATTATTTTTTCTTCCTTTTAATTACACATTCATAGATAATTTATCTTGCAAAAGATTTAACTACCTGCTTATGTGAATAAGTGAGATCTTTTCACTGGGGCCACGCCCTTAAAATCTAAATTTATTTCCATATTATTTAAAAGGCATAAATAACTGATTTGTTGTATACAGACTACTTTAAAAAATATGATTAGAATTTGTGGTGAATTTGTTGCCCCTAATAAGGACAATGCCCTTCGGAGCTTTAAAGCTTTATTATATCCATTTTCAGAACAAAATGCGATCCTTTGAAGTGAATTCCATTTTGCAAGAAACATTATTTTCAAAGATATTGTGACCCTGTTGTCTTTAACCTATAAAGGCTAGAAAATAGCTGCAAAAAGCCAGATGAGGTACAGAGCTAAGGCTATACTTTTCTATTCTTACCTGGAAGTTTAGCTTTTTCTTTCACGTTCATCATTCACGTTTTTAAGTGTGATATTTAGGCCAAATTTAAAAACTCAAAACCATTAATATGATGAGAACAAAGACTATGTAACAAAGTTCCCCCTTAAGCATTCCTATAACGTTTACTCATAGTAATTTTGATCTTTTCACGTGACTGAAAATATCTGAGTATATCAAAGCTGTTATGAATATTTAAGCTATTAAAACATTTTTGACCTATTCACAGAGTAAAATTGACATTTGAGCTTATTTAAGTTTCTGAGACCAAAGGAGTTAATGAAAAACAAGAAGAAATGATGGAGATAAACTTACAGAATTTGGAGAATGCTTCCTATTTATTTCAAGGTTATAAGGTCAATTATTATTATATTATCGATACCAACAACAAAATTATCATTATCATCAGTTATCATTAATCACTCTATGAGTCATAAATCATCCATGAATTACTTCCATCATGAAATCCATCAATCATCCATGTACGACTATGAGTCATAAATCATTAATTCATCAAGCATTAATCAGCAATTTTCAATCATTCGTTATCAATTCATGATCAATCAAACAATTACCAATTATCAAACACTAAAACAATCATTATCTTCTATAATCAACCATTCAACACTTAAAGACTATCATTTATCAATCTTTCAACACTTAAACGAACGGGCCCGTAACAATCATTCACCAATCATCAATCAATAACCTATCAATCATAAATCAATTATTCATCAATCATTGTAAATAATTCAACACTAAACAATCAATAATTCAACACTAAACAATAAATAATTCAACACTAAACAATCAATAATTCAACAGTAAACAATCAATAATTCAATATTAAACAATCAATTATTCAACACTAAAACCATCAATCATTCAATACTAAAAACCATCAATCATTCAACACTAAAAAACATCAATCATTCAACATTAAACAAATCATCAATCCATCAATCATTCAACATTAAATCATCAATCATTCAACACTTAAATAATCTTTTATCCATAAAATTCACATATCATTAAACCATATTTTGGTCCCCACACAGGAATCCATATAAATCATTTTTATATTTTTTGGAAAGGCAACCCCCGCTCTCACAAAAAAAGTTCGGGCCCCCCCAACTCAGCAATCCATATATATCATTGTTTGATACCCCCCCCCCCCCCCCCCCCCCCCCCCCCCCGCTCTCACAAAAAGAAAATTTGGGCCCCCCCATTCAACAATCCATTTATGTCATTGTTTGATTTCCTTGAGAGGCCACCCCCCCGCTCTCACAAAAAAAATTTGGGCCCCCCCCACCCCTCAAACCGTTCCTACGCCACTGATGTAATATGAAAACTATATCACTTGGATATACCTATATGGTGTGACTTTGCTTTAAAGGCTCACACCTGAAATTTGCATCAGAAACAGCCAATACAACCCCAGCAGGAATTTTGAAGTTGAACAAACGTTGAAACAACGTTGTTTATCGACGTTGAATTGATGTCGAATTTTGATTGGATTTGAAATTTGCCGAAACGCTGAAATCCAACGTTTCGACGTAGAAACGACGTTTTTTAATATGGCGTCGTAACAACGTTGATATTATAACGTTGCCTCGACGTTCATCGGTATTCTAGTATGACAACGTTGATATGACGTTTTATTGATGTCTATACAAAGCAAGATCCACGTAGATACCACATGGTTTTAACGTAGATTCAACGTTGATACGACGTTGTTTCAACGTCGGTAAGAAGTTGATCACATGAAAGACGTTTTCAATGTATATAACACTGCAGAGAATCTTAGAGACTTTGTTTTAAATTTTAGCATATGCCATCAAAGTAACAATTGGGATGATATCGTTCTTATGAATGATAGGATGCACATGATTTCAAATCAAATAATGTTATTTCAATGCAATCAAACAATTCATGATATCTGAACATTGAAACAGATTGGGTAAACATACGTTTGGGATGCACTTGTATTTGAAATTAATGCTATCGTATCAAAAATCGTGAAACAATTTCTTATGTTTCTTTCAGCGCCGTTACCACTTACCCCTCCGACCCCAACAACTCCGTTCTTCTCCATCGAAGGGTTCCCTTATGTTCCTAGATGTGGTTACAAGTCCTGCCACAGCTCCAGCTGCAATAAAGAACCAACCGATAGAGGTTTTGCAGCTTCTAGAATGCTCTGCTTCTGTGACAGCAGCTGTATCTTGTTCGGAGACTGCTGCCATGACTATTTCGAGGTCTGTCTGAATATGTCAATGAGTCGTGCTCAAGGTCCAGAATCAAAGGGGATTCAATTGAATGCATCAAATATGGGGATGTCATGGCGAAGCCAGAGTGAGCTGCTGAGGTACAGGAAGTGTATAAAGTTAGCTTATCAACAACTGTACTGGGTAATAGCACGATGTCCCGAAGACTTAGAGGAATCAGTATATGTTGAAAACTGTGAACATACTAACAGAACTGTGTTTGGAAGAATCCCTGTCACACTGAAAGAGAACCCAGTTATCACTTTTGCTAACATTCACTGTGCCATGTGTCATGGGATTAACAGCAAACAAGTTAGATTTTGGAAGGCGAAGGCTAGCTACACAGCCTTCAACAATGAGACCAGGAACATGTCCTTCCAGTCCATCAGCAGATACGTGATGACCTCCAGGCTGACCATCACCAAGACTCCTGATGATAAACCACGTCCTTGTCTCCCACATTTGTATCCAGTTCCAAGGATGCTGACAGAGTCCAGTTTCAATAGTTCAACCAATGAAAATGAATCACAAACCCATCAACTATGCTTGATGTATTCATATCCTGTTACTGATTCCAACTACTACACCTATAGGAATCCGCATTGTGCAATTACTGTTTTAAATTTTGAACACGTTTCAAAACCTCTGCACTGTCTGTTAATGCATGGTTCAGCTCATCTCTCAGCTTCCCTTCCTTCTGGTGGAGGCTTCCCTGGGTCAACCGCATATCCTGTTTCAACACCATATCAGATTGGTAACACATGGTTACCTCCGTATGCTGGTACAACACCCTATCCAGTTGGGTTCACACCATTTTCAGGAGCAACATCATATCCAGGCCCAACCAAATATCCACTTGGATTCATTCCCTCATCAGGGGCCACGCCCTATATTGATCCAACACCCTATCCAGTTGGGTTCACGCCATTTCCAGGAGCGACACCATATCCAGGACCAACCAAATATCCAATTGGATTCACTCCCTCTCCAGGGGCCACGCCCTATCTTGGCCCAACACCCTATCCAATTGGCTACACACCATATCCAAAGGCAACACCATATCGTGGACCAATCAAACCAACAGCCATAACTGCCAGTCATAACGTTCCCCATGTCGTCAGCTTGGACATCTTGTTCAACTTTGGAGAACATGAGATGTCCTTTCAGGTTGGGGAACAAAAGTTCACTGATGTCACCTACTGCCCTCAGGACGAAGTCTATGTGACATATTCAGGAAGATGTGAGAAACTTATATGTCATGACAAGGACACGAGACCTGTGAACGGATCGTGTGTGCTCCTTGATAAACTTGTCATGAATGGAACTCAACAAATCTTCCCTCAAGGTGCCACCATGTTTGTCACTGATATCCGTGTTGCTGGTAGAAAACAGAGGACAACAGAACAACAGATCAAATACCTTTTTGGGAAGTCTTTACAAGCCAAACTGCGTAAAATAACCACTTCTGACTTAAATATAGGTTTGAAAAGTTTTGAGAAAAATTGTAAAAGCGGATTGTCAGGTGAATCTGTTCGTAATACAACTAGCAATGATTATTTACCCTTCGAATATCAAACGAACAACTCGGGTTCTTTATTCTGTGAATATACATTACTTTTCGAAGCAAATATACAGTCTACTGATTATATTAACAACACAATCAATGCGTTCCATGTTTTTAAAATGAAAATGAAGCATTCTCAAATGAATATTTTGGACTTTGTCGTGTCTAACTTCCAGTTAGACAATCATAGACCATTGCAATCATATGACGAGACCTTGGTTAATATAACTTGCCCAGAAGGTTCAATTGCAGAGATTCATTTGGGAACACATCTTGTGGTAGCAGACAAATTATATTATGCCAAGATAGGAAGGGAATATTTCTGTCTTGATAACATCTTTTTTCAAATATCCTTTAAAACATCCTTTTTGAAATTGGCAGATATCGTGATATGTAATACAACTGAGGATAATGGAACTCTTCATTGCCCGAATGGTTTGGTTTCGATCCTCGCATCCACATTCAAACTAGGTCCTGACAATGACACTCTAATCCTGACAAATGGAGATGGTATCCTACAATCTGATAACTTTACCCTCACTGATGATGGTGCATTAGTTTGCAACATATTCACTTCAGCAATACCACAAGTTCGGTTCTTTGATTATAACCAGATACAATCCATTCTGACAATACTTTCTTCCTCTGTTTCCATTTTCAGTTTGTTTCTTCTTCTTATTGTATACCTCTCTCTCCCTGAATTACGAAACGTCCCCGGTAAGATCGTCATGTGTCTATCGTTCACACTTCTGCTAGCCCAGACGCTCCAGCTTCTTATCAAGATCCCAACCGGCTTGATGTGTGTAATGGTTGCCTCCATTTCTCATGTCACGTGGTTATCAACCTTCATGTGGACGACCATTCTCTCTGTAGATTTGGCACGTTCTCTGCGGAGCATGACTCCATTACCTGGAAGCCAAAATCACTGTAAACTATTTTGTCTATACTCAGTTATTGCATGGGTTCTTCCAGGCCTCTTTGTAATGGCCTGCGCGCTTCTTGACCATTTTAATGTGTTCAACATTGTCATTGGCTACGGTTCAGAGGGCCTGTGTTGGATCGACAACCCCATGGCTTCTCTTTATGTATTTGGTATCCCTGTGGTTTTAACTCTTGCAGTAAATGTGTTCTGTTTCACCTTGACTGTCTTTGGTATTGAACGCACAGCAAAACTGATGCTGAACAAGTCTAAAATCTGTAAAAATGAGAAGACTCGCCTTGGCATCTACATTCGCCTAACCTTCATCATGGGGTTCACATGGATCTCTTGTTTTGCAGCAGCCTTCGTCAAGGTGAGCATTATCTGGTACTTCCAGATTGTCTTGAATGGGTTGCAGGGATTCTACATATTCCTCTGCTTCGTTTGTAAGTCGAGGATTATGAGACTTCTTGTGCAGAAATATCACCTGCAACTCTTCAAGAAGCTGGCGAAAGACAATCCATCGATGACGATGACAACAAGCAGCTAGAAACCACATTTAGGGGGAGATTCAAATATGTCCTTTTGTATTTTTGAATTTTGTATGGACATTTTTGTTCAAAGATGTTATGAGTGAATATCAGTTAAGTAAACTTATTGGCATCATAAATTAAAGATTTTATTTTAGAACCCATTTACAATTCTAAACTGCCCCTACACCACAGTTTATTTGAATTTACTTGATATTTAAGAGACATGTGATGTATTGAATTATAACACGTTGAAAATAGTATATATGTACAGTAATTTGAATGAAATAATGATAGTCTGGTTACTGGTTTGTTAAAAAATCTGTGTTTATGTAGACTGGAGTAATACAGAATTCACACTATCATAACCCCTGTATCATGTTTAAAACTAAAATGTTGTCAATATGTGAAATACTTGGCACATTTATATTCACATAGACTATTTCTTCTTTGTTGATTTACATTTGTGATATATCAAAATTAATTTAAAACAATTTATTAACATATAATTTCATGTTTAGGGAAAATAATAAAAACATTTCAATGTATTCTTTGAACGATGATTTAACTCTTGTTCTTATATAATAAGGTAATAAAATATATCTATCTAATGATGGTAGGGCCTTTATGAACTTATATTAGTAACCTTTCGAGCTCATTTCAACAGCACTTCTCCAATTTTGATAGAACTGATCTTTAAGAATATTTTCAACTTTGTTAATTAGCCATGTTCGACGTTAATGACTAGAAAAATTATAAACATGACTAAGTCCACATGAGTATTTCAACAGTATTGAGCCATGGATAGGAATAATCATTTACTGTATTATCTAGTGGCATGAAATTGAAGACTATTGATGACACAAGGAAAACAGTGAGTTTTTAGATCGACAGTTCCATATTTGTTGATATAAAAACCTGTTGTACGAATAGATGAAATTAATTTACCTATCAGTAGTCAAGACTTTGTTCAAAAATTGAAAAAAAATGATTTCATCTCAAATGTTTTTGCAGCAAATAATTAACATGTAAATCAACGGGATTTCCATTAGTGATGACTCACTTTTGGCGAGGTACTGTAGCTATAAGGAACGGAAGGAACTGTATACTTGTTTACAGAATATACCCATATTTCGAACCATATAAGACTACTGCTGTTTTATGTACCAACGATCTCAGTTATTACACTTGGATATATTGGACAATTGGATATAAGGATACTTGTTGACAAGAAGAAAAAAGGAAAAGGAAGCATGTTTATCTTGAAGAGCAAGAGTTTCCCATACCTTTGACCATTTAAGGTATGTGGAACATATCATACCTAAATATCTATGATATAATATAATACAACATTGAATATGAAGTAGGTTATGTGTAGCGCATTTGTTTTGTCAACATTAATTATTAGTCCAATTATTTTATATGAAGTTCCTTTGTTTGTACAAAATAAGAGGGACATTACTTGATTATAACTATCCTCTTCACATCCTACCTGAAAATTGGAAATGTGTTATCAGACAGACAAGACAAATTGCCTGTTATAATTTTCATATCAGTTTTTACCAAAGAAATCTGTTGAACTCTACAAAAGGCTCAATATTATTCTACAAGAAGCTGATTTACAATCATGACAAACTCAAGATTTGTGAAAAGTGGAATCTATACTAAGAAGAACCTGTTGAAAAAGAATCTCATTGACTTATGAGTTGACTTACTGAGTTATGAAGTTTTTGCAATGAAGTTTCTGAGAGTATTTGTCATGTTTACTGGGATTGTTGCGAAACCAAGAATTTTGGAGAGAAGTTGAATTTTGGGTTAATAATTACTTCTCGCAGAAAATTAACTTCTCAAAATACTTGATTTGGTTCGTTACACTACATAAAAATGTGTAAATGACCCAAATCATTATCTCCGCCAAAAATATATCCATTTATGTAATATCAAAAAGATGATTTCAAAATTAGATATTTCTGGTTGAAAAATTATTTTCATAAGGAATTAGGATATTGAAAAATTCAAAAATAAATGGTTGCCATTCATCCCATTATTCAACCAACTATGATTGCTGTAACCTTGTCTTTATTTGCTTAGTCTATGTCATACTTTGTATTGTTTTTATGTCAATATGCAATTTATATGATTATGTAACCATTCAGGAAGAAATAAAAAATCTCCTTTGTTATGCTATCATTTTAATAAACACTCAAAGGGGCAGTAGCACGTTTTAAGGGAGTAAATGTGATGTCCGGAAAATGAAAATAAATGGTTCCATTTGAAAGACATTGTATTTAAACTAAATGGAGGAGTACTAATTCAAATATATAATGTAAAGTTTAGCCATGCAATTTCTTTTTCTTACACAAAATGAATTAAAGGTGTTCACACAAAATGGCTACCAATGGATTTTATGTGAATCTTCATACTTTGTCCTTTGGCTATGGCTGATTGGATTGTGTAATGAGATTTACGACACCATCTAAATAATACATTTAGCATTAACGTACATTTATCAGAGAAGATTTTGAAATATAAAACTGCCCCTTTAAAGGGGCAGTACACGTTTTTTGAGAATTTTATATTTAAAAATTTTCACTGATAATTGTATGTTAACGCTAAATGTATTACTTTGCTAGTGTCCAAAATCTCATTACACAAGCCAATCATTCATAGTCAGAGAACAACGTATGAAGATTTACCTAAAAACACCTTTCATTCATTTTGTGTAAGAAAAGGAATCGCATGGCTAAACTTTACATTATATATTTGAATTATTACTGCTCCATTTGGTTTGAATATATTGCCTTTCAATTGGAACCGTTTATTTTCATTTTCCTGACATCACCTTATATTCCCTCTAAAAACGTGCTACTGCCCCTTTAAAGTATTCTATGTGAAGCGTCTTTGTTAAGCAACCATTTAAATTAACATTAATCACTGGTCCAAGTATATTAAGTGAAGCTCCTTTGTTAAGCAACCATTTTAATCAACATTAATCACTGGTCCAAGTATATTACAGAAAGCTTCTCTGTTAAACAACAAGAAACCTCATTATTTTTTCCATGTTAATTGGTAAATATGTATAGAAAACATTGTCAACTTTAAAAGACACCAAAAAACGTTTTCATCGGTCCTCTAATAACAAAGATATCGCCCTTCAAAGTGCGCGAATTTTAGGCTTCTCAATTTGAAAGTCTGAAATGGGATTCAACGGATGAACGATATTGCCTTTACTGCACATGCCCGAAGTGTTTTATGACATCATATACAGAAGCGCATTCGGCTAACGCCGTCGGTTTTAAACTAAATTTGCGTGTTTTGAGTAACAATGAATCCCGGAAATTTTACAAACGCAACTATTTATCTTCTAATTGAAAACATATGATATAATAATCCATTTTACTGGCCATTACTCTCAGCTCAAATCAGTAATATATGGACTTTTAAAAAATTGTGGAGTTTTTGTTCATAAATTGGTTAATTAGGTTTATATTGACTCAACGATCATTCAGATCCTTTTTATCAAACAATTTTAAATATGAAATTTATCCTAAATAGTTTTGAATCCAATGGAAACGTTATCGCATTGCTTGGGTAGTAACGTATCAATGCACTTAACTAATAATACCTTAATAACCTTATCAATATCCAACTGTTTATCAACCACTCAATATCTTAAAGGCATTTTCTAACATGTTATAACTTTATGGAACTTCAATTAAAACTCCATATAAATTCTTCTATCAACTTCAATAGCCGGATCAGCCACTCAAAATCCTGATAGCATTTTCCAACTTGTCACTTCTCCATGTAACTGTAATTAAAGCTCCATATAAATTCTTTTACAAACTTCAATAGCCTAAACAATATTCGGATTGTCGTACAAGTAAATGTCGTGGAGATTCAGCCTGTATTCCACAGTAGCAGTCACCATGTTCTCTGCTAGTCTACTCTGTCTAGCATCCTTCACTTCAGCCTTCCAAACTCGTAAGTTTCTTTACCAAGTATTCAATATACAGCTGCGTACCTTAAGTTTGTTCACTTACTAGCGTATTCTTGTGCAAATATCATGTAATTTGAAATTTCTTTGAGGCATCCTAGCATTCTGAAATCGAAATGGATTTTGTTGAAATTTTACTACATAAGATAATATTCTTATTGCACTAATATATCCGTATGATATACCAGACAGTTATCCGTAACGATTTTGGCAGATCATGAGAGGGACCAGGAGTCTAATTTCAAAAACACCAATTTTTATTATTCTCAACAAAGTCCTTGCAAGTAAGCAACAGCTTTGGGCCTAAGTTCCTTTGCGTTAAGTCGATGTCATTGTGCTGGTTTTGTTCTCTATATAGAATTTTTAATCGAAGTTTAAGAAAATAAGAATTTCCAAGATATGACCCAATCTTTCTATTTTCCAATGCCAAATTTCTATGTTCTTCATCACTGACCAGACGATCCTAAAATTTGGTTTAGGAATGGTTATTTTACACGTGGGCAATTGGTGATATTTTGTCAATGCTGCTGGAGGTATTTGACTGACGTCCTAACGAAACCCAAATTATATGATATTTGCACTTAGATACACTAGCAAGTGAACAAACTTTAGGTACGCAGCTGTACAACAGAACAAGCTATAGCAAACTAAGTGGTTCCATGGACACTCGTTTTGAATATCTGAATAGTATTATATGTTGATTTGTAGGGTAATATTCACTTTAATGTTCATTAACAGTATAATTTTGGGTTTTAACTATGTTGATTCCGTGAACATTGACTATTATGCATTACTGCTGAATTTTATTTATCATAGCTTTGATCATGAACTACAAAAGGAACCGAAATTCATGTATGTAGCACCGAAATTACAAAATGATACAACACAAAACTCTATACTTCTTAAGCAGTAACATTATCATCTCACTTCAACAGAATCCAGAACAACGTGACTCCTACGTTGAAGGATTGTTAACTTGATTTTAGCCCTCAAAAGATTATATTCAGTCCTTACCTACAATGTATTTTATAAAGTAAATAAGATAAGATGACAATGCAGCTACCGAAATACGAACTCGCTCCACCAAGGATTTTTCTTGGTTTGAGCATCTATGGTTTCCATCCTCGATAATACAACGTAGACGTTCCATTGATTATGGTTTTATCTTCACGTAAGTTTGGTAAGCCAAATACAAGGCATGATCGCCATTATGCTCCTTATCAAACTTGACGATGTGAATAATCTGCAAATGAGTAGCTAGTTTTTGCACAAAGAAGTAACATAACATGAAACCACCAAACAAGTTAGTAACCCAAAGAAGCAAAACTCTCGCTCGCTCTCCCTCGCTGTCAGCGACACAAAAACTACAAGTTGTTACCCCTATTGGCCAAGGTATTGGGCACAATATTCAACTTCATAGGCCAACTCATATTGGACAAGACGATTAATAAAGGTTTGTTATGTTCTTACTAAATAGTCATCTTATCCACAGAAAAACAAGATAACAGTACATTTTATGGGTGTATTTGACATATAATTAGAAACGAAATCTTAAAACCGTTTCTTATTTTCCTTTCAGCTGCACTACCAGTTCCCCCTCCGACCCCAATAACTCCGTTCTTCTCCATTGAAGGGTTCCCTTATGTTCCTAAATGTGGCTACAAGTCCTGCCACAGCTCCAGCTGCAATAAAGAACCACCCGATAGAATTGTTGCAGCTTCTAGAATGCTCTGCGTCTGTGACAGCAGCTGTATCTTGTTCGGAGACTGCTGTCATGACTATTTCGAGGTCTGTCTGAATATGTCAATGAGTCGTGCTCAAGGTCAAGAATCAAAGGGGATTCAATTGAATGCATCAAATATGGGGATGTCATGGCGAAGCCAGAGTGAGTTGCTGAGGTACAGGAAGTGTATGAAGTTAGCTTACCAACGTTTGTACTGGGTAATAGCACGATGTCCCGAAGACTTAGAGGAATCAGTATATGTTGAAAACTGTGAACAAACCAATAGAACTGTGTTTGGAAGAATCCCTGTCACCCTGAAAGAGAACCCAGTTATCACTTTTGCTAACATTCACTGTGCTATGTGTCATGGGCTTAACAACAATCAAGTTAGATTCTGGAAGGCGAAGGTCAGCTACACAGTCTTCAACAATGAGACCAGGAACATGTCCTTCCAGTCCATCAGCAGATACGTGATGACCTCAAGGCTGACCATCACCAAGACTCCTGATGATAAACCACGTCCTTGTCTCCCACATTTGTATCCAGTTCCAAGTATCCTGACAGAGTCAAGTTTCAATAGTTCAACCATGACCAAGTTACCTCCGCCATATCACCTGTGTCAAGTGTACTCATACCCTGTCAAAGTTACAAGCTCTATTATCTACAGGAATCCACATTGCGCATTGATTTCATTAAGCTTAGTTGATAGTGACAATCGTCTGTCTTGTCCTTGGCCGAATCAGCTTACTGCAAATACTGTAATGCCTGGTGTTGGGTTTGCTGGTCAATGTGCTCCAAATGGAACAATGTGTTTTAAAACTTCTACAGGGGTTCCTCAGTTCACTGCACAACCACAATTAACTGCCAATCCTCTATATTCAAGCACCACACCATATCAAGGTTCAGGCGTTGTCAGCTTGGACATCTTGTTCAACTTTGGTGAACATGAGATGTCCTTTCAGGTTGGGGAACAAAAGTTTACTGATGTCACCTACTGCCCTCAGGACGAAGTCTATGTGACATATTCAGGAAGATGTGAGAAACTTATATGTCATGACAAGGACACGAGACCTGTGAACGGATCGTGTGTGCTCCTTGATAAACTTGTCATGAATGGAACTCAACAAATCTTCCCTCAAGGTGCCACCATGTTTGTCACTGATATCCGTGTTGCTGGTAGAAATCAGAGGACAACAGAACAACAGATCAAATACCTTTTTGGGAAGTCTTTACAAGTAAAACTGCGTAAGATATCCTCAACCGACTTTAATATAGGTTTGAAAAGTTTTGAGAAAAATTGTAAAAGCGGATTGTCAGGTGAATCTGTTCGTAATACAACTAGCAATGATTATTTACCCTTCGAATATCAAACGAACAACTCGGGTTCTTTATTCTGTGAATATACATTACTTTTCGAAGCAAATATACAGTCTACTGATTATATTAACAACACAATCAATGCGTTCCATGTTTTTAAAATGAAAATGAAGCATTCTCAAATGAATATTTTGAATTTTGTCGTGTCTAACTTTGAGTTAGACCATCATAGACCACTACAATCATATGACGAGTCTTTGGTTAATATAACTTGCCCAGAAGGTTCAATTGCAGAGATTCATTTGGGAACGCATCTTGTGGTAGCAGACAAAAAATTATATTATGCCAAGATAGGAAGGGAATATTTCGGTCTGGATAACATCATTTTCCAAATATCCTTTAAAACTGATACATCCATTTTGAAATTGGCAGACATTGTCATATGTAATACAACTGAATATAATGCTACTCTTCGTTGCCCAAATGGTTTGGTTACGATCCTCGCATCCACATTCAAACTAGGTCCTGACAATGACACGCTTATCCTGACAAATGGAGATGGTATCCTACAATCTGATAACTTTACCCTCACTGATGATGGTGCGTTAGTTTGCAACATATTCACTTCAGCGATACCACAAGTTCGGTTCTTTGATTATAACCAGATACAAGCCATACTGACAATACTCTCTTCCTCTGTTTCCATTTTCAGTTTGTTTCTTCTTCTTATTGTATACCTCTCTCTCCCTGAATTACGAAACGTCCCCGGTAAGATCGTCATGTGTCTATCGTCCACACTTCTGCTAGCCCAGACGCTCCAGCTCCTTATCAAGATCCCAACCGGCTGGATGTGTGTAATGGTTGCCTCCCTTTCTCATGTCACGTGGTTATCAACCTTCATGTGGACGACCATTCTCTCTGTTGATTTGGCACGTTCTCTGAGGAGCATGGCTCCATTACCTGGAAGCCAAAATCACCGTAAACTCTTTTGTCTATACTCAGTTATTGCCTGGGTTCTTCCAAGCCTCTTTGTAATGGCCTGCGTGCTTGTTGACCATTTTAATGTGTTCAACATTGTCATTGGCTACGGTTCAGAGGGCCTGTGTTGGATAGACAACCCAATGGCTTCTCTTTATGTGTTTTGTATTCCGGTGATTTTGACTCTTGTAGTAAATATGTTCTGTTTCACCTTGACTGTCCTTGGTATTGAACGCACTGCAAAACTAATGCGGAACAAGTCTAAAATCTGTAAAAATGAGAAGACTCGCCTTGGCATCTACATTCGCCTAACCTTCATCATGGGGTTCACATGGATCTCTTGTTTTGCAGCAGCCTTCGTCAAGGTGAGCATTATCTGGTACTTCCAGATTGTCTTGAATGGATTGCAGGGATTCTACATATTCCTCTGCTTCGTTTGTAAGTCGAGGATTATGAGACTTCTTGCAGATAAATATCATCTGCAACTCTTCAAGAAGCTGGCGAAAGACAATCCATCAATTACTCTTCCGACGACTACATAAACTATGTCCCCGCCGTTTGATATCAAGATTATGAAATAATTGGTTGTTGTTAATGCGCATAGACCAACTCGAAAGGTTTGTAATAAATCTATCCAACAAGAAAAAAACCAATTTGAAGAATCCTTTGCTTTATATTTTAAAAATGTGGATGCTGTTTCAATGATAAAATGGGCAAATTCACACCTATAGACAAAATGATAAATGTTAACCAATTCCAATACGTTGTATATGTCATGTTTGTAATCAACAATGTGCTGTCGAAGTTATGGCTGCCATTTATATCAATTCATGAATAGTATAGTGGAGAGAGATACATTTTTCAAAATCTTTATAACTAATACATGAATAGGTAATTAATACCAAGGAGGGGCTCGAAGATATAAACAGTGTATTAACAGTTTAGAGAAACAAAAAATGTAATATTGACCGGAAATATTACTGACATTAAACATAAGCCCTTTTCCGTGCATATTTTCAGTTATTGCCAAATCTAACTTTTTTCTAAACTGTTTGAAATCTCATATAATTTCATATAAAACATCTACAAAAGAAATAATTTGAAGTTCACAGAAGGATCAAGATATTTTTATACGATAAGCTGATTTCTGAAAAAAGGACTTTTTATTTCTAATAAGTGGAAATTATTTTAAAGGTCTGAGGATTTGACTTGAAAAATGTTTAAAATTCCTACAGACATGAAAGGCTTTAGATATGTAAAGCTTCTTGATTTTCAATATAGATTTCTGCAGAGGGTTGTAAATACTGTAATTGATACAAGGATTGATATTGCTTTTGTAAAGATGCGTCTGAGAGCCATGTATGTCATGTGTTTTGATTGTAGCATTACCAAAACGTTCATAAATAAACTTGAACTTTGTGTTCACAATTGTTCCTTTTATTACTTTTTTCTCTTAATATATATATTCTGTGTATCTTAAACTATCTTTGATATGCTTTATGTCTAATGCATTTTCATTTTACTCTATGTAACCTTGGGTTCAAGTAAACAAAATTTCTGGCATCCTTTTGGCAATGAATGCAAAAGATGATGAAGTGTCTTTCAAGCAATTCTTCCCAATTCTTCTCGCAATGCCATGGCCAGTAGAGGAAGTGTCTCGAGCGTATCATGACAGTGACCAACACGTCGACCGAGTCAAACCATCAATGTTCTATTGGGGTTTAAAGAGCCGCTGTATAACCTTTTTAAAATATATTTTTCATAAGATATTGGTCAAATAACTATATAACATAAATATTAGGCCAAAACAGCAACGATACACAGTTTCTCAATGAAGCTACAGCTAAGTAAACATTGCGTAACAAGGCGTCTGCTCGTCGCCGTCCAGCGACAAACCAAAACAAGGCTGAGAGGTCACGGGCAGGGGATACCGGAAGTGACGTGGCAGTAGGCGAAGCGTTCGTCTGCTTATATGGAAAATGGTAGGCGAAATCCGTAGTTCTGCGTTTTCCAAGCGATTAACAGTATGCCATATCATTGTGTTGCTGTCAACTGTCCTAGAATATCTCCTGATGAAGTTTCCGTAGACAAATTCCCATCACATTGATCGTTTCACGCCAAATTGAACCGCTGTGTAAGGTCAAACAGAGCAATGTGACAATCTACATCGAACTCACGTGTTCCGATCACTACACCGATTTTCTGTTTCGAGCTCGCATTTTCACTGAATGAACAGTTTGGCATGCAGAGAAAAAAGAGATTAGTAAAATATAAAACATAGCACAAAGTTTTTGGCTGATTTATGGTAATAATCCGAATTTACAATGCTCACATTTAGATTTGAACGTTGTGTAAAAAGGTTGAATAAACAATGACATTGTTCTGCAGGTGTTATTTACTTTCTTTAGATCAGATACTCACCTATTACACAATTACTTTATTGTCTATCGTATTTCCTGTCTGTTTCCTAATTAAAAGCTATCAAATGATGACTATAGAAGGTAGGTTATATAATGCACAATCATCAACACCTGGCTATTTTATGACATCAGCTTATTAGGTAACATCAAATAGCAATTGTATTCCTTAACGTTCCTTTTTTCTCCGATTGGTAAATTATAACCTGTTGAAATTAGAAATACTTTTTTGCTCTATCTGATAATTATTTTGAATAAGGTTCATTTAATAAATCTTCATTCTGTTGGGCCATGTATCGGGTATTGTTGTGAAGAATATCTCTTCTATGTACAAGAGTGAAAACATTAAGATTGTCAGTGAAATGCCCTATTAAAATAATGTTTTAAACAAGACATCAGTCATCATCCAATACAGGCCTTTCATTGAGAAATGTAACTTATCCGTCACTAAATGAAATAACTAAGAAAAACGCATATTTTTTTATCCTGTTACAAAATGAAGTCAAAGGCATTTAAAAAAAATTGGTTTAAATGTATAAAAAATAGTATTGTATAATAACATCCTTTCTGTTGTGCTACTAAAGTTATATCCAATAACAACAAACAACTGTGTACGAAGATAAAACGGTTCACATGTGAGCAATTGTTTATGACGAAAATACATCCGGGTTCTCATGTGCAGTCTTATGACAACATTGCGCAAATCGAGACCAGCTACATGCTGTAGCATTATGCGCACAACTTCGTTTTTAATGAGGGTCTTACATTTTCATCAATACAAATTGCTAGTTGATTATATAAACTACCGATTTATTGAAGGTTTGAGATGTTGGGATGTTGTTTAGGGTGTTTAATCAACGGTTAAACATTGAGCTGTACTGTTAGCTTGTGTTGTTTTACATAACGAGGGCACACAACGGGGTATCACATCGCCTACTAACACGTCACGAGGCAGTCACGCTTCAGTGCGTTTTATTCTGTTCGCCGGCCTAATTACGCAGTGTTATGTATACAGTCGTAATTAAGCCGTTTCTAGGTCGATTTCAGTCATTTAAAGTTGAGTCAATGTCAAATTGTAATCACTATTTCACGAATCCTGAAAGTTGCCATATAGCATTTCAGTCCATCTTTAAAGTAGCTGATGTTGAAAAGACTTCTGCTAAATGTTGACGTTAGAATTGACAAGGAAGTGAGCTGTTTTGAAGGTGAAACATCGCTACAATGCTAAAAGAATACCTTTGTCGGTCAAGAATCTGAAGCAAAAGATTTTCATGATCATTGTGAAAGTGTCGATTTTCTTCTCAACTTCTACCTATTAAGCAGATCTTTATTCACAAAGTAATGCATCTTACACCAGCACACTGTCTCAAACGAATCCATTGGCTTTTCGAGGGAAAGTTTGGGTTAAATGTTCATGTGATGTCCATTTCGACTTGATTCTGCACCGCTTTTAACATAAATGAAGTATTTGCCTTGAGTCATTCGTTTCTCTTTTCCATTGACATCAGCTGTTAACTGCTTAGTATTATTTGGATAACGGTAATCTGTATGGCAAATCTCTATTGGTTCTCATCTCATTGTCGCTGTGACCTCTTGGTTCTATTTTATTCCGTTTAGATTCCCTTTTTACCTATTCAGTACCTAAATTATTCGCCTTTAAAAGCTTACACCAACTATAGCGGGTTATATGAGTACAGAAGTTATTGTTGAAAAATGTGGAGGTGTCCCTGATAAACTTTAATACTTTACAATATCTTACATTAATATAATTTTGTGTGCATATTGTTTTCTATATTGTTATAAAGGTTATCAATGGGTTTGGAAATACTTTACTACTTTTTTCTCGTCAAAATTGCAGTTTTGACTAAAAATCAAGGACAAAGTTGCAGCAACTGGCCCGTGTGTTGCTTGTCGAGGATTATAGATTGTAGTAACAAGCCGACTAACCAAGTACTTAGTATGAGGACACATGTTTCTAAGCTTCGTGTAATTTATCCTTTGATGTAATTGTTACCTTATTCTGTTGTTACTCTAATTGTTTTCTCATTATCATACCATACTCTTTAAGTTGCTGTACTCCTCATTTTTCACCATATGCCTGAAAACGGTATAAGAATCTATACCGAAACGTCGCTACTGTCAAATAAAGAAGTTGTTCATCCACAGAATTACTCTTGTCTTTCTTATACCATCAACTTCTAGAATGCCACTCAAACAGCACATTTGATTGATAGTATTAAACTAATTACCCTCCTAAAAAGTGTCTATTGAACATGTTTACGAGGAAGTTATATCGTGTCCTTTTTTTTCAAATTGAACAATTTTCGAATTGTAAAGTACATTATTAATGTAAATAAATGTCGCTGTCAATTGTTCTGAACATGGTATAGATATCCCGCTTAATCAACTATCTAACTGATTTACAGATTGTAGAAATAACGATTACTTCAGTAGAACCATTGCCGTTTCTTTGTTGTTGTCTTTTGATTTAAAGGTCACCTTGGAAAATGCAACTGCTAAATGAGGTAACGTCAAAATTCAATTTTATATTTGAACTTGGCGCTTTGAGCTGACTCCAGGTTCTTGGTTCCAGGTATTACTTGGTTCCGTTAAGAACAAGAATGATTGTCTTAATCACAGAGGATGAGGTCTCATTTTGCTTCAGACAAAAGTAAACCTGTCTTCGGGAGGAATAAGATGGATCTTATCGGGGAAAAGTTAAGCAATGTGTTCTACATATTTGAAGAAATACGTTTAAAGCAGAAACAATTTCTTTTCGTACAATTTGGTGAGTATGTGATATATAGGCCCACTTATCTCCGATCACAGTATACATTATTCTGCCGCTATGTAGTGAGAGGGAACAATCAGGGGAAAAAAATTCACTCTCAATTAAAAAATTGCTAATTGAATAATCGGATCATTTTCGTCGACAGCATATTGTGTAGCGATCAGCGGCAAACGATAGATATAAAGTAGATATAACAAGTTGTAGATATAATGCATGAAACGTCAAAAAACACAAAAAAAACTAGTTTTTCACTCTCATTTCAAAACAGTAATTTTGAAAGAGTGTTTTTAAGAAACTAGCCCAATTTAATTTTTAAAGCCTTCTGCAATCATGATGTAAATATGTCTGGGTTTTATCTATCATTTTGGATGTAACTATATCTTGTGATGTAGGTTGTGAAATGTTGAGTGTATATACGGAGCTTCGTGATTGACAAACCCGAAATATCAAACAACATATATCTGTACTGTACTGAAATGGGAATCACTGACTTTCTCATTTAATTTTGATAATCATTCATTCATCCTGTGTTCTCACTAAGCATTTCTGGAAATGGTTTCCCATGGTTAATATGAAATGTGGTTTATATTCACTGTGAAGAAAATACACGTTACATATTCAAAAGTCATATGTTTAATGGATGTTAGCGACAAGCTTTGGCATAGTGAACATGATGGAATGTTGTTAGTTGTCAAAGATGACAACTCATAAGGTAACAATCAATAACATTATAATCAATATTGAGACAAATCATTAGAACAACATATAGGACAATATAATTCACAGAAAAACAGATTTACATATATTGAGCTAGCAACAAAGGTAATTATCCTACCTCATGTAAGAATCTCGATCTCTGATTGGTCCACGTGACCCTGAATAAATACTGATATCCCTCTCTTGAGCGGGGAATAAATCATTATACCCCGGCACATAAAAAGCATGAAAAAACGTGCAGACGGAGCGTCTTGAAATGTACAATGTATGTTACCTCGAACACATGATTAAGCTGGTTACTTTTGATCAACTGATATGTAGCTTGGAACAAACTATAGTAAAATGACTTACGAATTTCTTACCCTTCGGCTCGTCGCATAACACCAAGCTTGAGGCGGATATCTCCCCGTGTACCCCGCCTTTGAATGGTATAACTTATAATATATGATGTACAATGTGATATAAAGCAGTTGTCAAATTAAAACAACTTTGCTGATAGCACATGTGCGTGCAACCAAGTGACACTCCATTGATGTAATTGTTACCTTATTCTGTTGTTACTCTAATTGTTTTCTCATTATCATACCATACTGTTTAAGTTGCTGTACTCCTCATTTTTCACCATATGCCTGAAAACGGTATAAGAATCTATACCGAAACGTCGCTACTGTCAAATAAAGAAGTTGTTCATCCACAGAATTACTCTTGTCTTTCTTATACCATCAACTTCTAGAATGCCACTCAAACAGCACATTTGATTGATAGTATTAAACCAATTACCCTCCTAAAAAGTGTCTATTGAACATGTTTACGAGGAAGTTATATCGTGTCCTTTTTTTTCAAATTGAACAATTTTCGAATTGTAAAGTACATTATTAATGTAAATAAATGTCGCTGTCAATTGTTCTGAACATGGTATAGATATCCCGCTTAATCAACTATCTAACTGATTTACAGATTGTAGAAATAACGATTACTTCAGTAGAACCATTGCAGTTTCTTTGTTGTTGTCTTTTGATTTAAAGGTCACCTTGGAAAATGCAACTGCTAAATGAGGTAACGTCAAAATTCAATTTTATATTTGAACTTGGCGCTTTGAGCTGACTCCAGGTTCTTGGTTCCAGGTATTACTTGGTTCCGTTAAGAACAAGAATGATTGTCTTAATCACAGAGGATGAGGTCTCATTTTGCTTCAGACAAAAGTAAACCTGTCTTCGGGAGGAATAAGATGGATCTTATCGGGGAAAAGTTAAGCAATGTGTTCTACATATTTGAAGAAATACGTTTAAAGCAGAAACAATTTCTTTTCGTACAATTTGGTGAGTATGTGATATATAGGCCCACTTATCTCCGATCACAGTATACATTATTCTGCCGCTATGTAGTGAGAGGGAACAATCAGGGGAAAAAAATTCACTCTCAATTAAAAAATTGCTAATTGAATAATCGGATCATTTTCGTCGACAGCATATTGTGTAGCGATCAGCGGCAAACGATAGATATAAAGTAGATATAACAAGTTGTAGATATAATGCATGAAACGTCAAAAAACACAAAAAAAACTAGTTTTTCACTCTCATTTCAAAACAGTAATTTTGAAAGAGTGTTTTTAAGAAACTAGCCCAATTTAATTTTTAAAGCCTTCTGCAATCATGATGTAAATATGTCTGGGTTTTATCTATCATTTTGGATGTAACTATATCTTGTGATGTAGGTTGTGAAATGTTGAGTGTATATACGGAGCTTCGTGATTGACAAACCCGAAATATCAAACAACATATATCTGTACTGTACTGAAATGGGAATCACTGACTTTCTCATTTAATTTTGATAATCATTCATTCATCCTGTGTTCTCACTAAGCATTTCTGGAAATGGTTTCCCATGGTTAATATGAAATGTGGTTTATATTCACTGTGAAGAAAATACACGTTACATATTCAAAAGTCATATGTTTAATGGGTGTTAGCGACAAGCTTTGGCATAGTGAACATGATGGAATGTTGTTAGTTGTCAAAGATGACAACTCATAAGGTAACAATCAATAACATTATAATCAATATTGAGACAAATCATTAGAACAACATATAGGACAATATAATTCACAGAAAAACAGATTTACATATATTGAGCTAGCAACAAAGGTAATTATCCTACCTCATGTAAGAATCTCGATCTCTGATTGGTCCACGTGACCCTGAATAAATACTGATATCCCTCTCTTGAGCGGGGAATAAATCATTATACCCCGGCACATAAAAAGCATGAAAAAACGTGCAGACGGAGCGTCTTGAAATGTACAATGTATGTTACCTCGAACACATGATTAAGCTGGTTACTTTTGATCAACTGATATGTAGCTTGGAACAAACTATAGTAAAATGACTTACGAATTTCTTACCCTTCGGCTCGTCGCATAACACCAAGCTTGAGGCGGATATCTCCCCGTGTACCCCGCCTTTGAATGGTATAACTTATAATATATGATGTACAATGTGATATAAAGCAGTTGTCAAATTAAAACAACTTTGCTGATAGCACATGTGCGTGCAACCAAGTGACACTCCATCAGTTGAATCATTCAATTAAACAAGAGGTGACAGGGGATATATGACAGGACACGTCACATCTATCATAAGAGAATGCATATTTTTTTTTTAAATATTGATAGTTTTTTTCCAGGCAATTCAATATTAGGACGGCAAAATCTAATGCATAACAGAACATATAACGATGACGAGAAAAACTATTTTAAGTGTAAGAGTATTTGACAAGACACCAATTAATGTACTAAAGCTTGATTACCTATGGTCATGCAAGGTCCATCCAAAAAGCTTTAGATAAATATGAAATTCATATCATGTTGTGAATTGAAATCAAAATTTGATGACATTGTTTAATGGATGACTTCCAAAGATGATCGTCATTATGCCGGACATCCCTTGACGAAAGGAAAGGGTACCATTGTATTGCAACCAATTGAACTTCTAGCGCACGTTGTCTAGGAAGTTGGTTGATATCTCCCCGGAAGAAATCCTGTTCATTCCTTCAGACAGCGTTGTCATACACAAAGTATTAGACCTTTCATGTTCCCTTACCGTAACAAGAGATTTCTTTCTCAAATCCTGCTCACAGTCAGAAGATCGACGATTTGCTGTTTCCGGGGCATTCTCATTTTGGAAAGAATTCGAATGAATGCAACCGGATGTATACGAACCACCTTGACCGAAGGAATTTTTCTTCCTTCGTGTGGATGACGCCATAAATATTCCCGACTCTGACTCTCTATCTGATTCAGAATCACAATTCTGAATTGCTAAGGATATTCCAGGTTGATAGGCCCCCATCTCCAAAACCTGGCTTATGCGTTGTCTCACAATGATATCCTCTTGAATTTCCTGATGTTCTGACTTCTTCACAGAGCTTCCATTACTTGACTCTTTGCCGCCAAATCGTGACGTCATCGTGCTAAAGTCTCGCGTGACTTCGTTCGTGTTTTCCACAAAGACGTCGTCGTCCACTGGATCAATATTCAAACCTGACACCTCGGCTGTTCGTCTCATTGCGTCGGCAGAAACTGCAGATACAAAGTCATCAATCATTTTTTCACGGATGACTTGGAACCTTTCATCTGTAAAGGAAAAAATGGAGTTATTACAATACCTTTGATCGTACACGATAGGTGGTTCTAAGACACATTAGCTTAATTTATCCCAACTCTGAAAGAGAACATATTCTTCAAATGTTATCACTGAAAAAAACATGACTGAAAAACAAATCTCTTGAAACTATGCCTATAGTGTGTTGCAAACAAAAGCAAACAGCATTCCCAGCCTGTTTTGTGACAGGTAGTTTACAAATAATAGATCACCTGGGATGATAGTTAAGTTGGTTAATAGTTTATGTCGGTTGCCGTTTCGGTAATTGTGGTATATTATCTCCTATTTAATGAATTTTGGTCCGATTTTACCTAGGCTGGTCGCAAATTTTTTGCAAAAAATAGAAGGAAAACAGTAAAATTACTTTTTAAAATATTGAACTCTGATAATGTATATTTAACGTTTTTTTCACTTTATAAACTGAAAATAGATCATTTGGATTTGACAGAAAACATAATATGTGAATATTATATTCCCTCCAAAACTTCTCATATTTACGTCACATGTGGCACTCAAACCCTCATATATTCCATCACAAATTTCACATACCATCAATATTATCTCCCATAAGATCTCTGGTAATATCTCCTATTTACTCTTGTTTATCGTGACGTTTTCTCTATCACGATCCCTCATATTCTCCTGCTTTAACTTCCAAAAATTCCCTTTTTGTCCTAACATATTCTAAACTTCGAAATCATCTTGTCTCAGGGTACGAACGTTGACTCCACTAATTTTTACCCTGGGTTCAAAAGCTAGATTCTCTTGCGCGGCCCGACTTGGGATATAGCCAATCAAATCATTTTCTCGTTGAAATTTTATCGAGAATTTGGACCCAGGGTACAGATTAGTTGAGTTAGCGTAAGGTTCGTACCCTGAGACAGGATGCTTCGAAATATTTCACCGTTTGTCTTAAAATATTTTCTGGCCTAAACTACAAAATATTCTCCGTTTGTCTTCACATATTGTCTTGCCTAAACTCCCCAATATTCACTGATTGTCTTCACATATTCTCTTACCTTAACTCCCTAGTATTCCCCTTTTTGTCGTCACATATTCTTTTACCAAAATTCCCCAATATTCCCTGTTTTTTCATTTACTTATATAAGTGCAAATGCCATGTAATTTAGAATGTTTAATGGCATCCTAGCAATGCAAAAGAGAAATGGACCATGTTAAAATTTCCCTACATAATTTTAAATTCATTTTGCGTTAACATGTTCGTATGTCATACCTAACAGTTAACCGTACCAATTTTGGCAGGCCATTGAAGTGACTACCCAGCAAACAATTTTACGTTGTCACAACGTTGTGGCAACGTCGTGTGAAGGTGTCAATAACGTTATTTTATAATGTTATTTTGACGTAATTTGTAGATTCCTTTTTACGTAATTTTGACGTAATTTCGTAACGTTACAAAGCCAATGTTGTGCCAACGTTTTGCCCCAACGTTATTTGTAGATTCCTTATAACGTCATTCAAACGTTGTTGTAATGTTGTTTAATGACGTTATGAAACCAACGTCGGGGAAATGTTATTTTCTAATGTTAGTTTTACGTCATTTGTAGATTCCTTTTTACGTAATTTTAACGTAATTTGATAACGTTATAAAACCAATGTTATGGCAACGTTGTTTTCTTATGTTATTTTGACGTAATTTGTAGATTCCTTTTTACGTATTTTTAACGTAATTGTGTAACGTTACAAAACCAACATTCTGGAAACGTTGTTCTTGGACATTATTTGTAGATTCCTTTTAACGTCATTCAAACGTTGACTTGTAATGTTATTATACCAACATCCACATAACGTTATTTTCTGATGTTATCATGATATAATTTGTGGACATCTTTTTACGTAATTTTGTAACGTTACAAAATCAACTTCCTGGCAACGTTTTCTTAGATGTTATTTGTAGATTCCTTAAAACGTTATTCAAACGTCAATTTATAACGTTATGAAACCAACATCTAGGTAATGTTATTTTCTAATGTTATTATGACGTTATTTGTAGGTTCGTTATTATGTAATTTTAACGTTGCAATAGTTATGTTGTGACAACCTTTTTCTTAATGTTATTTGTCGATTCCTTAGAACGTAATTCTAACGTCGTTTTATAACGTTTTAAAACCAACATACCAGTAATGTTCTTTTCTAATGTTATAATGACGTTATTTGTAGATTTATTTTAACGTTAGTTTAAAACGTTACAAAACTAATGTTCTGGCAACGTTTTTTTCAAACGTTACCAATAGATTCATTTTAACTTCATTCTAACATTATTTTGTAACGTTACAATACCAACATTCAGATAACGTTGTCCTTCTTATGCGATTCAAACGTTATGTTTGACGTCATCTCAACATTGCAAAAAAAACGTCAATGTAACATTGGAAACAAACCTCCCTTGAATGTTGTAAACCAATATACCTTGAATGTTGTCAACAAACGTCCTCTTAATGTCGTAAACCAACGTCCTCTGAATGTTGTTAACAAACGTTAGTAGAACATTGTGACATAACCTCCCCTGAATGTCATAAACAAACGTCCAAAACAACATTATTCAATCAGGTCATGAATTAATGTTTCTCAAACTTTGTTAACCAGCCTCTGAACGTTGTAAATCAAAGTCCTTTGAACATTATACTAAGTAAACCGACATCCTCTGAATGTTATCAACGTCTAAACCTTCTAATGAACACATGCAAACAAGAAGACAATAAGAATAATTTCAAAAACAAATCTGAGAATAATGGTTCAAATTGTTTACTTCATATCAAAATATCTACATTCATTCACATTTGAAGGTCAGTCAGTTGACATTTACAGAAGTAGAGTACATCTTGATATTCATCATACCTGAAATCAAAACATAAGTACAAATGTTAGTTGTGAGTTCTCATAGAAATGAATCAAACATACTATTTGAAAAAAAGTAAACTTTTAGTGATGCAAATTTTGCAAGTGTACTTTTCATATGTTAAGGACAGCAGTATTATTAATGCAGACAATATTTACTCAAATATAGGTTAAATGGTAATTGAAAGTTAATGTCTATGACTGTTTCATCAACTGCCTTTATACACACTTTTATTGAGCAACAAGGAAGAAATTAGATCACAATACCCCATCTGCCATTTGACGGCCTTCACAAAACATAATTTATGATGAAAACTCATGTAATCAATGTTATCAAAGCAGAGAAATAGTTATACAGTATCCATCAAAAGCAACTTGTGTCTGCTGAATAACTCAATGTAAGATGTGACCAAATTTGAAGACTTAAAAATGTCTGCAGTCAGGCTTTTGAAATATTCATGAGATACCACATTCATTAGAAATTGAAAACTGTTCATTTGCTGTCTGTGTATCCACCAAGTGAGATATCAAGCCAACAAGGCTTTACAATTTAACTTAAGACTATCAGTGAAATCATTCACAAGAATCCTGTTGATCGATCGTATGGATACTGCTGAATACAATGTCATCAGTAAACACATTTTTTAAAGGGACAGTTGCAATTTATTTTTGAAAATTTAATATCTTCACTTCTTCATTGATAATTAAAAATATTACTTTGATAGTGTCAAAAATCTCATTACACAGTTTTTAAACAATCATCAATAGTCAGAGAAAAAGTTATAAAGATTTACATAAAGTTCATTGGCAGACATTTTTGTTTGAACATCTTTAATTTATTTTGAGTAAGAACAAGCAAACTATTCTATGAGATTTACGGAGAAGAAATTCATTTATAGCTCATCTGGCCTGTAAGGCCGGATGGGCTAATGGCATGGCATGGCGTCTGGCGTCTGTCCGTCCGTAAACTTAATGGAATTTTGTCTTCTCCAGAACCACAAGCCCTAGAAAGTCCTTGGCCAGTGAGGATTATAAATTGTAGCTTTGGTGGCCCTGACAGGGCTGTGCAACATAAGGGCCACACCCTTAAAACCTATTTCCATCTCCTTTACCAGAACCATAAGGCCTAGAAAGCTGAAACCTTGTGTACAGACTCCTTGACTAGTGAGGATTATAAATCATATTCACCCTTGGGACAACTCGAAGGGAAAGTTGTGACAGGAAGTAGCCTGATTATTGAGCTATGGTGTAGGCCAATCAAAAGCAAGATATGTTTCAATTGAGCACACAAAACTGTAATAAAACGATGCGATTTCTAAATAGAAACTGAGAGATACAGCCTTATTCTATGCAGTATTTTGGTGACCTATATTCATGCATCGTTTTTATGATTGTTGTCACAATGTAACTAAGGGATTAATTAGAAATTAAATTTCGCTTCAAGTTCAAGATGGACTGACGCAAGGGACGTAACTCTGTTTGTCCTACAGGGGGCGCTGATAGAGTCACAACTTTCCCGTTGAGTTGTCGCAAGGGTGAATATGAATTTCTTGTAAATGCATATCTTGCCCGATGCATGCGGAAGATGTAAAAACCTATTTTCATCTTCTTCGCCAGAACCATAAGGTCTAGGAAGCTGAAACTTTGTGTACAAATGGCTTTAATAATCGAAAGAAGTTAAAACCCCCAAAATGCACATCTACACAAAATGATTGATCCATATACCAAGTTTGGTTGAGTCTTACAGTTTTTGAGCTTTGCTCTGAAACAAAATTCTGAGATACGTTTCCATGGAAACTGCTAAAAATAATAATCCCAAAAAATTGAAACCCCCAAAAGGCACATCTGCACATAATGATTTATCCATGTACCAAGTTTCATTGAACTAGGTCTTACAGTTTTAAAGATTTGTCTTTTAAGCTTTCTAAACCCTTTGATTCTGTTATAGAAGATGAAGATAGGTTTTAGGATGTGGCCCCTTGAGCCATAGGATTCCAAATCTCTTTTGAAATCTAAATTTTTGCAGTTATTGTAAGTCTTATATAGTTTCTATATTACTTGTGTTTTCAATATATCAAGTCAGGATTATTTTTTTCTTCATTCATTTTTAAAAAAAAACCTTGGAATATATGTTTGTCACGACATATAAAACTATATAAGTCGTTTTATATGTCGTGACATATTCCAAGGTTTTTTTTAAAAATGAATGAAGAAAAAAATAATCTTGACTTGATATATTGAAAACACAAGTAATATAGACACTATATAAGACACTTTCGTCACTAAAATCTGATCGAAAAAAGTCAACTTTTCACAATGCACTGGAATTGTATACATTCTTTTAACTTTCTTTTAAATTTGATCACAGTATTAAAGTAAGTGTATCAAAAACAACATTTTTATTCACTAAAGTGTAATAGTGTTTGAGAAAACATTGAGCTTCAAATGTGTTATTGGCTCCAAGTACAATTGCAAAATCAGGGACAATAACTCCGTCCAAAATAACATAGGATGGTTTTCAAACTCATTTAAAAGTATCATATGGGGGTATCCAAAACCAAACTTTTATTCACCTAGGTGTGATGGCGTCGAGTAAACTTGTCCCACCTTGACTCAAGGTCCTATTTTAAAATCAAGAGTAATAATTCTATCAAAAATAATATCCTGGAAATAGATTTATTATCAGGTGTACCCATTACCAATATTTTATTCACATAGGTGTTATTGGCGCATCAGAACTGGTAATCACTCTAAGTCAAACTTCACAATCAATTGGCATAACATGGCTTTCCACTTTGAAGGAGCGTATTATCAAGTGTACCCTAGTACGAAACTTTCTCTCATCTAGGTATATTTATTTTTGTTCAAAAAGTGATGTTCATTGAAACAACAAGAAAACTTAATTCCAGAAAATTCAAAATTGTTCTCTACTCAAGACAAAGTTATTGTCAACTTGTGTACAAAAGTTTGGTCGATCTAAAGTAAGAGTTAACTGTTTTTGAGATAATTGACGGAACGGAAGGACAGAGTGCCCACACTTACTTCGAAGTGAGGTTATAAAATATGTATGAAGAAGTTGTCAACCAAAAAAAATAGAGCCATTGGCTCTGTAGCTCATCAGGCTTCATCATCAACTATGATGTAGAGTGTGGCCAATGTGATTCCCCATTTGTAGAGGCCACAGGGTCACCAATCATAAAATTAAGTATATAGCAGTGTATAAAATAGATTGGAAATCTAGCCTGTCCTGATAATTCATTGGTCAATTCCTTTGGGAAATTTAAGAAAAAAATTTAAAAGTTACCAGTCCTGACCAAAAAGTAACCGGTCCTGGCAAAAAGTAGCCAGTTCAAGGACTGGCTGACGGGCAATATTTTAAACACTGTATATTATAGGCGACAAGTTTCAGTTTTCAAGGCCTTATACTTCAGGAGAAGACGAAAATAGATTTGAAGGACGTTCCTGATGCCTTTTAAGGGTTTATTATTTTTATAAAGCTACAATTTATCATCCTCACTAGTCAAGGAGTCTGTACACAAAGTTTCAGCTTTCTAGGCCTTATGCTTCTGGAGAAGATGAAAATAGGTTTTTAGGGTGTTGCCCCTGTGGCCTTTATTAGGGGTCACAGGGCCACCAAAGCTACAATTTATAATCTTCACTAGTCAAGGAGTCTGTACACAAAGTTTCAGCTTTCTAGGCCTCATGGTTCTGGGGAAGATGAAAATAGGTTTTTAGGGCATGGCCCCTGTGGCCCTTATTAGGGGTCATAGGTCGCCCAAAGCTACAATTTATAATCCTCACTAGCCATGCAAGGAGTCTGTACACAAAGTTTCAGCTTTCTAGGCCTTATGCTTCTGGAGAAGAAGTCGAAATTCCACAAAGTTTACGGACGGATGGACAGACGGACGCCGGACAACATGCCATGCCATAGCCCATCGGGCCTTACAGGCCAGATGAGCTAAAAAAGAACAGTTGTGAAAAGGCCAAGAAATCATAACATTTTGGAACTAGAAACATGAGCATGTGACAATCAAAAAGGTCAATATCTAAGAAAAGAAAAAATGGTATACTAAGGAACAAAATAGAGCCATTGGCTCTGTAGCTCATCAGGCTTCATATCTAATTTTGCTGTGGTCAATGTGATTTCCCCCTTTGTAGGGACCAGAAGGTCTCAAATTCTAGACTTAAATATATATGATGTGATTTCAGAAACCTGTAATCAAAACAGAAATGGAAAAAGATCAAGTATTCAATTGATAATTTATGGTATAGGATCCAAAGGTTCAACAAACCCTTTTTAGGGGCCATAGGGTCACCAAGACTGTAACTTCAATAGAAGGAGTCTGTACTTAAGATTTTAGCTTTCTAGGCATTTTGGTTCTGAAGAAGCAAAGGAAAATAACGGTAGGTTTTAAGCCCTTGTGGCCCTTATACGTGTAGTCATCACTAGTCAAGAAGTCTGTTCACAAAGTTTCAGCTTTCTAGGCTTTATGCTTCTGGAGAAGAAGATAAAAATAGGTTTTTAGGGGCCACCAGGTCGCAAAAGCTATAAATCATAATCCTCACTAGTCAAGGAGCTTGCACACAAAGTTTCAGCTTCTAGCCCTTTTGCTTCTGGAGAAGAAAATAGTATAAGCAGTATGATTAGGTTTAGGGATATAGTCATCACATTTGTAAGGGACCTGAATGGCTGATGTATGGATTTGTCAGCCGCATGGTTGACCTTTTCACTGTCACATTTTAAGCATGTAAGGATTCATAGGCCCACCAAAGTGTATGTATATTGCTTTTTATTATATAAGGATAATATTTTAACTGTTATTAACGTGTTAACTTATTTTGCAATGTACGCTCATTGTGTTCTTCACGTGAAGATTATTTCATCATACTTGTGTAGGCACTTGAAAGTGATTGAAGCTGCTGTAAAATATCATCTTTCCTCAATGCTGCAGTGTAAACATCTCCTTGTTAGAAATTTTCGAGGGAAGCACTCATAAAATATCTCCTAAAACTGTTTCTTTCTGCTGGTTCTTTGGTCTTTGAATTGATTATGCTATTTGAAGTGTAATATTAACCTTATTTCGGAAATTTTCTTTACTTTGCAGTCTTTTACCCTCTAAGGAGCCATTCTATGGCCGGGGTTATCTGTTTTCGACAGAACAAAGATGAAAACACAAAGTTTCAGCTTTCTAGGCCACAAAAGCTATAAATTATAATCCCAACTTGTCAATGAGTCTGTAAATAAAGCCTTTAAAGTTTCAGCTTTTTAGGCCTTATGCTTCTGGAGAAAATGAAAATAGGTTTAAGGGCATGGCCCCTGTGACCCTTATTAGGGGCCACAAAAGCTACAAATTATAACCCCGTCTGTACACAAAGTTTAAGTTTCTAGGTCTGGAGAAGAAGATGAAAATATATTTTAAGGGCGTGGCCCCTTTGATCCGTGTTAGGGGCCACAAAAGCTATAAATTATAATACCCCCTACCTAAAGAGTCTGTACACAAAGTTTCAGCTTTCTAGGCCTTATGCTTCTGGAGAAGAAGTCGAAAATGTGCAAAATTTACGGACGGACGCCGGACACCATGCCATGCCATGCGCCCATCGGGCCTTACAGGCCAGATGAGCTAAAAAATTACTAATTTCTTTTCGAAATATGGCAGGGGAACAAAAGCATTTAGAACCACGGAACCATGTGCAGAGCCGATAGCATTGTCATGTCAGCGAAACAATATCCTGCAAAATCTCTATTAAAAAAAAAAGTCTATGAATTGAATGGATTTATGTATAAGAAGATTTCTCCATGACTAGATGGTAATGACCAAATAAATATTTGCATTATTCAAATGTGATATGTTAACACTATACACTATATAACTTCCTGTAAAATAATTTGCTAAGCAATGTTCTTCTGAAAGTTTAGGTAGAAATTGTTTATACATCAATGGATATTTTCAGAAATGTGTTTTGATGCGTATAACACTGTTTATACCAATATAACAAGGCAAAAGTGAGCACAGCTCACATACCCCCGCCTGTAGTTTGACCGTCTTTCCTTGACGAAAATAGTGAAAAGTCATATGTTCTGATAAGTCCTAGGATTGTTACCGTATTTTTAAAATTTAATTTGTCTGAATAGGTGTGAACTTGTATAACCATGATAATTAATGTTTTTCAACAAACTCTCACCTTCCATTCAGTTCCACATAGGTCAATTTATATTCCAATATATGTAATCTTTTCAGTGGTATCAACATTCCAATATATTCTTTGCAGTGGTAAAAATTTCAAATATAATTTGAACTTTGGAATTAAAACCTCTAAAAGGCACAACAGCATCATATAGGTTACTGCCATACCAAGTTTGAAAATTCCACGTGGTATAGTTTTTAAATTATGATCCGGAAACGACACTAAGTCCGAATATCTGACAGTTTTTGGTCAAAATTTCAAAAATTATTTGAACGTTAGAGTTGACACTCCTAAAAGGCACAACAGTATCATATAGGCTACTGCCATACCAAATTTGAATTTTCCAAGTGGTATAGTTTTTTAATTATGCTCCGGAAACGAGACAAAGTCCAGAAATTGGACGGTTTTTGGTCAAAATTTCAAAAATTATTTGAACCATTGAGATGAAACCCCTAAAAGGCACAACAGCATCATATAGGCTACTGTCATACCAAATTTGAAGTTTCCAGGAGGTATAGTTTTTTAATTATGCTCCGGAAACAAGACAAAGTCCAGAAATCGGACGTTTTTTGGTCAAAATTTCAAAAATTATTTGAACCATTGAGATGAAACCACTAAAAGGCACAACAGCATCATATAGGCTACTGCCATACCAAATTTGAAGTTTGTAAGTGGTATAGTTTTAAAGTAATGCTCCGGAAACTATTTCGGACGGCCGCACACACGGACAGACGGACACGCGGAGAGCTATATACCCCCGACTACGTCGTAGCGTAAATAATAATATTGCACATTCTTAAAGTTATCAGAAAACAGTGTATATCATAGGTGAAGTGATTTGGAGTTTAGCCTGCTTTTAAGAGTATATGAGTATTGGTGGTACAGCACTTAAATTCAGTGTAGCATTGCACTCAAATCTTACTTATTGTAGAATAGTTCTCTACTGCAGACAAAGTTGCTGAGCCCCTGGCAGGATTTGATTCAATTGAACCCCAGACCTCTTGATCCAAAGCCGAACACACTATTAACCACAGCACTATGCGGGATAATCCCGTCTCTGCCATCACCAAGAGCTATTTGGCATTGAACTTACCAAGAAGTGTTACCCAGATTTTTAGAGTTGTATGTTTGGATATGTAGTAGAGCAGCATGCTGTCCCAAGTTTCTGCTCACTTGATGATAGCATATGAACATCCTTCAGTTGTTGTTGTGTTGAGATGCCCTGGCTTGACAACATGCCTCTAATGCTGGAAATTATCAAAAACATTCTAATCTATTTATACATATTTATTTAAGGATTGAAAACAAGTTCAAAGAGGAGATGTAATGCATTCTTCATAACAATGACAGATTTTTATCTCCATTAACTAATCAATTATCTATGGAATGCAATGACCATATAATGGAGACAATATATTTTTTAATTAGGCCTTTATGTGACATTCTTAAACTCATGCAAGTGAGATATTCTTGGCATCTAACATGTCAGATACTGTGAACAAAACTTCCAAGTGGTTGTTCCATGGTGATGTCCTAAGGTCAATTTAACCAGACTATTTTTTTGTCATTCATGAAATTCCATTCTTGACATTCACAAGCTGAAAGTTACTTAACATTACGCTGAAAATAATCATGTCTTGTTCAAAAGTCAGCCTGTTGGTGTTGACATAAATGTTACGCATACTATTATGGATTAATCAGCTGATTTATTTGGATTTGCGAATCATTCAGCATTCCTCCTACCAAATTGATGCAGATATGAAGTCACTACAAGGTACAGAGAATCAAAAGTAACAGCAATATTAAATTTTCAAAGAATCGTCATGGTTCCAGCAATAGATTTACACAGGAACTGCGAGTGATCTTCCTGCCAATGTGAACGTTAAGTCATGTCAGGCAGCTGTCACTATTTTTGTGTGCAGTGCAATTTCTGTACTCCGCTATCAAGGAACCATCGAAGTTACCTTTCGTGGTCCTAAAGCTGAGATTTGCTCCACGCCTGCTACACTTACAGCAGTAGTCTACCGACTCTCACATGTATGAATGCAATCAACATTATGACATATTCCTTGTTTCTTATCTTATAATAAATTTGAAAAAAAGGTTGAACAAAATTAAAATGCAAATTATTCACTCATTTATAAAAGTAGTGCAAGGAGTAAAAAGGTCCACTCCATCTATGAGTCTAACCACATTTTAGGTCTAATCAAATTATACTGAAAGATTTTGAGATGGAAGCCACCCTAATACTATACCAAACTATTTCAGCATTCTATGCCTAGTGATTTTGGGTAAGACAATGAAAAAGAGGCAGAAGGTTTCTGTAGCAGCAACAGGGTCACCAATTCTAAAATAAAGTTACTTATGTAGCTCATCCGGCTTCATATCAATTTTGCTTTAGGGTGTGGCAAATGTTGATCCCTGAGACTTTATAAGGATCACAGGGTCACCAAATGTATCTATTAAATTACTATTAGAATCCAAATTACCTCAAATTTCTGTATACAAGGTTTCAGCTTTCTAGACTCTATGAAGATGAAAATAGGTTTAAGGACATGCCCTGTGGCCCTTATTTGGGGTCACAGGGTCAAAATAGCAATGAATCATAATCCTCACTAGTCAAGAAGTATGTACACAAGTTTTCAGCTTTCTGGACTCTATGCTTCTGAAGAAGAAAATGAAAATAGATTTAAGGGTGTAGCCCCTGTTGTCCTTTAACAGAGGACACAGGGTCACTAATTCCCATAAGCAAGGAGTACGTAGACAAGGTTCAGCTTTCTAGGCCTTATGCTTCTGGAGAAGAAGATGAAAATAGGTTTTAACAGAGTGGCCCCTTATTAAGCAATCTAGGGTCACAAAAGTTATAAATTACAATCCCCACTAACTAGTCAAGGAGGCTGTTCAAAACGTTTTAGCTTTCTAGGCTTTGTGCAACTGGAGAAGAAGATGAAAATAGGATTTTAGGGCGTGGCATATGTGGCCCTTATTAGGGGTCACAGGGCCACCACAGCTACAATTTATAATCTTCACTAGTCAAGGAGTCTGTACACAAAGTTTCAGCTTTCTAGGCAAGATGAAAATAGGTTTTTAGGGCGTGGCATATGTGGCCCTTATTAGCAAAAAAATCATGGACAGGTGTCATACACTCTTCAAAAAAGCATTTATAGATAAGTGCTAACATTTAAGTCATTTATTATTGTCATCAATATCACATACTAAATATATTACTATTTTCATGTGTTTTACCTTCAAGGCCTTGTCATTTCACTTTGCATTCTGCCAATAACTGAGTGGCAAGTATTTGAATTGATGAATTCATAGTCCATGTTGAATCTGTGGATAATAAAATGGCCTTAAACAATTAGATATATAGAGGATACATACCAGTAATGTTACTTTCCATTATACCAGGTTTATTTCATCCAGTGTCATCATGGCAAATTTAGCATTTCACAAGTCCTCTAGCATTATCAACTGTACCACTGTCACAAGATGAAATAAACCTGGTATTTGGAAGTACTATTCTTTTCATTATATGATTTTCAATGAAAAATGTAATTTAAATGACTTTAACATTGGAAAGTTACCCCCATTTGTTCACATTAGTAACCTAGCTGAAAGCAGTTCTGACACCTGACCAGTGACAATACAATTTAATGAATTTATCCTCACTGGTCAGAGAGAAATATAATATAGCTTTGAGCTTTGGTGTTGCCTAGTTTACTTCACTGATAAAACTCAAGTGTTTAATCGCTGATCATGTAATAAATTTGTATTTGATTAATGATCCTAGCTGAATGTTAGACATTATAAACCAGGTTAAAAGTTATGACATGGACATGCTGGAAAAGGTCCAGCCTTAATGAGTGAAATGTAAGTTATCACAATGAAACATTAAATATCAAGTTCAGAAATTCATTGAAATCAGAAAACAAAGATTGATAACTTACACTGTTGTAAGACTGCAAACATAATGTACCCAAAGAAGCTGAATTTCAGGTTGAATATCTGTTGATGATGCCAGCATTAAATCTGTCCATCACAAGATCACTCTATTCAGTCAACAGTGAACACTGGAATGATCAATCAAAGAAGTGAAGCATGTGAAACAAGTAAAGCTTGCAAAATAGAAACTTCAATCACGTTAGAAAATTAGCAAAACTAATCTTAATTTCTTTAATCTATTATCTGATTTTTTTAAAATGACAGTCGTTATGATGTAAGAGAAGTAATATAACAGAAATGTTATTTTTCTTTACAGGGAATGTAAGCAATGAAAATGACACATATTGTTAACAAATATAACAAGGAGAAACTCTTGGTCAGTTTTAATATGATGCATTTATTAATTTAAAGTGAAATATGAAACTCTGCAGATGAAACAAGTCTGTACCAAACAAATAAAAAAATAGAAGTTATATCTTTATTTGGAATTGTCAAAAAAAGGTTTGGTAAGAACCTCAAAACAATTGGACTAACAAAAGAGTCTCACATGATGATGTTCAGATTTACAAAAATGCCCTCTCTAGTGTTGTACCAAGAGCAGGTCCTGATTGGTCACATAGTGTCCCTTAAAATTTGGAGAAATAGGATACTTCTACTATTGCAAGGGGACCAATCCGGAAAAAAAGGTCAAAATGACCCCCTTACCTTACCTCCTAGAAACACTGCTTCTCAACTGACAAACAATTCATCGCGGCATATTGGTGCATAAGTAAAAAGTAAAGTGGAGTGTAATGATTCACATTTCACTTTTGTCAACACGTCATTAAAGGAGCAGTAAGCATGTTTTTAGGGGGAATATAAGGTGATGTCATAAAAATGAAATTTAATGGTTCCAATTGAAAGAAAATGTATTTAAACTAAATGGAGGAGTAATAATTCAAATATAATGTAAAGTTTAGCCATGCAATTAATTTTTCTTACACAAAATGAATTAAAGGTGTTCACACAAAATGGCCGCCAATGGATATTTTCAAGTTAAGTGTAAAGTTATAACAATGTAACATTAAATAATTATCAAGTTCAGAAATTCATTGAAATCAGAAAACAAAGATTGATAACTTACATTGTTGTTTACAAGACTGCAAGTATAATGTACCCAAAGAAGCTGAATTTCAGGTTGAATATCGGTTGATGATGCCAGCATATTCAGCTCAAATCTGTCCAACACAAGATCACTCTATTCAGTCAACAGTGAACACTGGAATGATCGATCAAAGAAATTAAGCATGTGAAACAAGTAAAGGTTGCAAAATAGAAACTTCAATCATGTTAGCAAATAAGCAAATCAAATCTTAATTTCTTAATCTTTTATCAGATTTTTTTAAATGACAGTCGGTATGATTAAAGAGAAGTAAGACTGACAAAAGAGTCTCACTTGATGATGTTCAGATTTACAACAAATTGCCTTCTCTGGTGTTGTACATTGTACCTAGAGCAGGTCCTGATTGGTGTACCTTAAAATTTGGAGCAATAGGATACTTTTACTTTTGCCAGGGGACCAATCGCCTAAAAAAAGAGGTCAAAATGACCCCCTTACCTGACCCCCTAGAAACAACACTGCTTCTCAACTGACAAACAATTCATCGCTGCATATTGGTGCATGAGTAAAAAGTAAAGTGGAGTGTTAAGATTCCCTTTTCTCAACATTAATAGTAGATTTATTAATTGTGCAAAATCTAGTTGATATACAGTCCTTTCATTGAGTATAATAAACCTTTTGATTACACAATTTCATTTTTTTTTTTACAAAGAAACATTCTTTAATGAAATTTATCTTAAAGGTTGACTTATTGATTTTATACTGTCCAGTGTCCACTGAAGCCAAGAATAATAAAATTCGATATTTGTAAGCGTTCTGACAATACAGTCAATGTCCCGATTCGATAGGTATAGCAATGTTATTAAAGAAAGATTATGATTCGACACAGTTATGTCACAGCACACTCTTTTCAGGGTATGTAATAGAAAAAACAAGAGCCATCAGAAGAGATGGCTTATCCCCCCGGCCCCACCGAAGTTGATCACTTTAAGCATATATTTTGATATACTGATGGTGTGAATAATGTATTCATACATGCAGCTAGTTTTGTTCGACTTTTAATAACCAACAAAAGACTATGATAAACCACAGATAAATCTTCTTAATAAGTTAAATTGCTTATGTTATGCCATTGTCAACTTCCTCATGTGAATGGAACCCAGAAAAATAAAAAATTCCAGAAAGTTGAAAACCCCAAAAGGCACAACTACATGCTATGATGAGTCAATATACCAAGTTTCAATATTGTACTCTACTGTGCATCGGGATTTGCATCACATCAGCACATCTCATTCCTTCAGTATGGTTCGTAACACCTCTTTAAGTAAATTAAGTTACACAATTAGAAGTGGAGCAACCTTCCAAAAACTAGCTAGGCTTGAATTTCTCTAATAAGTTTTCAACGATCATACTCACTCTGTTTTAGGGCAATTTGTTTGCCTTGTCTGGACATATTCGAGGGGATTTTTTCCCAAACAAAACTTTACATTTTGCTAGCCTGAGAATTGTGTCTCTCTCACAGGAGAGTTCTAAAAATGTCAAATTCAATAAAGCATTCATAAAATCTCTTCTTGAGAACAATAATTGAGCTATTAAAGAGACACAGAGTATGTTGATAGGATCACGTATGTCAAATTTTGAAATCGATGTTACTACATTGGTAACCACTAACTGTTACTGAAAATAACAATTTAAAGGTCAATCAGTACATTTGAGCGAAAATATGACCATTCAAAGTCGGGATTTTGAGTGACAACCGGGCAATGTGGCTCGAGTGGCACTCGCAAATTTGCCAAACGTTATTTTGAAACCTTGTCAAAAGCTGACAGGAATATATATTCGAATCGATATTGTGTATAAGGTATTGTTACTAATAGGTAGATTAACTGGATGCATAATTTCGAATATAAAACTTATTTGAGATGTTTTCTTGATTTTTCCATAAAATCAAGCATTTTAGAGATATTTTGCATAAATTATGGATATATTTGCAAGTCCAGTGATGAGATATGAACTTCAATCAGCATATTAGATATTTTGTAGCTAATCAAAGCAAAACCAAATGAAATTTTAAAAAAGATACTCTGTGTCACTTTAAACTAAACTATAAATGTCCAAAAGAACAATGACCAATTCAATTTGAAATAAAATGGTCGATAAGGTACAATGTATCAAAGATATGAGTAGATGTAACGGAGGGATGGTACCCATTTTAATACCCCTTGTTCCTAAATTTCTATTCAACTTATGTCAACATATCATTGCATGAATTAAACCTAGTCTTTCTGAGAAGCTGAGATTTGTTTAATTATCTTTGGTCACGGGGCCCTCAATCGGTCATTTTAGGGTTTAACTATATTTAGTAGGGACCAAAGATAAATATTAAGTTATATGATCAACTTTCCTGGTATTAAACTGAGATGAAATGATAATTACAAATACATACTGCATAATGCATTATTGTTTATTCTGATGACTTATCCAGTGATCAATCTACAGATATGACCCTCTGAGTCAAGGGACCATAAAGTCTTATGAGTCCAAGTTGATTTAAATGAGTCCTTTAATAAGTAAGCACATAGTATCACACACACAAAATATGCATCCCAGGACTCGCAGCTTAAATATCTATGAGTCCTTTCTAAATTTTATGAGTATTTGAAGCAGGACTCGCAGATAAATTTATTCCTGCTTATCTCACAAATGTTACATTTAAAGTAACTACCTGAATTCTCCTTCACATTAGAAATTACCATATGCACGCATACATTTTTCAGCATCATTCTTTAAAAAAATCTTATGTTTTTTCGACATGTTCACAAAATTGATGGGCCATTGAAAAAAGAGGGAATGACTCAAGTCCACTGTAAATCCGAAGCTCTAAACTTTTAATTATCAATATTTGTGACAATTGTCACTCATGATCATAACTAGTGTCATCAAGTTGGCCAGTAAGCCGTCAACATTATCATGTCATTAAAAAAAACAACTCATTATGCAATCAGATGATTCTTTCTTGAAAATAAGACTAGGAATTGGGAAAGACATCTTTGACAATGGGCCATTTTCATGCATGATTTTGGTAATTTTCTTAAATTTAAATGGGCCACTACCATAAGGCCTATAATGTCAATAGACAAGTTCAGATTAAAGTCAAGCACATTGGAAAAGACCATGTACAAGTCACTTCTCGATTTACTTGATAAATTGAAGGTTAAACTGACAGTAAATGAGTACAGATTTATTAATAAAGATAAGAAGTCTACCTCTCATTACATACCTTCTTTGCCGTTGCCGTTTGAAACACTTTCTGCTGTGCTGCATCCTCTGCATTCAAAGATCATCTACTAGACTAGGCATGATAACATGTGCAACTGGATGGGGAGATTACATTGCCATATTGCTGAAAGGGAAACGAGTTGAAGTTAGATCTAAGTCACCTGTCACAAGTTTTAAACGACACTTTCAAATATAAGAAAACATCTAGATTATTCTTAACAGAAATTTAATCTATGTGGATTTATTTTATCAATGAATTTTAATGGAAAATAAGGAAAATTCAAGGGAAGCATTGAACAAGCTAGAAAACACAAATACCTGAACAAACACGTGGTCCAGTCTTTCGATCCCAGTTTTCCAACACAACGTGTTCGTGTGTTGGTCGTGATGTTTCAATAGTCGTCTTTCTGCTCTCCAAACAATGCATAGCTTAACTATATTCGAAATTTGCACCAGCCAAACTAATGTAAGCCTTATATGAATTTACGTCTTGTAACTCGATAACGCCGCGGGAACACGTCATACCACATGGCGTTAGATGCGGCTGACGTCACTTCCCCTTAGACTTGCAGAACGTCATGAAATTACTTTCAAGTGCGCATTCCCACCGAGTCCTACTCTACGATCCAAGTAGATTTATGAACATCATATAGTCTTACACCTAGACTGTAGTTAAGAATGTTTTGACACTACGAAACCTCTTGATGAGCAAGTCTAGACCTGTAGCCCTGAGACTCCTATGAGGATTAATATTTTTATACTTCATGTAAGTCTAGGGAGCCCCGAAACTCAGGTTTCTGGGTATCGAGGCCGTTAAGTTGCTAGGGAGGATATCGCGAACTATATATCTTGAGATACGTCTTTGATGATGAGTTTTTCCTAAATAAAAGACAGGGTTATAGTTGTATGGTAATATATCTCACACATTTCCGGAGGATTTTGCCAGTTTATGTTGTCCTGACAAGAGTCGAAAAGAACAGAAAACTTCTTGGAATATGAAAACAATAATTTAACACATACAGTAACTTGGCAACCTAGCTGTTACCATATGAAAATATAAAAGATCTAAATTTGTACATTGTTAGATTCTTTATTTATGATGCGAATGATAGTTTTTTTTTTTCCAGTTCGGTTAAAATATGTTTTTATATATTTTTGAATTTGTAACGTGGTTTAAATCAATAACTAGAATCACCAACTGCATGTCTAAAATATATATATAAACTGATTGTTTTTTTCATCTCTTGATATAAATGTGATTCATCTCAAATATCAAACTCATTCTGAAGCATCAATAGTGACCTAGTTAGCTCAAATATGGTGCATTTACATCCTTATTTTAAAACATTGTTGCTTTTTCTTATTTCACCACATTGCCCTTATCTTCAATATGGCGTTGCAACAAAGTTGTACTTATTTGCTAGCTGGTATCTATCGTAACCCTCGCTAGTTTTTAAGATGATACCAGCTTTGTCATAGATCTAGATGAATGATTCTGAATGTTGAAACATTATCAGATTATCGCCAGATTGCATTTGTTGTAAATTCATTCATTTTAAGTTGATACTTTTCTTTTGTTCTTAGATTTAGTTATTAATGTTTTGCAATTATTTAAGATTAAGACTGTACCATTTGACGACAAAATTTATTATATGCGCACACGAGTAAATACACTCACATTAGTTAATGAAAATTTACATAAAGTTTACATGAAGCTTCGCAGGGCAAAACTATAAGTATACAAAATCACGTGATAATTATGAATAAAAACACTGAATCAATCTGAATATAACAAATACGGAACGTTACTGTCGATCTAAATATATTTAAAAGAACTTTGGGATGACAAAATCGTTCACCATACGGCTTTGAAGTAATAGAAAATGCATGATAGGGAGTGGATTCGTGAAAATAATTATCGAGTCCCGGGGTGGCGAGTTGATTCATTTCACGAATCCACGACACAATGTCTATTCTCCATCTTCAACCATTATCCAAACGCCATAATCCTGTACTTTTCTACGTTCGAAAAAAAATATCGTTCAACGTGTCCATACTACAATCCATCGTTTTCGGAGAATAATCAAATATCTTAGCGATAAAGTATAAAAAATGTCTCTACGTGAAAGAGCATATATATCCCAAACTGTATTGCGCATACATGAGGTATCGCTTGTTGATGATAAAGTGATTTATTATTCGCCCGTGTAAGATACCGCAGTGTAATATTTATACGGTATTATTACCCATATACCTGGCTGAAAACAAGTAGTGACATATTTTCACATCATTATGAGCACAATTGACCTGTGACGTGATATTTCTTAAAAGTGAATGAAAATTGAGAATGAAATATTGGTTTGAAGCGGTAATAAAGAAATGATGACCCTCTGAAATGTGTCATATGACTTTTACGAAGCTCGTGCAAGTGTATGTATAACCCTCGCTCTCGCTCAGGTAAGCCCTAATACAAAAATTCACACTCGTTTCGTAAATAGAGGATATTATATGAGTGTTCATGACATACTATGTTTACGAAACGAGTGGCTAAATTTTAGTATTTACACCAATATGATATTCTGTTGATTACTGTAGTCGCAAAATTTAATACTCAAAACCTACTTCTCAGCAAAGGCGGACTAGTCGCCGCCGACCCGTATAGATTGTGACGTCATAGGTTAAACCGTGACGTCAAAGCATTGTTTACAACGTGACGTCACAATGAAAAAGTGATAAATTGCCCTCGGGCAACATATGAAAAATACGAACCTCAATATAACTGCCCTCGTAGGTAATAAAAGTCATATACTTCATCGGGTTATAATCTCTATAATATGAAAGTAGTGTAGTATCACAATGCAAGTATGACGTAACAAAAGTGAGTGGTTGTAACGCCACAGTGTAAGCGCGCCGTCACAATGGCTGCCGAGTCGCGGCAATTATTGTTTCAGCAAGCTGTCGGTAATTTTGGTTGATTTTTATTTTGAGGGTAAATGCTATAAAGAATACTAATCTTCTTACCATATAAAACTATTTTTCTGCAACTCGTGAATAATTTGGTATCAAACTCGCTTTCGCTTGCTTAATGCAAAGTCATTAACTCGAGTAATAAAAATGTCGTCGTTTACGATCTGCATAGATAATGAATGTATCTGAGATGCATTCGTAACACTTAAGAAATAGATTCATTTCAATATCAATCTAAAGACGCTTTGTATACACCTCGATCTGATGTCAGTTTTGTTCAACTTTTTATCCGTCACCATATCAATAAACGAAATAGAATGATTAAGAAATACTTAAAATGTATGATTGTCCTGATTGTGTTGACATTTAAATACACAACGTTTACATGTTATAGGCATATTGTTTGCATCACAAACAGTTTTCTTTCTCGCCAACGACTTGGCGCCTTATCTTTATCTGAGTTTCTTATACAGGACCCTTCACAACTGTATACTTTATCAGAAATAGGTTGATATAGGTTGTGGAAGTGAAATCAAACCAGGGGCGGGTACAGGATTTCCATATTTGGGAGCAAACGGTGCGATATGTCGGTTTTACAAATACGATTACGAAAAGTAATGATGACTTTTGATCAAAGAATATGTGTCCACAGGAAAACTAGGCTGTTTGCAGAATTAAAGTCCCCCGTCTAACACTGTTTTTATATCAATTTATATAGTATAGGAAACTCCTAAAATCTATTATATTTGGAACTCCATGGGGAGGGGTGCGAACCCTCGTATCCCCCGATTCAACAATGATAATCTTTTACATGCAATCGTGACATTTTTACGGGATAGCTCAATCGGCAAGAGCGCCGGTCTCACGTTCTTGAGGTCCGAGGTTCGGATCCAATCCAAGCCAAGATGTAAAAACCTAGAGTTATCCTCTGTTAGAACTCTGAAAGTGTCACCCTGGAGCCCACGAATTCATGTCAGTGGCGGAATGGTGGATACATGAACACGTGCATACGTCGAGCTGTCGGATATCAGCGTTCAGCAGTGTTGGACAAACTGCTGTGACTATGTGTCTCAGTTCACCCAGCTGGGTACCCTGTGAGGCATAGAACGGTCCCTAACCTGAGCGCCACATATATGTGGAATCGGGTTGAATACTCCCCAGGGAGTTGAATTGGAAAAATGATCGGGCGGTGAAAGAATACCATTGACCAGGGGAAACAATGTACCTTAAGCAACCACGAGTGGGTGGATATGCGCGCTACAAAAATATTCAGATAATATATTAATATTCTATTTCCAGTAAATGCCCCCAGATAAGAAAGATTTTATAACCGCGACCACTGCTATTACGTCTGAAAACTAAGGACGACACAGTGCTCTGACGATTTTCGGTTAGTGCATGTGGTTAACTATAACTGATACACTTTTTGGAACGAATTTGACATGCAAATTCTTGTGTATCATGGAAACAAGCAATAAGTATAGCAACACTCGCCGATTGTAATAGCCTTTGTCTTACCTTTTGTCAACTCGAAACCCTGTTTGTAAACTTTGCGTGCACAGCTGAACACGTTACAACAGGCCATATCACATATCCACAATGATTGATGTTGCAAATCTCTTCAACAATTTCGATAATTGATTTCAAATTAAATCTCTCTGCTATATCATAAAAAAGTTGCCTCATCACAAATTTTTCGTTCGATTTTTCTCAGCAATATTGAAAACAAAATTGCGTTCAAAAGGGAAAGAATTGGTCGCACTTTTAACACTAGTTTTGCGTCAATAGGACAATAATGCATAATGCATGTATATTTGCGGTCGCACACACAAGACACAGTAACGTGGCGGGTTTTCAACTCTGTTGTTTTAACATTAGCCTTAACCATATGAAATATTTCCAAGTGAATGTGTTATGCAGGTAGGCTACTTTACTTTTACTTTACTATCAAATACTAAGATCCATTATAAATAATCTGTAATATAATCTTCATATGTAAGAATTCTATTTGCAGATTTTTCCTCGGCGTTTAACACCATCCAACCACATCTTATATAGTTAAGGAATTGTTCAATATGGGAGTAAACAGTAACGTCATTAAATGGGTTGAAGCTTTTCTAATTAATCGTTCCCAACGTTTTCGAGTTAATCCTACGCTCTCTGAAGTGAATCTCCTGAGTACTTGTGCTCCTCAAGGCTGCGTCATGTCGCCTGTACATGTCCTCTTTACTCTCTATATACAAATGACTGTGTATCTCTATTTTCCTCCTGTTTGAATTTCAAGTTTGCAGATGATGCCGCTTTGGTTGGGTTCATTCATCAATCAGAATTAGACTATAGAGAAAATATTGATTCATTTAACCAATGGTGTAAAGACAATTTTCTATCCCTGAACATAAGTAAAACAAAGGAAATGATAATTGACTTCCGCAGAAAAAAGGAAAACCTAGAGCCAGTTACTATTGACGGACAGGAAGTTGAAGTAGTAGACGAGTATAAATACCTGGGAACCATTATTGATGATAAACTCTCATGGAAATCTCATACACACCGTGTCCATGCTAAAGCTCAACAACGACTTTTCTTCCTGCGAAAATTAAGATTTTTTAATGTTGACACATGTATTCTAAAATTGTTCTATCATCAAAACCATTCAGCTGACTTTCAGTTTTCATGCATGGTATGGGCAATCTTCCCCTATCACTGAAAATTAAAATCGACAAAATTGTAAATATAGCCAGCATCAATCGGCATCAATCTTGAACACCTTTCCTTTCAGTTTGATTCAAAAGTTCAAAATAAAGCTCTAGCCATTCAATTTGACCCATCCCACTTTCTAAATGAATGTTATGAATTTTTACCTTCTGGGGTTCAAAATTTGGCATTTCAAAACTAATAGAAGTACAAAATCATTTGTTCCATACAGTATCAAGATTTTAAATTTACATACAAAATTGTAAATCTGACTAACCGTCGCACTGTAAGCATAAATGTATTGTTCAAATATCGGCATTCAGTCGACTCATTACACGTCTTTTCAAAATTAATTGATAAATATTTGTTATTATAATGTTTGACTGTGACTTTTAGAACATAACATATACAAACCTATATTGCGTGTACATGTACTTGTAGGATTCAATTTATGTTTAGATTAAAACCAACCGGACTTTGGATCCTAACGAATGCGTATATATAGTTGTTACTCTAACTGAAATTAAATACTGCTGTAAATTCGTTTATCTGAAGGCGGCTGTAAAATTATAAAGGCGCAACATATAACTTCTATGTTCTGTTTATAAGCATCTCTCCAGTTTGTATGTGGAAGATATGCAACAGCGATAAATGAGCACAGTTTAAATTTTTTATAACAATTTGCAATATTATTTAACTTTACTTTCATCAATCGTGTTAAATGCCAATGTTTACCCCCAATAACATGTCTCATCACGACGATTCATATGGTACTATACATAATATGTAGCCCGCACTGACACGCATGATAGGTTAGTGTGAAGAAAGCATTAGTATAAGGAATAGAGATCGAAGCAACGCTACAAATAAGGGGCGATAACTTGGACATTTTAATACGCTTCGCAGATTAATCAGTTATGGCCAATATGACATCCTCGGGTGTATTAAATAATTATATACTGACCCCTGCACCATCATACTTAACATCTTCTGTCCTTACACACAATTTCAAATGAACATTTATTATATGCTCAGCTTATCAGCTGGTAATATTTTTGCTTTTGCGCACACCAAATAACTTATGCAAGATAGGATGTGGATGATTGACTTTGAAAGGGATATATCAACTTACACATTAATTTTTTTTTTTTTTTTTTTTCTTTTTATTTCCCACATTTTCAAGTTGCTTACAATTCATGTCATACATAGGTAAAGGCTCCACAATTCCCATGAAGTATCTTCAGTTCATTATTAACAGTTATTATAAACAGGGTGAGGAAAACAATTGTATAATATATTTGTATCAATTATTCACATTTTCAATCAAAAAACTTACACATTAATGCTTTATCTGGTTTAAGTTCCTTTGTGGAACAATGATTTTTTAGATATTAAAAGCTTCAAAGGTTAGGCAACACCATAACTTCATTATTCGAATTGAGATCAGGTCTCAAATACACGCTGGGTCAGAGGCTGGAATTGACGCCGGGGACGCATTTTTTGTTTAGGTGGGGGCTGAATATTCACCCAAAACAAATAATTAGTCATTATTTCATATCTTAATTTTCGTATGGTTGTGGCTCAATATTGATTATGATATTGGTGGTTTAAAAATAATAGACCTCGGGAGTCTCTTCAGACCCACGCTCATTGAAAGAATTTTGAAATGTTTGAAAGTATTGTCTTTGAACAATTAACGCAACTCGATACATTTGAAAGAGTCTAGACAATATTAACTATTTTCTGTTATATGTTTTCATATTCAAGATACACCTTTCATTTATTAGCGGCCACATTTTCAACGATGTCATGTCTTTTAACATCACGAGTCAGGCGCACTGTATTTCCTTTATGTTTTAGTCGAATGTATGATGTTGTGGATCTTTACACCTTCTAATGTTCGTTCGGTTGTGGTTCTTTTATAAGGCAATACAAGATTTCATGCGAAAAACATATTGGTTATTTTTTTGTTTCAAAATATTTGTATCGGTAATATATCATATGCCCTAATATGTAATTTGTACTGGTTGAAAACGATATCTATATTTCAATTTCTGTTCTTAATAACGGTGGATATATCTAAAATCTCTAACATACGTTTTCTGATATGAGAAAATACAGTGAGTGAATGAGTTATTGTTTACTCCGCTTGGGCAATATTTCAGCCATTATCGGCTTGAAAAAATAGAAACACAGGTTGATAAAAGTTTTATCAACGTTCAAGTGACTGTTTCATCGTTGTTCCAATCAAAAAATTAGTCGTCTAAATACAACTGTCTTTCAACATTGGTTTTTAAAAATCACCAATTCATAATGTTGAAGTGACGTTCTTTTCAACGTTCTTTGGACGTAACAATTGGTCGTTTGAGTACAACGTCCTTTTAATGTTGATATTTAACCTAACCAAACACAACGTAGTAGTGATGTCCTGTTTCAACGTTGTTTGGAAGTAATAAAACAGATGTTGAAATACAACATCCTCTCAACGTTGGTTTTGAACCTAACCAATTCACAATGTTGAACCAACGTCCTGTTTCAACGTTGTTTGGACGTAAGAATAAAACGTTGGAATACAACGTCCTTTTAATGTTGGCTTCTAACCTAACCACTTCACAACATTGAAGTGACGTCATATTTCAACGTTGTTTGAACGTTAGAATAAGACGTTGGAAAACAACGTCCTTTCAACGTTGGTTTTGAACCTAACCAATTCACAATGTTGAACCAACGTCCTGTTTCAAAGTTTTATTGACGTTAGAATAAGACGTTGGAAAACAACGTCCTTTCAACGTTGGTTTTGAACCTAACCAATTCACAATGTTGAACCAACGTCCTGTTTCAACGTTTTATTGACGTTAGAATAAGACGTTGGAATACAACGTCCTTTCAATGTTGGTTTCTAACCTAACCAATTCTCAACATTGAAGTGACGTCATATTTCAACGTTGTTTGAACGTTAGAATAAGACGTTGGAAATACAACGTCCTCCCAATGTTAGTTTTTGACCTAACGTATTCACAATGTTGAAGGGACGTTTTCTTTCAACGTTATTTTGACGTTGAATTAAGACGTTGGAATACAATGTCATTTTAATGTTGAGTGAACGTTGGTTTTAAACCTAACCAAATGACAATGTTATATTTACGTTCGTTTATAACGTTTTCTTAATGTTAAGGACTGGCGTGAAAGTGTGACGTTGTGTTGACGTCATTACAACGTCGGGAAAAAAACGTAACCAAACCACAACGTTGCTACAACGTTGGCTAACGTTGTCTGTTTGCTGGGTAGTGGGTCAACATTTTGAAACCATCATTTTTTATTTATCTCTACAAACTGACTTTCATAAGTGATCGACAGCTTTGGGTATAAGTTTTATTTGTTCCTTTGCACCAAGTCGATGCAATGGTACTGATTTTCTTCTCAGGGAGTCTTTATGGAATATTTTAATCGAATATAAAGAAAATCGGGCATTCCAAAAATATGACTATTTTTCCGTTCTAAATTTTGAAATTCAGCACCAGTGAACAGACAATTCCAAAATATTGTTTGAGAATGGCTATTTTACACATGGACAATTGGTGTACCTTGGTCATTGCTGCTGGAGTTATTTGATTAACGCTTTAACGAAACTAAGATACTTGATACTTGCACTAAGATATTGTTGCAAGTGAACAAACTGAAGGTACGCAGCTGCATTCTCCCCAATATTCCCCATTTGTCTTCACATACTCTATTGCCTTAACTCCCCAATATTCCCCATTTGTCTTCACATACTATTTTGCCTTAACTCCCCAATATTCCCCATTTGTCTTCACATACGGTTTTGCCTTAACTCCCCAATATTCCCCATTTGTCTTCACATATTTTCTTCCCTATTTCCCCCAATATTCCCCGTCTGTTTGTACATATTTTTCTAGCCTACTCTCCCCAATATTTCCCATTTGTTTTCAAATATTTTCTTGCCTACTCCCCCTAACATTCATCGTTTGCCTTCACATATTTTCTTGCCTAAACTACCCAATTCTGAATGATATCTAATGTGTAAAGGTTATATAGTAAGTAACTGGTATCTTGTTTGATAAGCACTTCAGGCTATGCTTGGTCTTGATGAAAAGTCAATGCTGGCTTGGTTTGATCTGTTTTAACAGAATGGGAACATTTATCTGATTAAATGTATATATGTTGGTAAAGCTTATGATGTTTTAACAGAATGGGAACATTTATCTGATTAAATGTATATATGTTGGTAAAGCTTATGATGTTTTAACAGAATGGGAACATTTATCTGATTAAATGTATATATGTTGGTAAAGCTTATGATGTTTTAACAGAATGGGAACATTTATCTGATTAAATGTATATATGTTGGTAAAGTTTATGATGTTTAGGTCTAATTTTGACTTGTTATGGATACTGAAAGTGCATCATTAGTACTGATCAATATATTGATTATTTGAGATTGTATTGCGATATGTATTGTTCTGTTCCCGTATCCTAATAAACCGATACATCAATAATTGCACACCCTTATTTAGAATAATAGAAAAGGGTATGAGATTCCTAGTAATATATTAATTATTTGAAATTGTATTGCGAGCATTATTCTGTTCCCATATCCTAATATACCGATACAACAATAATTGTACACTCTTATTTAAAATGATAGAAAATGGTATGAGAATACCAAGTACATGCAATAATCGATTACATCTAGCATAACGTTAAACAATGAAGTATGTATAAAGGTAAGACATGTCTCTTACCGTTGGAATGTGCCCGTCTCTCCCGCCTGAGACAACAGAAGCAGTTCATGGTGAGATGCTATACGTCTCTATGGATGGACGGTCAGTCCTCCTGTGATGTTTATCACGAAATGGACATCGTTTGAAACCGTTACCATGACTACGTTTACACCTTCAATTATCGTTAAGATATAGACATATGTTTGTTTATTTCAATGTTATCTAAGAAATGTTTTACATGACATATTTCCATTGTTTACTTGGAATTTTAGATTTCTGAATATCGTCATTTGTCATTTCTCGCTGGACACTTTCATAGTCATAGGTGACTGTTATAGATTTAGACATTCGTTACTTGATTTATTTGAAAATAAGTTACTTTGTTATATTTAATTTTAGTTGGGCTAATATGTTTTTATTTTATAAGGAATTATTGTAAATTTAGAGAGGAATCTTTCGGCTTCTTATCGTCATTTTTATTTTTGGTATTACGTAAAATACGTTGTATTGTTACTAATATTACAACCAAATAGATATGAAACTAAATTTGGGTTTGCGGGATACCGCAAAAGCAGAGCAGCCCCGGAACTTGGGGTTTCGCCTTACCCTGTTCCGCCTTTTACAGGCCTCACCAAATTGGGAATTTTCTCGTGACCTTGACCTTTGACACTCAAGGTCACACAATCAATGAACACATTTCATTGACTATAACATTATTGTAATGAAATAAAGTGTTAAAAATTAAATTAAGCCAATTTCTCCATATATGTTGACCTTGCTGTGACCTTGACCCTCGACAGTTCGTACCCAAAACTTTTTGAAAATATTGAACTTCTCAAGAAATAATATATACAAAACCTAAACTTCATAGAACAAAAACTTTTCAAGTTATTGTGTTTACAAGGAATTGCAATAACTCATATCTCATGACCTTGACCTTTGACCTTCAAGGTCACACAATAATTGAACACTTTTTATTAAGTATAACAATCATGTATTGATTAAAAGTGATCATAGTTAAAATTAAGCATTTTCGCTAAACCATGCTTAAGTCATGACCTTGCTGTGACCTTGACCTTTGACGGATTGTAGCCGAAACCTTTTCAAAATGTTTTACTTTTCCAAGGATGATATATACCAAGTTAGAGGTTCATAGCACAAAAACTTTTCAAGTTACCGTGTTTACAAAGAATTTTGCGGTGATTTTATAACTCGTGACCTTGACTTTTGAACTTGAAGGTGAACATGTCATAATGATTCCCTGGAAGTATTAACATTTAGACATGTTCATGAGTTCTGAAAAGCTAAAGGGGATAAAGTTATACCCAAATTTATTGCATTTTTTAATAACTCATATCTCATGACCTTGACCTTTGACCTTCAAGGTCACACAATCATTGAACACTTTTTATTGAGTATCACAATCATGTATTGATTAAAAGTGTTCATAGTAAAAATTAAGCATCTTCGCTAAAACATGCTAACGTCATGACCTTGCTGTGACCTTGACCTTTGACGGATTGTAGCCAAAACCTTTTCAAATTTTATTACTTTTCCAAGGATGATATATACCAAATTATACTTCATAGCACAACAACTTTTCAAGTTATCGCGTTTACAAGGAATTCTTAGAGTGAATACATATCTCGTGACCTTGACCTTTGAACTTGAAAGTGAACGTGTCAAACTCGTTCCCCCGAGGTATGAGTAGTAAGGTATGAATAAGAGTTCTGGAAAGCTTAGTGGAAAAAAGTTATAGCTAGTAGTACGAGTCAGGCGGCGGCGTCGGCGGCGGCGTCGGCGGCGGCGGCGATGGAAACTTCACAAAAACTGATAGCAGCCCTGCTAATAATTGTACCAAGCAAGACATCAAAATAAAACATTTTGCGGCACTAAAAAGACGATCATGTTGAATGTTTATGATTTCATTCAATTCTCATAAAACCACCTTGGTGGTACAAAAGCATATTCACAAAATATACTGAACATCTTTGAAAACGCACCACCTTTAATAGTTTGGATTTCCAAGAGCATAAGCGAGCAATCCGTGTATATTGGCCATACAGTACGTTTGTAGACCAATGTTTGGTAAAGAAAAGAAACAAGAACAATTCCAACAAAACGGTGAAGTTTTAATTCAGTTGACCATGAAAGAAAGGTGGTGTCCAAATGGAAATTTAGTAACGTGTATGACCACCGTTAACAGCAACACAGGCTGTGCATCGTCTCCTCATTGAGCGTATAAGCCTCTGAATAATGTTCTGAGGAATTCCATTTCACTCTTGTTGCAAAGCATTGTCACATTGATGTGCCAACCTGCAACATGCCCAAGGCGCGTTCTCGTTCCTCTGCTGACAATCTTGGCATTGCAAAATAAACTTTACTTTGACAGGTACAGCTGAAATGAGGATTTAATGCTGACGGTTATTTATACCCCGACTCAGCATGTTTTCCGCATGCAATTTGTGCTGTTCCTGTGTGTTGTGCATGCATTTTGTGTTCGGGCAATCCGTTCTCGGCTATATGTCGGTTTTTTTGTGGTCTTTTGTGTTATTAGCAACATTTCCAACCTTCATTTATACTCTTAAAATAATAATATTACCATAATTCAAAATTTACAGATGGTGCGTTTTCAAAGATGTTCAGTATATAATAAATAGAAATAAATGTATATTATAATCCATGATGGAAGATAGAATCACAAAGTCCGAGGCTAAAAGGCGTTTAATTTTCCTCACAAGAGACGAAAAATGTTAGATAATTTTTGATCAATTTACCAAATATACTTCGATGTTAAAATCTTTGCTTATCTTTTCAAAATGCTACATCCATTCTTCGATTTTAAAGTTCACCACTATGTTACAATATCTTAGATGTTTCCTTGTAGATATTCATAGTTTGATTTGTATATACATAAAAAAAAATTAATTATTTTATTTTAAAAATATTAAATATAGGTATAAATAGACTATCTACAAATAAAAAGAATAATCAATGATGTCATGGCATGCCATAGAAAGGCTTACAACACTTGTGACTATAAATTGCTATATTTTTCAATTATTGTTTGTTCCTTGTTACTTCTTATGTGCTGTTCTTTATCAAATCTAAAAATCTAAACTAATTCCATGGTAGCATACTTTTATTTCGTTGCGTAGTAAAGGATAATTCTTACATGTATATAAATGAAAACAATCGTATTACTGAAACATCAAAATAAGCTTTGGTGCTTTTAAATGGCCACGTTTTAAGGTTTCTTTTCGTAAATTAACTTTTGTGTTTTAGAAATCCAAGTTGAATACAATATTAGGAATGTTTTGTTGTCATACACGAGATACTCTCTAATTCACTATCTTTTATGTTAATAAGATACAATGAAAAATGTCTACAGTATGTTCAAAATGACTAATACATCTTCAAGTCTTTGCGGTAAAACAATAACATTCCTTGATTATGACATTTGAGAACATATAAATGTCATAATTTCTAGATTAGAAGTCACGTATTTAAAGAATAAGAAAGTCCATTAACCGCCGGGCAAAATAAAATACACATCCCACTTTGTTTAATTTTACTTAATATCTAAGAGACATGCTATGTTTTAATTTATGCCACGTTAACAAAAACAGATATTTGGAGTAGTTGAATAAAATAATTGGTGTCTCGTTTATTTTCTGATACAATATCTTTAATGTAGGCAGGGGTAAGAAATAGAATTTACACTATCATGTTTAAAAGGTTGACAATATGTAAAAAAAGGCAAGGATATTGATTTTCACATAGAATATTTTTTCCTTTATGATGAACGTTTGTGTTATATCAAAATTAATGTCAAGATCAATTTATTAACATATAGTTGTTTTCTTTAATCACTTACAAGTATTCTTTGAACGATGATTTAACGCTTGTTCTTATCTGGGAACACATCAAAAACTCGGAATAGTTGTTTTGAAATCCTTCATATGTTCGAAGATTCGAATTTGTGGATTTGAACATGCTAACTACAGCGATACCTCTCCTGTTGTAATATGTATTCATTATTAATCTTTAAGCAGCTATGTTGACGTGTACGTACGTAATAATACAAAATACAATGTAGACATTATGCCACGATTTATTGTAAGACATTTTACAGTGTTTTTCATCGCTTGTGAGTTTCTTCGGGTGATTTAACCATATACGATATATGTTATACAGTATATGGTTTATGTGGCATGCAGTGTTTTAAGCAAGGTTGAACTGTGACATTTACTTGTAAAAATTCTTTTCATACATGACCTTGAGGGTTACATTGGTATATGGTATCCCATAACCCTATGTATGGGGAAAACGAGACATTATCCAAACATTACAAAAACATCAACCATTACCTTCATATTTTAGTTTCTCAAAGTGTTGCTTTTCTTCATTATATAACCACCACCCTCTTGAATATAGGTATCAATTCAATCCATTAACTTTTTAAAGTTGCCTATCCCATTTTACGTTCGATTCCACTATGTGCATGATATGTGATAACTGAAATAAGAATTTGTCGAAACTATTTTTTCTTTAGACTTTAAATGTTAAACGCATTATTTCATTGAGAGAATAATTCTCCTGAACAAACTAACAGGCGTGTATGAACATGAATAACAAATGTGTTGGTTATTGACTTCCATCAAGCGCTTTCTCTACTTTACTTTGTCCCAATTAAAATGTGAAACAAATTGATTGATGAAGACAAAGTGTTTTTCGTTACTTAGCAACATAATGAAACAATGAAATAACAATACTTTGAACGTCGATTGTCTAGGTTATAGAAGTGCCACAGTTTGGTTGCATCACCAAGTTACTGAAAACCAATTAAATCGTAATATTTTCTCGGTTATCATTGCGACTTTTCTCATAATTGGACGTATGTTTCAAGTGTAAAATGCATTTATTAACGGACACCTCATTATCCTTTGTTTTACAACCATAGTCATTATGATGGAGTTTTTTCTCTTCCAATCCCTGTAATAATTTCTTTGCAATATTAAGCAAAAATAGGTCGCACTGCCTTGTTAAAACCGTAGAAATCATTAGTTAAAAGGGTTTAAAGTTTTTAACGTTAAACAAATCAAATCTGTACTTAATTGTGGAAAGACGATTCCATCAACGACATCATTTGTCATAAGCTTTATCAAATGCTTTATCATATGCTTATATGTCGTACATGCTGAATACGACAGGTGAAGCGCACGTGACAATTACGCGTTTTGGAAAGATTGCTAAATATAACAGAACAGAACTACTTATATTGTCTTATTATTTATTACATTTTTTTTTCAAAAGGTGAGTCGGATGGTTTGACGCATTCACCATCCGGACGTGTACCGTCTCTCTCGAGGGATGGGTTTAGTATTCCTCGCCCTCCTCCTCGCCTTCGCCCTCAACAGAGTCGACTCCAACCTCCTCGTAGTCCTTCTCCAGGGCTGCCAGATCCTCACGGGCCTCGGAGAACTCTCCCTCCTCCATACCCTCACCCACGTACCAGTGGACGAAGGCACGCTTGGCGTACATCAGATCGAACTTGTGGTCAAGACGAGCCCAGGCCTCAGCGATGGCGGTGGTGTTGCTCAACATGCAGACAGCTCTCTGCACCTTGGCCAAGTCTCCACCAGGGACAACAGTTGGTGGCTGGTAGTTGATGCCGACCTTGAATCCAGTGGGACACCAGTCGACGAACTGGATGGTCCTCTTGGTCTTGATGGTGGCGATGGCAGCGTTGACATCCTTGGGTACGACGTCACCACGGTACAGCATGCAACAGGCCATGTACTTGCCGTGACGGGGATCACACTTCACCATCTGGTTTGCAGGCTCGAAGCAGGAATTGGTGATCTCGGCAACAGACAGCTGCTCATGGTAGGCCTTCTCAGCAGAGATGACTGGGGCGTAGGTAGCCAGAGGGAAGTGGATACGTGGGTAGGGCACCAAGTTGGTCTGGAACTCAGTCAGATCCACGTTCAGGGCGCCGTCGAAGCGGAGAGAGGCAGTGATGGAGCTGACGATCTGACCAATCAAACGGTTCAGGTTGGTGTAGGTGGGACGCTCGATGTCCAGGTTACGTCTGCAAATGTCGTAGATTGCCTCGTTGTCGACCATGAAGGCACAGTCGGAGTGCTCAAGGGTGGTGTGGGTGGTTAGGATGGAGTTGTAGGGCTCCACGACAGCAGTTGATATCTGAGGAGCGGGGTAGACAGCAAACTCCAACTTGGACTTCTTGCCGTAGTCCACTGACAGTCTCTCCATCAAGAGAGAGGTGAAGCCTGAGCCGGTTCCGCCACCGAAACTGTGGAAGATTAGAAAGCCCTGGAGTCCAGTGCACTGGTCAGCCAGCTTCCTGACACGGTCAAGGACGAGATCAACGATCTCCTTGCCGATGGTGTAGTGACCACGGGCATAATTGTTGGCGGCGTCCTCCTTGCCGGTGATAAGCTGCTCGGGGTGGAACAGCTGGCGGTAGGTGCCGGTACGGACCTCATCTGGAATACATATGAATCATTAAAATACGATGATAGAGGAAAGTTATTGAGTGCTAGTCTATCAGAGAGACACAACTATTGTTTGTCTAGGACAAGATTTGGGATTCAAACGCAAATTAACCTATAAAACACATTTCGAAGCTGCTTTAAAGAGTTAAAATGTCGGCGGTTTCTTAAAAAAACCGGAAAGGACAATTTCAAGCGTTTCAGAACGCCTTGGTCTATGGGGGCTATTCTTTTGTTCCGCTTTATCTGACTCGTAAATAATTTCTTAACTTACCGACGACAGTTGGCTCGAGGTCGATGAAGACAGCCCGAGGGACGTGTTTGCCTGCTCCAGTCTCGCTGAAGAAGGTGTTGAAGGAGTCGTCTCCCCCTCCGATAGTCTTGTCTGAGGGCATCTGACCATCAGGCTGGATTCCGTGCTCCAGACAGTACAACTCCCAGCATGCATTGCCGATCTGGCATCCGGCCTGGCCCACGTGGATGGAGATACATTCCCTCTGTAAAATGATTAAAACACATTTGTAGCTATGGATATTTAGTGATATATCCTTACAGCAATTTCTGAAATACATTTATGATTTAAGAATTAAAAGTTTGGTATCATACATGGTATCAATTATTAATCTAAAAAGTCATAGATACCCAAACCTGTTGTATATGCAAATTGTACGTTCTGGAAGATTTATAGGCTACTTACGTATTCATTAAAAATACGCATTTGTTTAAGGTATATATTAAACTTTATTTTGCAAAAATAATCTAAGAGTTGAAACAGTTTAATGATATCCAATCTAATTCAAGTTCTCAGTTAGTTGAAATTTCATAAAACATTTGTAATTGTTATCAAAGTCAATATTTTTAAATATGTCTAAAAATACCGAATTTATAATTGGAACTTGTGAAATGTAAATATCAATACGATTTCATTCATGAAATAATCTAAAAGTAAGATTTCAGGTTTATAAATAAAAAAAAATAAAAATTTATAACTTACAAAAATGTACTTCAATAGCAATAATTAAGAAAAAAGAAAATAGATTTAGGACGGTTAGAAAATCTTTAAAAGTTTATCAACAATTTGATAAAATTGATATCATAAAACAAACCAGTATAAGATTTAGATAACTAAATATTTCATGCCACTAAAATTATATTTGATGATAAATAACAACAAACAACAAACAAACAAGCGATGACTCACCATTATGGTTATTTGGTGCGGAAGTTATCACTGCAAGCAACGAAAGCTCACTTGGACGTGATTAGTCGATGTGAGATTCTCGAATGTCTGGCCTATCCCATTCCCCCATCCATTTATATACTGCCTGGTTGCCAAGGACGCTAACTCTCTCGTTGTCATGGACACGAATAAACACCATGTCAGCTGGTTTCCGTCTCCTCATAAGCTGTATGTATTCCATAGACCATTAAATCAAGTTAACGCTATAATACACTAGAGCCCTAATACTAATCGAAACCATCAAATAAAGAAATCAATATATTTTTGTTTTATATCTTATAACATTTCATTATTGTTTACTGAAAGAGTCGTAGGTCTTGAGAATTTGGGACATTCTATACTTATTATATAATTCCGCCAAAACCGGATTTCGAGGCCTCCTGCAGCGAATAACGTTTACCTTTTTATTTCCATTGTGAGGGCTGGCTTTAATCCATTCGTGTGCATGGGATTGGAACCAGTATAGTTCTAGTCGAATGCATGGTGAAGTTAATTACTGTGCGCTAGAAGGGCATAAATAAAGCAATTGGCCGTTATAAAAACAGGATTGCCGCTTTGACTGAAAATCTATAATAATGAATGTTCTACTCAGTGTACAAAGGCCTTATGTATCACGCAAGAAGAGCAAAGAGGGTGTTTAACACTTTAGTGTCTTATTTCTTAAGATTCATCAAAAATAATAGATAAATCGCAAAAGGAAAGGGACACTTTTAAATAGGGAGATAAGGTTTCATTTGGACATTTGACCTAATGTGTTTTGAGAACTAAACCATTGTTTAGCTGATAATATAGATTTCCTTTTGTTTTCTTACAAAAACTCCTCATCTGAGAACATATATCCGGTCTCAAATGCAGAAGGTATAAAGTAAAACTAAATCCATATTATATATACAATATCAGAAAAGAGGGCGTTACAGTCAGTATATAAACAATATGAATTATATAAAAAGTAGCAGATCCCCTTTCTCAGAGAAAACTATGAGAGAATCATTTCTAATTTAGATTGTTCAACAATTTTGTTGCGTTTACAATGAGTGCCCAATGTTCCATCATTGTTAATAGCTAATTTTCTCTTTTTGTACGAAGACCAATGATACGATCAACAGAAGACAATTCGAATGAGTGCATGTTGAAAGGATGATAACAGTACAATCTTAATAAACGAAAAACTGAAAGTTGTCTTAAATGTTGAAGTTACAATGTCTATATGAGGTTTTTGAAAAAAAAAATATTCAGGATTTGTGTGATATGTGCAAGCTTTTATCGCCTGACTAATCGACAACGCCCACGTATACTTTCAAATAATAAATCGAGGAAAAGTAATTTCACGGGTGAGTGGTTGTTTGTTAACAGATGATTATTCATTCCCAAACCCGGTTGACAACTAGCACAACATAGCCAAACTAAGGTATTATTCATAAATATTGATTATATTGATCTGAATATCCACGTTCATATTCGTTTACATTTCTTTATCTTCCCGTGACTTTGTTTTTCGTGATATTTCTGAACTCGAAATTAATATATTTTCCCTTCAATATGTAAAACATATTTACATGAATATTTCATGATTAAGTAATCATTTTCGATTTGCCAAATTTATTTGCCGTTTGTAAATGAAAATTAACACATATATCAAAATCAAAGAACGAATAAAACTACGAGTGATATTAAAATGAATTAAGTGTAGAATTTTAGAAGTCTAAATGATTATGAAAATGAAAATAAATACATGTATGTGTCTCTGCTATTATATGCATTAACACAAGGCTTACGTGGTTCTTGTTTTTTATCTATTTTAAACCGTTAACATCGTTTGCTAATAAAATGGCCTGGTGAATACAAACTTTCAGAAGTGATGAAGACGAATGAAGTAAAAGGAAAAAGAATAAGAAAGCATTTAAAGAAGAAAAAAACACGAATCAAGATCAATAATCATATATCTGTTTCTAAGGATGAAGTAAAACATAAAAACCAACAACTACATTGAGGTTGCCTCTTAGTATAGTATCTCTTGAACGATTCTGAAAATATATTATTTCAAACGTGTTAAAATATACCATAACTTAAAGGGGCAGTAGCACGTTTTTGGGGGGAATATAATGTGATGTCAGGAAAATGAAATAAATGGTTCCAACTGAAAGACAATGAATTTAAACTAAATGAAGCAGGAATAAATCAAATGTATAACGTAAAGTTTAGCCATGCGATTCCTTTTTCTTACACAAAATGTAGTAAAGGTGTTTACACAAAATGGCCGTCAATGGATTTTATGTGAATCTTCATACTTTGTCTCTGACTATGGATGATTGGCTTGTGCAATGAGATTTTTGACACTGTTAAAATAATACATTTAGCATTAACTTACAATTATTAGTGAAAATTTTAAAGTATAAAATTATCAAAAAACGTGCTACTGCCCCTTTAAGGGTATTTATATAAAGGAAATCAACAGCTCCTTGACAATTTGTGATAAACAAACAACATATCAGACACTGTACAATGGAGTGGTCTTCATGCTCAATGAACTAATGCAGAGATGAGAATGCAAATTCATTTGTTATCGTAAATATTTGTCCATGCATGTTTTGTTTTAATAAGGTACCCACGACAAACTTAATAAAGCATATACCAATGGAGATTTCTTCTTATACCAGACACAAAGGTGACTTACAACTTCTTCTTTGTTCTGTCCCAAAGGTTTTTCGCTGCATTTCCTCGGATGAATGACTAAATATCAATTGGATATCGTGTTCACCTGAAAGCTTTTATCATACAATTGTTCATTCGTCAATAATGCCCATGCTTCAGTTGTTATAAAGTCGGAATCCTTTTCATATGGGAAAGCTTATTGCTATGATATATTAGAATAATGAAAGAGAGGACATTAACGCTTGATGATATCGAGTGGGGATCGCATTTCATATCAATCGATTTAGCCATGCATTTATCTCATTCATACAATTTTTATCACTTCCTTCGTTGATAGTTTTTTCATGTTACGCATAAATGGTTAGAACAATTTTGATATTTTAACCGTCAAAGTTTGTCTTTTATTAACATTTAAATCACGAAAATTATTCTTTCAAATACAATTAACAAACACAATGGACTTTTTTGTTAAGATATCTATTCAAACAATTTGGTATCGTTTTTAAATACGAAATGATTTAATGGTAACATGACAGCACTCTGCAAACTTAACATTACCATTAGCACATATATGTTTGATGGTCTAGTTTCAGCATTTCTTGAATACCCTACCTTAGAAATCATACCGGTACATGTACATGAGATGTGTGATTAAATGTAACATTGAATAACAAACATTATCTATTCTCTATACTACGATCATATAAATGATAAATGATTTTTAATTGTGTTACAAACAAATAATATATTCACAATTGTATTACATCTAGGCATCGTTGAAACCCACAAATGGTAAATTATGTAAGTATTTTTTTCAGTGTTTTTATTATTTGCGTAATAAAGTGTAAATGTGTTCAAGTCAGTGTTTAATACTTAATACTTATTTATATTTGATAAGTTAAAACGTCCTCGTTTGAACATGACTTCACGACCCATTCAATCACGACTTTACCATTGCCAAGGTGACACTATACATGTTTTCCTAACAACCAAACAGTGTTGGGGCAGTTCCTAAAGCAGACAGAGAAAGTATTTATGTTTAGGATAAGGAACAACAAGGGTTTATAGAGCAACACTATTTGACCTAACCACTCTTTGTAATAGAATTATTTATAGTATTGTCCAAGTCTAAGACCTAATACGTCATGTCGATGTTATTAAGACCTTATTTCAGGTTAAAGACTATGTTCTATGTACAAAGATATTTTTTCTAGGTACAAAAATCTATTTTCTAGGAATGAATATCTGTTAAGGTAAAAGGATAAATGTTCTTGAAAGATAAACATGATTATATGTTTTGGAATGAATTATGTTGAAGGAACACATATCTATGTCACATGCTTAAAGGGGCAGTAGCACGTTTTAGGGGGAATATAAGGTGATGTCAGGAAAATTAAAATAAATGGTTCCAAATGAAAGACAATGTATTTAAACTAAATGGAGCAGTAATAATTCAAATATATAACGTAAGGTTCAGCCATGCGATTCCTTTTTCTTACAAAAATGAATTAAAGGTGTTCACACAAAAATGGCCGCCAATGGATTTTATGTAAATCCTCATACTTTGTCCTCTGATTATGGTTGATTGGCTTGTGTAATGTGATTGTTGACACTGTCAATATAATACATTAGGCATTTACTTACCATTATAAGTGCAATTTTTAAAATATAAAATTATCAAAAAACGTGCTACTGCCCCTTTATCTGTAACCTAATTACTAGATCAGTGGTTTTGGTAAATCTACTATTGCTATCAAGACCAATGTTGAAAGCATCATGATGTATGTTCTAGGTATTAAAGGAGCAGTAGCACGTTTTAGGGGGGAATATAAGGTGATGTCAATAAAATAAAAATAATTGGTTCCAATTGAAAGACAGTGTATTTAAACCCAATGGAGCAGTAATAGGTCAAACATATAACGTAAAGTTTAGCCATGCAATTCCATTTTCTTAAACAAAATGAATAAAAGGTGTTCACACAAAATGGCCGCGTATGGATTTTATGTGAATCTTCATACTTCGTCCTCTGACTATGGATGATTGGCTTGTGTAGTGAGATTTTAGACACTGTCAAAATAATACATTTAGCAATAATCATCAGTGAAAATATAAAATATAAAATTATCAAAAAACGTGCTACTGCCCCTTTAAAATTCATTTTGTAAGTATAAAGACATATGCTTTATGTCTTAGGTACTAGACACAAGGGACTTTATCTGCAGATAAAGACCAACGTTTATGGGACAGATGAATAATTCAAACATGAAGACACTACAGTATAGAAGCAGGAACATAATAAGAATTATCTTATCTTATCTTATCTTATCTTATCTTATCTTATCTTATCTTATCTTATCTTATCTTATCTTATCTTATCTTATCTTATCTCATCTTATCTAAGTCTAAGAATAAGGTGTCCAGAAGAAAGTAAATGCATATGATGATTTAGCATGAACACCTGTATATCATTTGAGGAAGACACTGCATCTGTATACTGTAATCATGAAAATAGTTGAAAGGGGCGGTAGCTTATGTCTTATGTTTATTTGTGTAAATGTAATGTTTTTCATTTAAATTTGTTTATTCAAACTATATCTTGTTTAGCAGCTACTCATCTCATTACTCAACCAACTAAACTTTAGTCTTAGAATACGAAGTTTTCAGATGTTTCAGACAATGTAGTAATACATTTGACATAAACTAATAAATATTGGGGAAAAAGTGAAGAAAAAATTTAAATAAAGTGCTACTCTTTTTTTCTTATGTTTTATTTGATTTCATTTTTTTGCCATCAAATTAATTTTCCAAGACATATTTTCTTGACAGGGTGAAATATCTCATTCGTTAACTTATTTTCTGTACAGCTATAATGAAATATCATGCATGAAGCACACATATATATAACAGTTATTTCATAAGTTTACATTAATGTAGACATTATTATTATAGACGTACATTGACTTGGAAAGTTGCTCTGATGAATGGAGATTAACCACCCTTCAGACAGACAGACAAACAGAGATGCTACACTCATAAGCAAATTAAACGTCACCACTACTAAAAAAACTGTAAAGAAGTAATCATAATTGTTAAACCAGGGTATGACACTTGTATTTGTATGTCTGTCCAAAAAGACACGGGGAGTGGTTTGAAGGACATTGGTTTTTTTCTCCAAAATATAGAATGTATAGATTACATAACATAATTATGATAAAAAATCAATGTTAACTACCGACAATGGAACATTATTTTAAAGTTTATATAAGAATATTTAAGCTATGCCTTTGAACAACGAGAATTGAAACAGGTTTTGGAAATATTGTCACGTATGGTACTGTTTTATTTTATCATTTTAAACTATAAGGCACAACCAAAGGTTATACTTTGTCCTAGTACTATGCTATGCTTAGGGGATAAGTCTTACGTAGGTAATAGTCTTACATATTTTCATCGAGACAGTAAAACGCTTAAATATGCATGTGTCATTTGTCCAGATTGGGCCTTCTATGGAAAACAAGCAAATGATGTATAATAGCACACATAACATAAGAATAATATATTGATATCAAATAAGTAACAACATAGCAGTCATTGATATTGCCAAACATTAACGACAACTTTCATAATAGGAAATTCCGTTACAAAAACAACAATATATCTATTATTAAAGATGAAGATGTAAAAAAAATAATGGTTCAGCAAAAAAGCAGAAACATAAGAAGAATATTTCTTGGCAAAAACAACAGTTAGTAAAAATTTTCCACTTTAAAAGGTTTGTTATGGCAAGTACTGACAGTGTCGCGATGAAGTAGCTTGCATGTTCTTCATGTTGTTGAAAACCCCGTTTCTGTGCTGGTGGTAAGAATGTCATCAATGGCGATGTTCTTCTTATCAAGACAAAACTTGGTCATTAGGAGCCGTTTAATGCGAGGCTTGCAAACAAAGCACAACAGTATGGCAAATCCTTGCATGCCATTACATGCAATCTGGAAATACCACAGCAACTCAACCTTTGCGAAGGCAGCAGCAAAGGCGAACACCCAGGAGAGTCCCATTATAAGCATAAGTCTAAAATAGATAAAGAGTCGAGTCTTTTCATTCTTGAAGGTTTTGGAAGGAACCATTGAGCTGGTTCTCTCAATGTTGACAAGCGTCAAGACGAAACACAGACAGTTTACTATAAGCGTTAGAGCAACCGGGACACCGAAGATGTACAAGTTTGCCATCGTGTTCCAAATCCAGCAGATTCGACCATCCCCATAGCCAATGTCGATACCAAGTGCCTTATAATGATCAGCTAGAACACAGCCCGTTACAAACACCGCGGGTAGAAGCCATGCAATTGCTGCGTACGTGCAAAACAGCTTCCGTGAACTTCCTAAGGCACTGAGAGGCGACATGGTCCTCAAGGAACGGGCAAGGTCAGCTGATAGCACCGTCATCCACATAAAGGTAGATAACCACGTCATGTGACCAAGGGAGGCAACTGCTACACACATCCAGCCAGTAGGAACTGTGAGCAAGAGTTGTAGTCCTTGAGCAAGAAAGAGTGTGGCAGACAGGGCCATGACGATTTTACCGGGTGTGTTTCTGAGTTCGGACAAGACACAGTAGACAAGGAAAGAGATGAAGAGACTGACCATGGAAATTGAAGTGGTGACAATGGTTAGAATATCCTGGATGCCTTTATACTGGAAAAATACAACAGTTGATTGGGTCAAACCTTCTTCAACTGGAAAACACACCAGAGCCTCGCCATTTGCCTGAATAAGATATTGTTCTGGTGAAAACGTCATGGTGTTTATTTTCTCATCGTGATGCAGGATTAAGGAGGTGTTGTCTAGATTAAAACTAGAATTATCAACAATATGCATGCCCTGTGGACAGAACGGCAGCTTATGTCTATCATGCTGACAAACTACTATGTCCGTGACGTTAACCAGTGATTTTGGGTTTGTGAATATGGACAGTGGGCTAACATCGAATTGAATGAATATTTGAAAGAGTACATTATCAAGCTTATAATGAATTATATTGGTGCTAATATACAAAACGTCATTGTTCCACTCAAGTTTAACATCACTTAAAAGTATTGGAACTTGATGGAGTGCACAAGTAGAGTTGTTGTGAGACAAAATTTCATGAAAATATCTTTCAATATCATAATTCAAAGGGGATTTTAACGTTTTGAAATTGTAAAAGCTCATACTGGTAATTGACGCATTCGAATCACCGGCACGTTCTGAGATATATCCATAAATACTATATATTTGTCTGTATATGGAAGCCATGGGTGCATTTGTTTGCATGACAATTTTGAATGCTGAATCACCTTGTTCTACGGTAAGCCGAGAAGCTTCTGTTTCAATCTTTCCTGCATTTGGCTGACGAATGTCCATGTGAGACAAAGACTTTACGAATATCTTACTCCCTTTCTCCAATTTATCTGTGTTTAGGAAGATAGCCAATGCTTTTCTTATCGATGGCTCCATATGTGTTTTAACGACTTTTTTCTGACCATGCACTTGTAGTTCGAAAACAAAGATATTGCTGCCCTTTGGAAATATCTGTTCTTTCCCTTTATCAACAAATTTGTGTTTGAGATGGCAGGTTCCTTTGACAGCCCGCATATTATGTGGACAGAATACTTTATCACACCTCTCGAGGTATGAGACATAAACCTCATTATCCTTAGGACATTGTTTTTCTACCTTGATGGTATGCTTCCCCACCTCTAAGGTGAGTTCGTTACTACCAAAGTTGAACATGACACTGAAGCTACCAACTAGAGGTCTACCTTCTGGTTTCGGTCGAGCTGTAGGTTGCATTTTGTGATTTTCAGGACTATCTGTTATCAACAGAGATGAAAATGTTAATTCAGGGAGTGCGGGAGACGTTTGTATACACTTGAGAGGAAAGACGGAGCCATTCACATAAGCACAGTGAGCGTTCCTGTGTATATGGTTCTCTTGATCTAGCACAGGATATATGTAGACAGGACAGAGCTCTAACGATTTGTGCACGAGACTCGGCTCTTGTTCAAACCTGGGATTGGGTGGTCTGGTGGTAGGGTTTGATCGTAGGACAGCTGAGCATTGTCTTGGATCGACATTGTCCGTCTCAGAAATTTCCAGCTTACAGCGTCCGTCCATGATATGCCTATGGAATTCAGGTAAACGCAATGGTTGGTCAATTTTGATATCTTTGTTACAAGAAGCAGTTGTGTTCCAAAATTGAACTTCGTTTCTCATGACCCCATGGCAGCGAGCACAGTGGATGTTCAAGAATGTGATGGAAGGGTTTTGCAACACAGTCACGGGAATACGAGCCAGAATTGATGTTTTATTACCCTCACAAGCTAAGATGTCATCTGTTTCCACGCTGCTGTTCCTTGGGCAATGACTTACAAACCAGAAGTGGCCAGAACCTGGTCCAAAGGGTCTACACTGCTTGTGGGCCAGCATTCCCGCCTGTTGTCCGTTCAAAAGGTTCTCGGTCAAGGCCTCTGATACATTTGCGATGTCAACGCCGAGGCAGAGTTCAAAGTAGTCATAGCAGCAGTCGCCGTATATGATACAGTTGTGGTCACAGTAACAAGGAACGGACTTATCTCGATTGAATCTTGATGATACAGTAGCTGTGTGACATTGTCTATCATTACAGGTTTCCATATCACATGATGGTGTGTTTAAATCTCCGATTGTGAACGAAGGGTCCAACGGTTTGTTTTCTGTAAACAAACAACCTTGCATTGATGCTTAACTTAGATGACTTTTGGAAGAAAAACTATGGTAATACTAGAAAAGTATAAACTTCGGTATTTTTTTATGTACCAAATTGAAGTTTGATCTTTTCTTTGATAAACAGTATTCAGTTGCACGAAATTAATTCATTCCTAAAATGATTAAATACCTTTGCCCTATGCGATATGTTAAAGGTTTGTCGATAATGGTGTAAGCAGTTTTGGAAGCCCGATTGAAAGTTATTGGAACAAAGTATGTAAATGAAACAATCATGTCTTATAGTTTTGAAAGAAAAACGAATCTATATGGATGATATGAATACGGTTTCGCGATAGAAAATACACTTCTTTAGACTTCTAGATAATACTCACTTGTGTGGCGATGGCCGAGAACAAGGTGACAGTGTACTAGGAACCAGAGAATGGACATCCTTGTCTGATCGCTGATCCCGGTGTCTGCCAGAAGAACCAAGAACCTTGGACTAACTAAGGCCGGTTATCCTCCAAGCATTATTCCAGAAGCGTCCAAATTAGTCAAAGTTTCTTGCTGACTGCGTAGTCAGGTTATCTGTCAAATATCCTATTTTAACGGGTTCGTGTTGTGGATGTTATAAACATATCACGCAACGTTTACAAACGTTAGCAGATATTGTGAACTTTGAGACCAATGTCAATAGGGCAGCTTTCATGTCTTTGAGATATCTTAATTGCAAAGTGGGTGCGTGCCAAACATCAAGCTTTTAATAGCTATTGAATAGTTTAAGAATTGAAAGATTCAAATGATATTTGGTTCAAATCTTTTATATCACGAAAAAATAGGTAATAAAAATAAGTTCCATAAATGAATAATTCAAATAAACAAATGCATAAATTCTATTCGACCGACTTTCAATTTTGTAGTCTGTATGTATGTCATTTATGTGTTGGAGTGCAGGTGTTGTCATTTTGAAATTTTAGCATAAACACATTTTCAATAATCCTCAACTTGTTTATTGTTGTTGTTTATTTAAGCTGTGATATTATAAACAATAATTGACCCATGATGTTGGTAGAAGTTATTTTGTTGTTCCAGCCTTTGAAGTATATATCATCATTCTATCACTTTTATCGCTATTATCAGTTTATCACACACAGTTGCCGTGTATCGTGTCTTAGTTGTTGCAGTTCCTTTCATAATGCCTTTGATGTACTTAATTGTTTAAGATACATTGTATCACAATAATGTTTACCCTAAATTGCATTATTATCAGTCATTTATGAATGTAGACATTTTTTTATTCTTTAAAAGCAGTTATTTTATACTGATATCAAAACTTATTTACATGAATTTTATCAATTCCACTACAGCCTCCAAAATAAAGCACAGTGCCCTATGTGTTGAATGTGCCATTTCTATTTCACATTTCAATGTCTTGCCAAAATAGAGTCAAAAGTACACGACAATAATATTAGTTTATTTCATGCTTTCGTGTTATCATTAAACTTTTTCAAGTTGGATTTAATTCCCAAAACCTTATGTCAAACCGTCAACATCTCTGTCTCTATCGTAGCCAGTATCATATGATCATCACACTGGTATCATATGACTCCCTGAGCATGAGTAACCCTCTATAATAACTGAAATCATCCCATATTTCATCTGTTAAACTAATTAATCTAACATGTGTTTGTTGAATAAACTATTTAAACAAATTATACTTGATATCGGTTTTTACCTCAAGTTCAATTTATTCAGCTAAAATCCAATTATCAACACATGAGGCTTTAAGAAATTATATTTAACGATTTCTGAATCATATTTTATAGTCCTCTTTCTGACAAAGAGGCGTTAAAGATAAGGACTTTTTCAGCGTATTGACCGAGTAAACAAGTTATAATTACAAGGTCTAACGGTCCTGCTTATGAGCAACCAAGTGTTGTCCCTTTTTGGTGAGTCTTTGTATATTCTTAGTCATATTTTCCATTTTAGCTTTCTTGCCCAAAAAAGATGTCAAACGAATTTAGTTTTGCATTACGATACAATTAAAGTGCTACCTTAGGAGTGCCAACGCTGAACATGGCAACTCTGAATGTTCCACCAATACAAAACGGCGTGAATGGTGCAGTTGGTTGGTACACACAAAGTTGACGAACCGATGACGGTAAGAGTTCTATACAACTGCACTCAAAGCGAACCTGACCCATGGCTGGTCGATAATTGATCCACGGACCAATCTTATCAACAAAAACTGACCATCAAATTACTTCATCACAAGAGGTAAAAGTGTACTAAAAGCATCGATCACTTATATTAATTATATTGATGTAGGCCTATAGCAAGCTCTACCTATGCCATAAGATAAGATAAGATAAGATAAGATAATGTATTTGCACAGAGAACACCCTTCATGGTCCGAATGCAGTGTCTATAAAAGCCCTGAGTTTACGTCGTGACGTCAAGTATCTTATGTGACGTCATAGTGGTTACGTCACAATGATCTTTGTTGACGTCATATGGCACTCACAACTGTAACGTTATTTGGACGTGGAAGGTGAAGGCTTCGTGTGTTGTATGTGCACTTTTCCTGCTGCATTAGTCCGTCTAAGCTGCGAAAATAACTGTTCAACTATGTCGTCGGAAAAGAACTCGAGTGATACAAGCCCGCTTTTGCAAAAGAATCCAACAAAACCTGCCTATTATTTTGAACTGATTGCTCGACCATGTTTGGCTGAGTTTTTCGGAGTGTGTCTTTTCGTTTTCATCGGATCCATGTCTCTTCAGGACGGACTTGGGACACAGACCATAAGCGAACCATTCGTTCCTTCGGCTATGGCAGTAGCAATTGCTCATGGACTGGCAATAACTGTGCTCATAATGAGCCTGGGATCAATCAGTGGTGGACATTTCAATCCTGCAATAACTCTTGGTGTTGCTCTTTCTGGTGGAATCTCTCCCATACTCGCTCTCGGTTACTTTATATCTCAGATTCTTGGTGGCATGTGTGGCGCTGGTTTGTGCAAGGCTGTGTTAACTACGGATATCTACGATAGGATCTATGGCGGAGCTCATATGTTGATCATTACAGATCCCGGACGAGCCATATTGTGTGAAACCCTCATATCAACCGTGCTTGTGCTTGTTGTCATTATGACAGCAGTTGACGACGACACGAAGACCAAGTTTTGTCCTCTTGGTGTTGGATTTGCAGTGACAATTGGAATTCTTGCCTCAATTAACACAACCGGCGGATCAATGAACCCAGCCAGAAGTTTTGGACCTGCCATTGTATTCAGTGCGTCGTCTAATTTTGATGCTTTCTATCAACATTACGTTATGTGGGTTGGACCAGTTCTGGGTGGTATGATTGCTGCCTCTCTCTACAGGATCATCTTCGCGTCGTCCTCAAAGCGGCTGCTGTTCAAGAGTTCTTAGACTCTCTAAACCCTCAACATAAATCACTACGTTGAACCCAATGCATGAACTCTAATGCATGTTCTCATCAAAGTACCTTTGAATTTTGAAACTGTGATAAAGGATGATCCAACGACATCGAACTAAAAACATGCATGATTGAAAGCATAATGTTCGATCCGTTTTGATAATCTTTAGAACAGTGCTGTTATGTTTTGAAGAAGAATCTGCTTAGTGTCAAATCAATAATTATAATAGTGATATACAATACAATTTATATCTATAATGCAATAATATATAATTGACATAAAATGCTATACGATGACATGCAGTATGTTAAATGTCATTATGGTACCACAACTTGACCTGTGATGATAACAAAATAAAGATGAACTCGTTGATTTATGTGATGTCATGTATTATTAATTAACACTTAAGTTTGTCCACGCGCTAGGATTCAGATTCGTTAGAAAGAAACATACGCTTCTGGTTGACATGGTTAAACTTACAGGTTAAAAGATAGTCTTTATTTTGCAACGTAAATGAAAATCGCACAAAAGAAGTTTAGATCCTTTGGAAAATAGAATCATGCTATTAAACGATGTCAAAAACTTAGATAATAAAAGATTCATTTTGGGTGTTTTAAAATTTGATCAAGAGCCACACCGTTAGCTTGAAAATCCATGAGAATATTTAGATAGTTTTACATATTTTAAATTGTTTCATCTGCGTTTTAAAGGGTTTGTTTCCACTTTTGAGGCACGTTATATTTGCGCATTCAACTCTGAGAGGTACCTTACGTAAACTCTGGATATCCAAGCAGTTTACATATTCATCATATTTCGAAATAACGAAAGACTGGGGACGTAGCTCAGTGGTAGAGTGTCCACTCGTCACCCGGAAGACCGGGGTTCGATTCCCGGTCGCGTCATACCAAAAGACGTTAAAAGGTGGGAGTTGTTGCTGTCTTGCTTGACACCTTGCATTGTAAAGGCAGAACAACGCATTAACTGGCGCTGCACAGTGGCTGCCGGGTGCTTCGGCACAATCCGAATGTCCTTGTACTTAGGACAATAAAGTGTTATTATTTCCTATATGGTTGAAAATAAGTAGTGAAATATTTTCAATATGAGCACTAGTGCAAATATCACTTTTGCCTAGCAACGATTGTTGTAACGCGAGTTCCCGTATTATTTCGCCTGTGGCGTCATAACACCATTGTTCGTGACGTCACTGTAGCCGGCCGTCGCAAGGGAAGCGGCTCGTTTCTTGCATAATTCTGATATGGAAAAAAGGAATAGAATCGGTATAAAGAAATTATTACCCTCGGAAGTGTGTCTCGCTCGGGTAATACATATACAGAACGTCATACGTGTGCATTTGGGTCGTTTGTATTGAACGAGTAGATGTCATGGACGCGGAGGAACAACGAGTTCGAAGAACGAGTTGTTTCTCCGCGTCCATGACATCTTCGAGTTCAATACAAACGACCAAAATGCACACGTATGACGTTCTGTATTTATTATATACTCTCTTTTTAACCTTTTTAACAGTAATTTTGAATTGTTTAAATAAACCTAGACGTCGCACTGCGCATTGATACATAATGCGAACGAGGCGATACCTATAACACGCTCGACTGATGATTTCATACCTCAATTATCTTTTTATTTTCTCATTACTTTGCGTAGTTAAACGTAAGAGGCAATTTTCTCAAGTGTGAAAACAAAATAAAGTGATAAAAGTTATTCCTTAGTAATAATTTATAAAGTTCTGAATATGATAACCGTTAGTTGAGGATTCCGAGCGACGGGATTCTTTCAAACGACGTCACCATTGAAATGACGTCATAATCGTTGTCGGCTATGACGTCATAAGGGCGAAGTGTCGCTAGCGATGTTCTCGGAGTATCGTTTAGGATTTCCTTTTTCAAAGTGTTTTGCAGTTTCTTTACTAATGATAACTATTGTATTCTTCAATGTCATATCAAAAAGTAGGTTTATACTAATGCATTGAGATACACTAATTTTGATGTTTTGAAAAATGATTGTTACTTGCGGAAAATTCCGAGAATTGCCGAAGCTTAAAAAAAGTAGAACCGGCAGGCGTGCAATACGGATTCTGGAGTGCAATACGGAATTTGAAAACGTATTCCGTATTGCACCCTTGTATTACTATCATAAGATTACATGAGTATATAATAAAAAAATTAACACTCATTTCGTAAAAGTCATATGACACACTTCCGGGTAATAATCTCTATGTATTATTAATATTTAAAACGTTAACACTTAGGCCTACTACATATTCCAAGAATTGTTTCCGTAAACTAAAGATCAAAGGCGCCGCCATCCCTTAATTTCCTTTAATCCCTTTATTAAGTATAGTTTTTGAGCGAAATCAAATTACATCTAGATTCACGGTAACAACACTTGAACTTGTATCACATCTTTTTCCAATACTTTTGAAACGAGAAGGTTTTGAGGTTTTGGATAAGTTATTTGGATGACATCCAGATGACCTTACTTTCTAAGCTGATATCATGTGTACGTATTTAGGAGCATAGTCTTGAGTATGAACTATTATATCAACATGATCAAAGGGGCAGTAGCACGCTTCAAAAAAAAATTATAGTTTCAAATTTTCACATTAATGCTAGATGTATTATTTTGATAGTGTCAAAAATCTCCTTACACAAACCAATCATCTATAGACAGAACAAAATTATGAAAATTCATATAAAGTCCTTTGGCGACCATTAAGGTTAAAATGCATTGTCTTTCAATTGGATCCATATATTTCTAATTTTCTGACATCACCTTATATCCCCCCTAAAACGTGTTACTGTCCCTTTAACGTATTGTATTGTTCCCGTAAAGATCAAAGGCGCCGCCAACCCTTTATTCCGCAATAAAGTATTGTTCCCGAAAAGATCAAAGGCGCCGCCCACCCTTTATTCCGCAATAAAGTATAGTTATTGAGTGACGTCACGAAACAATGGCCCATGACGTCAATAACAATCGGGTATGACGTCACAAGATATGGCCCTGATCGAGGATTTTTTAATTCGCGGCCTAACGTGAATTACAAAATATGTCCTTTTGGAGTAGAAATAACTTAAAGGAGCAAAAAACAGACATACTAGAAAAGTAATAGAGTAGCCCTAACCATCATGTGTTTTGCAATAAAGTATAGTTTTGCCCTGAACTATTATAACGTCAAACCATTCGGCCTTCGGCCTCATGCTTTAACTATAATAGTTCAGGGCAAAACTATACTTTATTGCAAAACACATGATGGTTAGGGCTACTTTATTTCTTAAATAAAGTATAGTTTTTGAGTGACGTCACGAAACAATGGGACATGACGTCAATAACAATCGGCTATGACGTCATTATCCCGGGCCCTAATCGAGGCGTTTCAATTCGCTGCCGAATGTGATTTATAAAATTGGCTTATTTTGGAGTAGAAATAGCTTTAAAATCGAGTTAAAATCGACATACTAGAAAAGTAATAGAAATAGTTCAGGGCAAAACTATACTTTATTGCAAAACACATGATGGTTAGGGCTACTCTATTTCTTAAATATATCTATTAACTATAAGAGCAGCTGTATACGTAATAATTACTTCAACAAGCGTAAGAAGTGCTATGGTGATTGTATTTTGGTAAACCCTTGACATTTTTTAACTGTGGTTTTCAAACTTGGTTTTATTTCAATAATTTTTGTGCGTTTTCATTGATATTTCAATTTATAGGATATCTAACGAGCTTCCCCTTTCATATCAAGTTTATGTCCCTAGTGAAATCATTTTGCTTTGTCACGAGCCTTGGCGAGTGACAAAACAAAATTATTTCACGAGGGACATAAACTTGATATGAAAGGGGAACGAGTTATGTATCCTATTTATTACCAACTTGCATTTCAGACGATTAATTGCTTTTTTAAATAACTTTTTATTATGCCTATAAAGAGACGAAACGGCGGATGAATATCAAACCACGTCACAGCCTCAAATATTATACTATTACGACGTCAAATATTCACATTTCTAAATTCTACCCTACGTTAATTCGTAGTGTCTGATGAAATGTAAGTAATAAGCACTTTATTCATGCACGAAGCGTACGTGAAAATAAAATCTCACTGCGCGAGAACAGTCAGAGTTATCTTTCCTTGGTCAATGGCATGACATGACGGCCGCCATTTGCCTGTATCTTTTCGTCAAATTGTGTTAACAACCGCCTTCAAAGTAAGTTTAAGATGCTTATCATTGTTTAAACGCGTTTTGTTTTGAAGAAATGTTGTCTAAAGAATATTCAGTTGTCTTTATATTTTATAGATAACAAGCAATGTCTGTCTGTGTCATTTTGGAGCGACATGGATCAAATTAATGAAATTCGGTGATCAAATATTGTGCTGTATTTAAACCCTTTTGTGTTTATATGAGCCTTGAGTTATCAGTAAGCTGTTTAGTTGTCATTTTTTGTCCTCCGATTTTTTCCTTAACATTTCGGTAAGGAAAATTTAAAAGATAAACTGAAAGTTTGAAGAATGACTCCGACTCACTCAGTGCCATTCGAATTTGTGAATGAAAACACGTTCGTTTTATGAATGAATAAAGTAGTCCGGACAAGGTCAAAGTTCACCGCAAGCCAATCAAATCACTTTTAGGTGTTATGACCCATATGTGTCATAACAAATTATTATGAAACCCCTTTACGAAGTACCACGTGGGTAATAATAAATGTTATTTGATAGAGTACAATTCCAAAGAGTTCAAAACAGATGTTAAAAGTGTTGGATTTATAACATCATTATAAAAATCAATTTAATTGTCTATAAGACGTCAATAAAAATTGGAGAAATAATGATTACCATGATATACATTATTTGGCATTCGAACTCGCAAGAATTTAGTATAACCACTGATCGCAATAACTGCTCCCTCAGCCGGAAGTAGGTAAAGGTCCCGTGCAAACATGGCCGCTCTTGTGAGATTTTCCAACACGTGCAAGGGAAAAAACGGTCGAGGCATATTAAATACAGGACGAATCTTATCAAGATCCATAAATGAACTCCGTGATGGAATTTCGATATTGTCTGGAAGTGGTTGTACGTGTGGGCATAGGCATTTTCTATCAAAAAGCAACCAAAACGTGTTGCATCATTCTTCACCAAGATTTTTCCAAAACAACAACACACATCCAGAACGATTGTTTTCGGGATCAAGGGTATTAGCAGAAAGGAGAAATCAGATTGTAGGACAATGTATGCAGGGAGCGATGAACAAAACTCTAAGACCTATTTTAGGAAATGTCAACATCAGAAGTTATAAGTTTTTAGAAAATTCTAGAATATGGTCTGTTTCTCAAAGATATTTTTCTAGTGATTCGGGGGATAAAGGCGACGGGCATGAAGCAAATCAACCTGCTTCCGAAGAACAGCCTCCAGAATCTGCCCCTGAGTCTGAAGCATTTCCAATTGGAGCTTTGACCCCTTTAGCAGTTCCAGAAATATTTCCTAAAGTACCAGTTATTGCAATAAGCCGAAACCCTGTTTTCCCAAGATTTGTCAAAATGATTGAAGTAAGTGTGCAATATTCTAAAAAGAATATTTATTTTTAAAATATTGTCAATTTGTCAAATTTATATAGAAATATTTGACAAGTCCAATAAATGAATATACTAAATGATAACAACAAAAAAGTAACATTCAGATATTTTCAATAGTGAAATCAAACATAATTTTGATGATGATATTAGTTCAGTAGAAAATACACAGTTAATTTATGAGATATAGGAAAAGAGAAATTTTGGATAATTGATAATGACATTTAATAGGTTAACAGTTTGGGCAAACACTCAAAGTGCGTAAATTTTTTTATTTGAAGGTAAGTGATAAAAAATTGATGGACTTGCTGAGAAGAAGAGTTGGACTAAACCTTCCATATGCTGGTGTGTTCCTGAAACGAGATGAAAGGTAATGAAAGAAAAGCGATTTTCATTATTAGCTGACCATTTTTATGCAATTTATATGGAATTTGGTATTTGTACATTTCTATGTATATATCTTTTGTGCATTAACAAGATACAACTGAAAATTTTAAATATGCAATTCATATTTACATGATAAAAATCCAGAAGGAAATACAATTTTGCTTTTTAATATTTTAAAAGATAATTTTTAACGAAGCATCGTTTTTTTCATGCCATTTAAATCCTCAATCACTTTTGCAGTAATGAAAGTGAAGTGGTGGAAAAACTTGATGAAATATACGACATTGGCTCATTTGTTCAAATCACTGAGATGCAAGACTTAGGAGACAAACTGAGGATGATCGTGATGGCACATCGCAGGTAAAGGAATTATTTATGAGTAGCAATCTGAAGTTAGATATGATAGTTGAGTGGTACAGATACAAAATATATTTTTAAAAAGCTGGCAAGCATTGACATGAGTTTTGTCATCATGGAATAAACAGATAAGCAGACTTTGTTTTTTATTCATTATGATTCAATAAGGCACCATTTCTTCTCAACATCTTTCTATTTATTAAAATGCTTGGAATAATTACAGGATCCGAGTAACAGGTGTTCTCGCAGAAGACTTAGAAGTTTTGGAGAAAGCTGAAGGTGAGTACATTTTAAAGTATTATTCAGAAAGCCTAAAACATACAGCTTTAAACATTCAGTTTAAGCCAAATTTTTTTATCTGATTGTAAGAAATATTGACTGAAAATATTTATGCCTTGAAATTTTGTTAAATTGATAATGCTTACAAAAAAATTGGAAACTTCCGTCTAGGAGACGCCAACAATAACAAGAAGAAGCGAAGACGACGGAGGAATGGACGGCGTGAAGCAGAGACGGGAGAACAGGAGATAAAGGACGAGACCCATCCAACCCAGGCCCCAACCATGTCGGCTGACCTCGCTGAGAAAATGCTTCGACCTCCGACCCCACTGCCTCCCTTCACACACCTCCTGATGGCAGAGGTCGAGAACGTCAACCATGAACCCTTCACCAGCAATGATGAAATCAAGGTGCTTGGGGTTTGAGGAAATCATAAAGATTTGTTTAGATAGTTTGAAGCTTGTTCCAAGCTTGAGATTTTATCAATCTCTGTATTTAACTTCCCATATCATTGTGAAGATGACATATTTGACGTATTTCTTTGAAGTTAGATCAAACCATTTGATAACAATTTTGAATGAAGCAACATAAGCCTTTATACGAGAGAAGAATATTATTAGTCAAATGTTGCTAGCTATTATTTAATAGGGAATCACACATATTTTCAGTTCAGTTAAAAGTTTGAAAAGAGATGTTTGAAGTTCTCAGAACTGTTTCAATGTTTCTGCAGAAACTGGTATTATTATATTTGATAAATATGCTTGACATATGTTTGAAACCAATAAATGCAATGTAGAGATTTTTATCTGTATTTGCAGGCTCTAACTTCTGAAGTTGTGAAAACTATCCGAGACATCATTGCAATGAATCCACTCTACAGGTAGAAATATGCTGTTTATTAATAGCGGTGATTATTGACCCTGACCGAACTATTGTGATACAGTGATCCAGATAAGCTGTGTATCTGCATATTTTACACAAATAATGATAAATGCAATCAAAAAATTAAAATATAGAAAATGGGATGACAGATACACAACTATTTTCTTTAAAACTCAAAAGAATAAAAAAATCTTGTGTATAGTATACAAAATTTGAACAGAAGCGTAGTTTCCATGAACGGATTTCAAAACTCTTATATCAGTGTTTGATATTTTAATTAAAACATTAAATTCAACTTAGATAAAATTTAAGTAATTTTATTTAATTAAAATTATTTAACAGGAATGAAAAAGTATATTTTTGCTTCAATTTGTTCAATAATGATCGTTTTTATCTGTACATAATAACCTAGTTGTGAAGAATCATTACAATTTTATTTTTGCTCTGTATATAAAGAACCCAATTGTCAAAACTCTGAAGAGTTCTATTTTACTCAATGCACTATCAAAATCTTACTCAATGAAAATCAAATTGAGGAGTAAAAACCCAGTAGGTCCCAAAACTATCTGGAGCACTGCAATATCGATTCCAACAAACTATTGATATTTGATAGACTATTCTGTCCAACTATTGCGATAGCTATTGTGACAGTGTGGAAGTCAAGCAAAAACATGTATCAGCTGTAATACCTTTTCACAGAATCATCTGATTGATGAGACAAATTTTGTCATTTTGAACCATAATCAATGCACCAATAGTGTTTTCATGTCCATAATTGATAGTGCACTATCACAGAGTTGACTATTGTGATTCATTGATAATTGACCCCTGTTTATTTATCCTCTTCATAAGATCTGTGGTTTGTATGCCCCCGAATTGGAGCCCCGAATCAGAGATTCCAGGGGATATTGTTTTTGCCCTGTACAGCTGTCTGTCACAAAAGACTTTAACCTTGCTCGTAACTTTTGATTGCTTGGGGTAGACTGTTGATATTTCACATATGCATCTATCATGATAAGACCTTTCAGATGAGGTCATAACTTTTGGCCTCATGATCATAACCTTGGCATTGGGGCATCAGTGTTCCACAAACACACCTTGTTATGTACCGTTTTTAAATTTGTTTCTAAATGTGATGCAAACAAATACTGCATTGCCTTGAGCACTGACAAATTTCCATGCATTTCCAGGGAGAATTTAGCTCAAATAATCCAGGCAGGGCAAAGAGTGATTGATAACCCAGTATACATCAGTGATCTAGGTGAGTGTTTGTCGGCTCAATTTAGAAATATATTTTTCAACAGCATAATTGATCAAAGCTTTTTTCATTATCTAGCACATGCAAGAATAGAATAGGTTTGACCATATGCCCACATTCTGGTTATATCAAAGCTTCTGATCAGCTTGTTGTGTATGACTCCTGAATATGAACAACTAACTCTTCATCAAAATAGTTTTACCCAATAATTTCCAAGCTTATTCTGAGTCTCAAAATGAGTATCAACAGTCAGCTGTATAACTTTATGAAACAAGGTTGAACGATGTTCCCCCAGCTGAGCGTGTGCTGTGTTCTACCCAACAGGTGCTGCCCTGACGGCCGGGGAACCACAGGAGCTACAGCAGGTGCTTGAGGAGACCAATGTGAGTCATTCAAGTTTTCAGTCTCCTAATATCTTGATCTGAAGTCTTGTTTATGCGTACTAATCAATTACACTTGTTACGTCAGCCTATTGTTCTCTCGCTCCATTATTTTTCAGTAATGGAGCCTTGTATTTAACATCAAGTTTTTCACTTGAATTTTCAAAAACATTTCTTTATTAACAGTTATGTTTTTTTATAAGGCATTAAGTTGAGTGTAATTTAAGTCGCTTAATATCCTCGTAACCTGGGGCCCTGTATTCTCCTGGAATGGAGAGTTACACGTACATTAACCTATACATATAGAAAATATGATATGACATGGATGGAGTCTTGCTATATTTGTGGCATTATAAACCATTTAAGAATAATGATATCTATTTGAGGTTTATTATTATTGTTAAAATCTTTAAAAGTTTTTTTCTGAATCAATATTTCAGATAGCAAAGAGGCTGATGCTTGCACTGTCCCTCCTGAAAAAGGAATACGAGCTTAGTAAGCTTCAACAGAGGATAGGAAAAGAGGTAAGCAGGACAATTGTTTGATTTTAATTGTTACCAAATATGTTGAATAACTGAAATGCACACTCAAATATGATTAAACTACTAATAAACTTTACAAATATGCTGCACTTTAACTAAAAGTTATACACTAAAATTCTGAATAATGGTCAAACAAAAAAATAAAACGAATTGGAGTTGAGTGTTGAATCTTGTCTGCTAGGTGGAGGAGAAGGTGAAGAAACAGCACCGCGAGTACATCCTGCGTGAACAGCTCAAGATCATCAAGAAGGAGCTCGGGCTCGAGAAGGACGACAAGGACGCCATCGAGGAAAAGTTCAGGGCTCGTCTACAGGTATTGCTTGGTTACTCGCGTCCCTTATCCTCATTGTGCCATTGTCAAGTCAAAGTAAAGTTAAAGTAATCATTGGGATTAATTGTTGCAGGCCTGGCTCCAAGTACCTGGTTTATTTGAAAAATCAAATGCTTAGTGTTGGCTTAGTCTAACTCTGTTAAACTTAGGCCTCAGTTATTATTGAATGTTTGTCATTGGCCTACCCCTTGTTTTAAAACAGTGCAAAGTCAGTTTCAGAATGAGATAGATTGCAAAATCATAGAAATCATATTTATGATTCACAAAGTTACCTTCCATTCTTATTATATATATTACATGATATTATCCCTTGCCACAAAGGTTTGAGCTCCATCCGTCAGATTATGAGTCTGTGTGGCAATCCATTCGAGTTGAAGAGGACAGCTTTTCTCAGAAACTATTTAAGATGATATGCTGTGTGTCTTCAGGGTATCTATACCTTAATAGAGGAAAAAAATCAGAAGCATGCGATTATTTTTTACGGAGTTAGGTCTTGTTCTGTGATCTTTTTCTCTGTTTGAGGTAATCTTCAAAGGGGACAACATTTCTCGAAAACATTTTAAGATAGTGTAACTAAATTTGCTGTGTGTCTTCAGGGTATCAATATCTTGATGGATTTGGAAAATCAAGATTGCAATTATTTCTTACAGAGTTATTGCCCTTATTCCGTGATTTTGGACTCTGTTATATACAAATGTTGGAGCTATTTTAATAATTAAGTTAAAGGGATATGTTAATGACTATGTCTTCTTGTGTATATTTATATGTATGAAATATTTTTAAAAATAATTCAAAAGAGGTACTTTTTAATTGATTTTGATATGTGAACTGTAACTTCAGGATTTGACAGTACCAAAGCATGTGATGTCTGTGATAGATGAAGAGCTCACCAAACTGGCACTACTAGACAATCATTCATCAGAGTTTAAGTAAGTGACTTTCTTATTTTCTTGTGGGATAATATATAACAGTGATGTATCAAATGTAATATATTGGCGTCTCAAGAAACAATTAGGAACTCAAAATGTTTCACATATTTGCACTAAGATTTTTTAATTTCAGGTCTTATATGATCATTTATAGCCAATTTAAATAAACACAAGTCCCAAGCATTGGCTTCAAACAAAAGAAACAAAGCATTCTATTTAAGAAAGTTGAACAGTTTGTTATAACATCAACATAGATAATGATGTTAACAGTGTATGACCTTTCATTGGATTCTTTGTCAAATAGTAGCAGATCAAGAATAAAAAGCCTCCAGTCTTTATGTTATACCAAATTCTTATTTTGTGCTTTCTGTGTACTTTAATGACAATGAAGTTATTCTTCTGCAGCATATCTCACCAAAAATAGATGATACCTTCATGAAACTTGAAATGGCATAAACATGAACTGTGATATCCTCTTCAGGTAGCTTTATTAAAAATGTTTTTTTGTGTGCAGTTTTTATGTAATTTTGACATTTTGCAATATCAGAATTTTTTTTAACAAATATGCAAAGTGTTGATTCTTAAGTGAGTTGCTGGCCTCAACTCCTGTATGACAACTAGCGTGTTGTGTGTTCAGTGTGACGCGGAACTACCTAGACTGGTTGACCAACCTGCCGTGGGGGAAGTTCAGCGAGGAGAATATGGACCTGGAAGCCGCCAGCGTTATTCTCGAGGAGGACCACTACGGCATGGACGACGTCAAGAAACGTATTCTCGTAGGTCCAGCTTTATCCTCGGTTTTTTTTTTTATCTCAATAAGTTAGGGCTTTGAATCCCACCAGATTATTTTAGCAGAAAACTTTAATTATGCTAATGTGTATTATCATGTTGCATCGCATAGGGATTCTTCAAATGTTGATCACATTTAGCAAAATGGTCACCGTACCGCATTTACGTTTACTGTGAACTTTTTCATCAGGCTTGTCAAGAGGCTAGAAGTATCCAGAAACATGTGTGATGAATCCATATCTTACATTATTGTGATCCCTACCAACTTCCAAATTCCTATCAAATGTAAATTGAAAGTGTAAATATGATGAAAATAAAGGAGCATTGTTTTGGTTGTCATTCTGTGTTCAGGCAGCTGATCTCTGACTCCCCTGTATTTGTCTTTTCAGGAGTTTATAGCCGTGAGTCAGCTGAAGGGTTCTGTCCAGGGAAAGATACTGTGTTTCTACGGACCTCCAGGCGTCGGCAAAACCAGCATTGCCAAGTCTATAGCTCGAGCACTCAACAGAGAGGTAGGTTTGAGGAAATTTGCTCTTTGGAAAACTTTTAACATGAAACCTGTTACCTTTCTCAATTCCTAGAGTACATTTCTGTAATTTCTAAATTAACCTCTAATCAACTTTGCAGTACTACAGGTTCAGTGTTGGAGGGATGACGGACGTGGCTGAGATCAAGGGACACAGGTAGGCCTCTACTTACTACAAGTTGTGAGAGTTAATGTGGCTTGTCGGGGAAGTGGGGAACAGCTTGTAGAAAGTGGTTAACTTCTGGCCTGGTTTTGATTGCATCCTCCTGCCCACAATTAGATTCTAGTTTTGAGTGACATAATGGCAGATGTTGAGACCGTGTTAAGAACAAGATTATGGATGGATGCCATGTATCAAACTCTTGACTTAGGCCTTAACTGTGATGATACAAGAAACTCCAGTTTTGTTGAGGTGACTTAATCAAGTCTGGCTTTTTATGTTTTAATGATTTAATGATGTTGATGTATTTGAACATCTTTGTTTTCTGTGTGCAGACGCACATATGTTGGTGCAATGCCGGGGAAGATTATCCAGTGCTTGAAAAAAGCGAACACCGAGAATCCGCTTATTCTCATAGATGAGGTAAGCTGAGATATCGTCAGAAAAATGCTGTATGCAAAATATTGTTTCAAAATTATTCTTGTAGTAAATTTTAATGGGAGCAACGTTAGTCCTAAAAGTCTTTGCTCATGTTAAGTGAAAAATTATTGTAACACTGTGTGTTCAGGTTGACAAGATCGGAAAGGGTTACCAAGGCGACCCAGCGTCTGCTCTCCTGGAGCTGCTTGACCCAGAGCAGAACTCAAACTTCCTCGACCACTACCTGGATGTCACGGTCGACATGTCCAAGGTTTGTTCTGAGTTTTTGATGGTCTTCTACCTTGTATGATATACTGTTGTAATTGATTAGCATCTCAAAGTAATCCTAACAACCTGCCAATGTTATTATGATTTTCTGGTGCTTCTGTTTACCAGAGTGAAGTCCAAGGTTGGTTTTAAACTCTCACTTCTATCCTGCATGATTGTTTGTTAAACTAGATACTATCAAACAGGAATAATAATTCGCCCCAAAAATTATTTTAAGTTTTCTTGTGTTTCTTCAAGTTCAGTGTTTCCCAGCAACCTCTCATGAAACTTTCCTGGATACTATCTCACAGAAATTTCTAATGATAGTTTTATTTAATCAACTAGTGTATCTTTTTACCAGAGTTGTTATATTTATGTGTCTCCATAGTCATGTGTCGAAGCTTCACTGTGATGTTTTAAGTACTTACATTCAGCTCCTTGGTAATTGTGCCTCAATGTAGTTTATTCTGTCTCCCTCTAGGTTCTGTTCATCTGTACTGCTAACGTGACCCACACCATCCCGGAGCCTCTGAGAGACCGCATGGAGATGATCGACGTGTCAGGATATGTGGCCGAGGAGAAGGTGGCCATTGCTGATGTGAGTACGTTCAGTAGAAACCAGACGCTTATAACGAGGTGGCAAATTTGGTTAAAGTAGTCGTTAAAAAACAATTTATTTTCATAGAACATTTCTTGATTTTGATGGAAAATGCTAGTTAGATTATGACGACAAAACCTGTCATTGAGTTGTTAAGCATCGATATTATGAGAATCAATTATTAGGTCAGACGGAATCTAGTAGACATGATGTATCATTTCGCGACCTAGGCAATTACCATTCAACATGGAGAAATCTTTCAAATCAGCAAATCAGAATTAAGTATCTACCTGATTTACTTTCGATAACATAGAACTCCTTTTATGTAATGTATTTGAAGGAGGATACCGAAACCAATGCGCAAAAATCTTGTAAGTATCTGATACCCTGCTAAAGTTGAACCAGAGTCAGAATGCATGTGAATGTTGCAGAGGTACCTGATCCCCCAGGCGGAGCAGCACACCGGTCTGGAGAAGAAGCACATCGAGATCAGTGACGAGGCTATCAAGGCCCTCATCAAGCTCTACTGCAGAGAGAGCGGGGTCCGCAACCTGCAGAAACACATAGAGAAGGTGCGGTACTGTCCGTTGCTCACTGTAATTCTTGTGGAAGGATTGGTTGGATAATCGTTGACATATGTAACTAATAGAATGGTTTAAGAATTAAAAGAGAGGTCATTATATTGGTAGAAAATATATAAATATAGGGATGATGCTTCTGTTATAGATAGAATTGTTTTCTTGTCCATTAATTGATTTTTGAAAGAAATAAGGGTAACCTTGATCAAAGTTATGTTTATCAATTTATGTGCCACTATCAGATAGGCAGTGAGGGTCTTTTCAAATATTCAGTTGACATATGAATTAATTGGCCGCTTTGGTTATTTAAGAACTGAAACTTTTGATGTTGAATCCCATTGATGTAAGGAAAACTACTTTACTTAAGGATCATGATATCTTCGTTGTCCATTATCTAAGTTGTTCGAGTTGAGTACAATGATGCTCCCTGTGTACCTGTAGATATTCCGGAAGGCTGCGTACAAGCTTGTGAAGGAGAAGGTTGAGAGGTTTGAGATCCACACAGACAACCTGCAGGACTATGTTGGTAAACCCGTCTTCACCACAGACCGCATGTACGATCAGACGCCCCCGGGGGTTGTGTGTGGGCTCGCATGGACTGCCATGGGTGAGGGCAGACATTAGATGGAACTGAGTATAGTTTTGCTGTAGTGGATAAAAAGTCTCAAGGAAAAAAAATGTTCTACATAAAACTTTAAACTATTATTTTGATAGTATATTTGGTATTGAGACCTTTTGGTTTCAAATAACAAACTTGCATAAAATGTGTATTTCACCAACTCTAACCTGCCAGTTGCTGATGGCCATGAATATTATTTTCCTTATCTGACCACTCCCTGCCACATAAATTGTATACCCTCTGAACTCCTTCAAGCAAGTTCTGTTTATGTATTCAATGACCATCTTCCCAGAAATGTGTTCAGTACATAAGAAGCAACTTTTTTTCTCTTTTGAAATACCTATAGCAAATAGGTTTCAAGTGAACAGAAACTGTAACTTGTCAATGACCACCATACCCTATGTTTTGATAATGTTGCCAATATGACAGTGTTCCCTGCCTCATCCAGGTGGTTCAACTCTCTACATTGAGACTGTGCTGAAGAAGCCAATCGTATCAGAGTCCGCTGATAAGGGGTCTCTTGAGGTCACAGGTCACCTCGGCACTGTCATGAAGGAAAGCGTTAACCTTGCTTACACGTTTGCTAAATCTTTCATGACGGAGCGTTTCCCCGACAACAAGTTCCTGCAGAAGGGAGACATCCACCTGCATGTACCGGAGGTGAGTTAGATCATATGTAGGTACATCTGGACTTCGTGCACAAAGCACCGAGGGGTCTGCAAGTCACAAAGGTAACTCGTGTAATCTATATAAAGAGGTTGACGTCAGTTATTTGAAAATGTACAAAGATAGGATTACAGTCTTATGGGTAACATGCCTCAATAACCACTTGCTTGCCTGGCAATGCTTAAATGAACCATTGTGTACAATAAGCTTTGATGATTGCCTGTCAAACAGGATGACTGTATAGTTAGATAAGATATATGCATATAATACATGCTACACTGATTTCAGTATTATAATTAGATTACAAACAGATTACCATTACCACATGTGTCTGCAGGGAGCGACCCCGAAGGATGGACCGAGTGCAGGCTGCACCATCACCACAGCGCTGCTCTCCCTTGCGCTCCACACACCCATCAGACAGAACATCGCCATGACCGGGGAGGTCTCGCTCACTGGCAAGGTGCTGCCTGTCGGGGGCATCAAGGAGAAAACCATTGCTGTGAGTTGATGAGGGTGATGAGATATCATTGTGTAGAGGATATGATGGGATCACCTACCTCATAGACAAAACAGTCATGAGTTCAAGTTGCATTGTAATATTTGTTGTCTTTGGCTAAACTGGCTAAATATGCTAAGATGATGAGGTTTGATTAAATTTGGGGCTCGGGATATCAGAGTGTATGACATGCACATCTTTTCTAGTTTATTTGATAATTCCATGAAGCCTAAGTCAGCAGTGTAATATTACGTTAATTTCAGCGATGGCAAGAAATATTTAGTTTCAGTTTGTGTTGAAAATGTCCTGTGGTCTAATAATAGCGGGCAACTAATTCATGGTTGTGTGATGTCAGATTGTTTATTGTATTGCTTGTATTATAGGCACGGAGGGTTGGCGTGGACTGCATCATCCTGCCTGCGGAGAACAAGAAGGAGTTCTCTGACCTGCCCGACTACATCACGGAGGGGCTTGAGGTCCACTTTGTCTCAGACTACTCTCAAGTGTTCGATATCGTCTTCCCTGCCGTCTGAATAGACTCCCGTTCTAGAGGTTGTGTTCATGTAGACATGGTGTGAAGTGTCAGGACTGTCAACTGAGTGTGTGATGAGCTGGAGTGAAGACTACTGTGGTTGCTCACCCTTGGTTTTCTGTATCAAAGAGAGCTGAGCTTACCTTAAGTAGATAAGGACTGAAGAAAAATAGTTCCACTCACAAGTATCAGAAAGTAAAGTCATGTCATTGTGAATATACAAGAAATTGTAACTGTATGCTTGGTCATTGACTGTATTCACTTTGTGTATTAGAGATGCATGCATGAAGTTTGTAGAAAGACAAGATTGAAAGTGCCTTCATGATAATCACTTACATTTACCAAAAGAGCTTTGTCAGTATGTATAATTGAAGTATATGTTAACTAGTACTAGCATATATTGGACAACTTGTTAACATTATGTATCCAATGTTCTTGTGTTATTAGTCAACTGTTGTATTTATCTACTTGTGAAGTAAGAAGAAGGATGTACTCTATAGTAGCTGAGTGTTTATTTTATTCTTCATATAAACAATGTGGGAAAGTTCTGATGGTACCACAAAAGTGAGTATACACTTTCTAAAACAAATTAATCTCAGTGAAACTTACACCATAACATCAGCATTACATTTATTTTACTGTAGTTAAACAGGGTTGATAATTGTTTCTGTAGTAAAATTAGATGCATATTGGATCTATACTGTATGCCTTATCCAAAGATTCTATTAAAGGCATGCTTAGGCTGTGGTTAGATTCAAGGCCTGCATAGTCAATGGATTCAAGGCCCTGGATTGTCGATGGATTCAAGGCCCTGGATAGATTCAAGGCCCTGGATTGTCAATGGGTTCAAGGCCCTGGATAGTTGATAGAGTCAAGGCCCTGGATAGAGGATACATTCAAGGCCCTGGATAGTCGATAGAGTCTAGGCCCTGGATAGAAGATACATTCAAGGCCCTGGATAATGGATAGATTCAAGGCCCTGGATAGTCGATACATTCAAGGCCCTGGATAGAGGATACATTCAAGGCCCTGGATAATGGATAGAGTCAAGGCCCTGGATAGTTGATGATTTCAAGGCCCTGGATAGTCGATGGATTCAAGGCCCTGGATAGATTCAAGGCCCTGGATAGAGGATAGATTCAAGGCACTTCTTAGATTCAAGGCCCTGGATAGAGGATAGATTCAAGGCACTTCTTAGATTCAAGGCCCTGGATAGAGGATAGATTCAAGGCACTTCTTAGATTCAAGGCCCTGGATAGGTTCAAGGCTCTGGTAAGATTCAAGACCCTGGATAGTGGATAGATTGAAGGCCCTGAACAGATTCAAGACCCTGGTTAGATTCAAGGAAAACTGGCTAGGAATGTGTATGAAGCTGAATGGTGTTGCCATGTCAAGTGTAAGCGTGAAGGAGTGGTATGAATGGTAAATTATTGGACATTGGAATGACATTCTGACAGAACTGTATACCATATATTGAACAAACTAGATCTTTAACTTACCAAATAGTAATAGAAGACTGCATTTTGAAGCCCATGTTTGAAATGTGAAAGTATTTTATCTGGATGATTATGTACTTGTTTTGGAATATTGTCATTTACATTAAACAGACTTTTGTCACATCACATATATTTTATTGCATCCTTTATTTAAGAAATAGAATAAGCCTATCCATCCTGTGTGTTGCAAGAAAGTATGGTATTGACTGAACTATTATAGTTAAAGAACGAGACTGAATACTTCAGGGCAAAACTATACTTTATTGCAAAACACATGGAATGCTGCTAATAGCTGAAATATTGCCCAAGCAGCGTAAAACAATAACTCACTCACTCAAAACACATGGTTGTTAGGTCTACTCCAGTACTTTTCTAGTATCCAAAATAAACATATACTTTGTAAATCACAATGAGCAGCAAATTGAAAATTCTTGACCCAGGTCATGACTAGTGACGTCATAACGGAATTATTATTGACATCATGGAGCATTGTCTCGTGATGTCACTCAAAAACTATACTTTATTTCGTAATAAAGGGCAGGCGGCGCCTCTGATCTTTTTTTGGAAACAATACTAGAAACAAGTATTTCATGTTTATTGGTTTTTACAACTTTTAGAAATTAAACATTTATAAAAAGAATCAAGTGAATTCAGTAATAAATGTGATGACTATATTCTCCCCATGTCACCCCTTACCTGTGTTTTTTATTAATAAATTTTGATTACATCATGCATAGGAGACCTTATAACAAAAGTAAAATGTCTATGATAATAAACAGATGTTTCCATATAGAAATGGGAGCACAGAAAATAGGCTAGAAATGCCTCGTACTGGGAAGACATTTAGTTCTTTAATCTTCCTATACCAACAGGATTTGTAAAGCCATCTCAGTTCGCTGCAAACTCTGAAGCTCAATTATTTTTTATGAGGACTGCAGAACAGCATCATTTCGCTTCTCCAGGAGTCCAGGAAATTTTTTGAAGACTTAATAGAGTCTGTGATAAATAGAGCCATGGGCTCTGTAGCTCATCAGACTATTGATGGAAATAGGTTTTTAAGGTTTTGACCCCTGTGACCCAATTTGGAGTCATTGGGTAACTAAATCTACAATTTAGAATCCCCATTGGCCAAGGAGTCTACACAACTTTTCAGCTCCCAAGACCTTTTGGAACTGGAGAAGAAGATGAAAATAGGTTTTTAAGGTGTTTGTCCCCTGTGACCCCATTTGGGGTCATGGGGTCACAAAATCTACAATTGAGAATCCCCATTGGCCAAGGAGTCAACACACTTTTTTTCAGCTCTCTAGAACTTTTGGAACTGGAGAAGAAGATGAAAATAGGTTTTTAAGGTTTTGACCCCTGTAACCCCATTTAGGGTCAAGGGGCCACCAAACCTAAATTCGCCAAGGAGTCTGCACATCAAATGTCAACTCTCTACAGTCATTGGTTCTGGAGAAGATGAAAATCTGAAATTTTTTACGGATGGACGGACGCCATGCCATGCCATGCCATGCCATAAGCCCATCGGGTCTTTCAGACCTGATGAGCTAAAAATCATTGAAATCATTTATTATGTTTTGCTTATTGAATTTAAGGAATTGAACTTATTGCCATATGTTCTTGAAACCTGATTTAGTATAAAACTTTGCCAGTAGTACTTTCCTTCGATCATATAGAAAAACAGTATAAATCTCCAGTGACTTCTCTCTATTGTTCTTCCGGGACACTATTTTTCGTAATTTCTCTCCGGTCTGATACAATGTCGCTTCCAAAGGCAGTTATCTCGATTACGTCCCTCTTCCACGGGCAATTACCTTACTGGTAATAATTAAGCTTTCAGTATTTGTGAAGTTTCCGCCTCCGTCGCGTCCGCCGCGCTCATACTAATGGCTATAACTTTTTTCTACTAAGCTTTCCAGAACTTGTATTCATACCTTACTGCTAATACCTCGAGGGAACGATTTTGACATGTTCACTTTCAAGGTCAAAGGTCAAGGTCACGAGCTATAAAATCTCTAAAAAGAATCCTTGTAAACGCGATAACTTGAAAAGTTTTTGTGCTATGAAGCTCTAACTTGATATGTATCATCCTTGGAAGAGTAAAAAATTTTGAAAAGGTTTCCGCTACAATCTGTCCAAGGTCAAGGTCACAGCAAGGTCACTACTTTAGCATGGTTTTGCGAAAATGCTTTATTTTAACAATGAACACTTTTAATCAATAGATGATTGTTATACTCAATGAAAAGTGTTCATTGATTGTGTAACCTTGAAGGTCAAAGGTCAAGGTCATGAGATTTGTGTTATTGCAATGTGCAACTAATTTGGATATAACTTAATCCCATTAAGCTTTTCAGAACTCATGAACATGTCTAAGTTTTTACACCTCCGGGGAATTATTATGTTCACTTTCAAGGTCAAATGTGAAGGTCACGAGTTATAAAATCACTACAAAATTCCTTTCTAACAGATTGCATAATCCCATAAAAAAGAGTGAATGAAACATGTAAGTTATAAATTTGTACAAATTCACGAAAGGATCTGAAATGATTATCACTGTTTGAGATCAAGGATTTGACCAACACCTTTATTACCAACTTTTGCTATAGAAATATTGCCTGCCTTTAGCAATTATGTTAATAATGCCCTCTGCTCTTATTTTCCAACAATTAGTTTGATGATGATTTTTTTTTAATGTCAAAGTGTCAACTTACTATCACTTTTGAAAAATAACAGAAATCTAGTTTTCCCAATTGCAAATGTTTTTGTATTATGCCGTCTTGATCTAAACCTAAGAGTTGATCAATATATAAATACACTAAAATATATCATACAGTAATAATAAAATATTCAAAACCTGACATATGTAATCAATATCCCTGGATACCAATTTGCTTTGCATGGCAATTGTGGTTCCCCACCTTAGAAGGGGCCAACAGGGCGACCAAATGTAAAATTTCGAATCCTCATTACTAAGGAGTCTGTACAGGAAGTTTCAGCTTTCAAGGACTTATGCATCTGGAGAAGAAAATTAAAATAGGTTTTCAGAGCATGGCTCCTGTGGCCTTTATTAGGGGCCACAGGGCCACCAAAACTATAAATTATAATCTTCACTAGTCAAGGAGTATATACACAAAGTTTCAGCTTTCTAGGCCTTATGCTTCTGGAAGTCGAAAGTCCACAAAATTTATGGATGGACGGACGGATGTCGGACACCCTGCCATGCCATAAGCCCATCGGCCGGGGTTTTTTCACTTGGGCTTGTACACAAAAATATGACCCTCCCCAACTCAATGTAATTTTTTTGGGCGACCCTCTCCATTTATGTGTATTTTTTTTCATGACCCTCCCCTAATTCATATCCTCAAAATGTCATAAAATTTGACTTCAGACATTTATATTAGGTTCTACTTTAACCAATTTTCACTAACACTTTAAATAATAATTAATTGAATGTTATATTATACACATTTACGCTATGATTATCAGTATATAAATGTATAATTTGGGAAATATGCCAGGGACAAAATGACTTCCTCATAGACTCGACTCACTGTCAAAATAATGGACATTGGTTTTTAGTGAAGACAAAATAATACATTTTCATTGATAGATTTGATAGAAGGTTGACATGAATATTTCCTTATTTATATGCTAGAATGCATTGTCTCTAAGAATTGGGAATTGATAAGTCAGGTGTACATAAGATAACTTTAAAATCTAAACGAGAATACCATACCTAAATATCACAAGGGAAAATCTATCAATATCAAACTATCAATATAAGACTTAATAATATATAAAACCTTTTTTCATGCCAAAAGGTTGTATGATATGATAAATTCATAAGATATTGTACCCATAGGGCTGATGATAAATGTATGTGATATTTTATAAACATGTCAAAGATTTTCCTTTCCAAAACCCCAAAACTGAGCAAAATGAAATTTCACCATTCACAAAACATAACCCATGCACCTTCAACAACTTCTGTAATTTTTGCTACAAAATAGGATCAATATGTCAAAAGATTACAATGGTTTACGGCAAAAACATTCAAGGGATATATGGATCAAAGTGATTACAAATGTCAGGTTTTATTACATTTGAATATGATAAGTTTAATGTGTTTGGGTTAGACAATTCACTTCATAACAAAATCTTGAGAACTGAAGCAAGAAGTTGACTCTGTATGAAGGTAACAAGGCACATTTATAACTCATAAAGATAACGTTGATAGCTTTCATCATATATGAAAAAGAAGCATCTTAACTATGATATTAACAGGTAAATAGGATACTAACGCATATACGGACAATACGATTGCTGCATAAAAACAGAAAATGTTCCTTCTATCGGTAATTCAAGAATCAACATTGGAATTCATTTTAAATTTATATTTTCTCTGCTTCATAATAAGTTTGAAATAGGTGCTAGGATATATCCACTGACCAATATTGAAGATTTATGAATATTGATCAAGTTATAGGTTTTACAAATTTGTATAATATCATAAAAAGTGTCACTCTCAGAAAAAGACTAACATTATCATTGTGATTAATTATATAACTGGTTCTTTTACAACAATATTCTTATTCAGGGTTGACAATGCATCTAGATATGTTTTCAAGATACTACAATCAGTAACAAAAGCCTTAAATATATAAATTGTCTGTCCTCATAAAGCTCAGTTCAGTTCAGCTGTTCTATGAATATGGGTTAGAAGTCGTGTGGCTTATATAAACCGTTTTAAGGGAAATCTTATTTTGGAATTCTAATCCTGAACTACTCAAAATGAACAATATTTTGAACTTTACCCCCCCAAAAAGCTTTGTAATGACATTTTACCGCATCTTTAGTGTTTTCAAAGAAAGATGGTATTATTCTTGTCTATTTTAAAATGACCCTCCCCAAACTCTTGTAATTTTTTTCATGACCCTCCCCTAAAGGCTGTCTATTTTTTTATGACCCTCCCCTGAAAACCCTGAAAGCGTGAGCTTAGATCTTACCAAATTGTGGGTTTTTTTAAAACTCTTTTAGTCAATATTTGCCATTTTTCGTTTGATATAATATTTTGAATACATGGTTTATGTTGTGACCTAACAATATAGTTCCCATTCCAAGAGCGATTCCTCTCGTTCAATACCAAAGTGTTGAACGCCCAATTAAGATGTATCGTATTTCCTCTAATAAGCGCCGGGTCTCCAATACACGCCGGGCCTCTAGGCGGGGGTCAAGGGTAGTTGAGAAAATAAGCGCTGGGTCTCTAATAAGCGCCGGGTCCTAACCATTTGATAAATGCTCCCTAAGTAAACATTTAAAAGAATTCATTGTAAAGACTTCAATTTTTCTAAGAAATAAATAAGCGCCGGGTCTCCAATAAGCGCTGGGGGTAAAGGGATGCTGAAAGAGGAAAAACGGTAGTTTCAATAAAGTGGACTCATGTGACTCATGGGTTATCTCAAGCGGTGACATTATTTATTCAGTAAAGTTGGTGAAGTCAAATCACTTATTCAGCAGTCTAAAGTAAACCTAGCCTCAATAATACCCGTTTCAGTCCGATATTGAGTCTCGTAATTATTAGATGTAGTAGCGGGTCGCGTCAGCCGACCAATGACCCTCCAATGATAAATGTGCGAATGTAGACTATTTGCGGCTTGGTAAGACGATCCCTCATTGGTAAATTCGATAAATCGGCTGACGTGACCCGTTACTGAAACTTGCTAGACTCAATATCGGAGTGAAACGGGGGTATTAATTGAGGCTAGGTTTATTTCTAAAGACTACTTAATCAGGAAATTAAAATAATTAGCAGATAACAATTAAAATTAGAATTATAATTTATGTAAACTATCACCGAATCCAACGAGATTTGTGGACCTAGGCTAGGACGAGATCGTTTTTAGGTAGGCCTACGAATTCACCGAATCCCGATACCCAAACAACCCGCGGAGTGACTCTTTTGTGACTAGTACAAACTGTGTCCGTGCACAATAGGCCTACTGAATGTTTCATTATTTTCTAAATTTACATCCTACGGCTAAAATACTTATCACACGTATTTCTAAATCTTATCTATATGCAGATCGCCATTGAAATATTAGCGCTCCAAAACTCAGCTGTCCAAAACGATAAAACTGAAGGTTTAGACAACGATAAAAGACAGGGAGAGGATTATACCATATACAGAACGTGTAGTTAATATATACCTTTTATTATATGATCAGCAATGAAATACTGGGATTTATCAGTGAAATAAACTGTCTATCAGGCAACAGTGACGATATATTATATTTTCACTGTGACCAGTGACGATATATTATATCGTCACTGGTCAGGTGCCGGAACTACTTTCAGCCATGTGAACAAAAAGGGGAAACATTCCAGTTTTAAAGTCATTTTAATTACATATTTCATTAAAAATCATATAATAAATAGAATACTTAATGTAGTTTTCCAAATACCAGGTTTATTTCATCTCGTGACATGGGTAAAGTAGATATTTCACTTGTGGCTGCGCCACTCGTGAAATATCAACTTTACCCATGACACTCGATGAAATAAACCTGGTATTTGGAAAACAACATTAAGTATCCTCTATATAATGCTAGGTTTCTAAAATTGATTTCTTCAATACAATACCTCTTTTTGAACTAATATCAACATTATATCAAAAATACCTATAATGTTGTTATCGAGTAGCATGTCCTGTTCCATGTCACGTGACCGGAAGCTAATCACAGCTGATCAACAAAAAAATGAACGCTACCAACAACAGCATCTAAGGCGATATTTTTTCTCCTTATAATTTGAGATGTCATTAGAAACTGATATTGATTACTTTAATGATGAATCCAACGATGACAAAGACCAAAACCTCAGAGTACCAAAACGAAAATCGGCACGACGAAGTTTAGAGAGCCAATTTGAAACTTGCATTGACGATGGACCACAACATTGCGATGGTGCTTCCGGAAATTCACCACAACATGTTTCATCAACAAAGCCAGAAGCTCCAGAGGATGAGGTCGAAGTTCCAATTCAAACTCTTACTGTTTCTGAACTATATCTAAAACCTCCACAGGTATTATATATTTTGGGTTGCCATTCATTTTCTAGGAACTCTCATTTTGGCTTTCATTCATGTTTTTTAATCATTAATATTATTCAACTTCTTCAGTTAATAATTTGGTGAACTGAAAAACAACATGATATTAGCCTTGTTGTGCATGCTAAATAAAAAATACAGGTCTGAGATTTGATTACATTGTATAATTTTAAATGAATTGAAACTATTAAATATAATATAATAATGTAAATACACTCGCGTTAACAGGAAATTATGATAAATAAATAAGCAAATGTGATCTATTATACTGATTAAAAACACACTCTCATTGCAATTACATTTGATTAAGCCTAATCCTACATCACAAAACCTTGTATTTGTATCTGCTTTACTCTAGATATATGCAGCATCTAGCACAGAAAGCATAGCAAGTTCAACTTCTTCCCGAAGACGTGCAAGATCCCCTGTGAGAACTCCAAGCTTCTGTGCAGCGGTTTCATCATCTCTGTTATCCATTGATCAAGAAGTAAAAAAAGAAGTTGAAAATTATGAAACTAAACTTGGTGTTCTCAAATCTAAATCGAAGACCTCTTCGACAAAGAAAAGTATAACCTCTCTCCCGCAGTCTCCACATGTCCCCTATCAAACAAGCACTCCAGCACCATACAACCAGATTAGAACAATTTCCTCATCCCATGTGAACACAATAGATAGGTAAGTGTCATTGTAGTTGATCAATTTATCATAGTTGTCATTGTTACATATCAGAAAAGCTCTAAACTATTTACATGAAAAAAATCTTCAATAAAATTTTTGCATTTTACAAATGATTATGCAAATACTAATTTTTTTACCTGTATTACACATAAGATTTTAAAGTAAAACAACGTTTGAATTCAACAATCCCTAGTACATAGCCTTGTTTTTACATTTTCTTCAATTACTATACTAAAAAATCGATAATGATGGTAAAATATTTAAAAACATCATGTTTCAACTTTCAAGAATGTCTTATCATTTCAGGTTAAGAGTTGAGATTAGTTTTCACACGTCTCAGTAATCCATGTTTTGTTTCAGTGAGACAGCCCTGTGTAGAATCTGCCATGATGGTGATAGTCAGGAGGGTCTGGTTTCTCCCTGCTACTGTACTGGCTCAGTTGGGGCTCTCCATATGACATGCTTGGAACGTTGGCTTGGCACCTCCAACACAACCAGATGTGAAATATGTAAATACGAGTTTAAAGTTGAAAGGAAACCAAGGCCATTCATAGAGGTGATTTTTAACTTTCCCTACAAAGTGAGAGACAACTGTTCACATGCCTTACAGGGATGCAGACTTTATATATGCATTCATGTCAATTTTATGTTCAATACAGCAGTGTTTAGTAATGTTTACAAATTGTCTGCGTAACTGTAATCTCATTAGCAGCCCCGTCTAAGGACGGGGCTGCTTTCAGTATTTGTGCAGTTTCCGCCGCCGCCGTGTCCGCCGCACTCATATCACTGGCTATAACTTTTTTCTACTAAGCTTTCCAGAACTTGTATTCATAACTTACTGCTTATACCTCGGGGGAACGATTTTGTTCACTTTCAAGGTCAAAGGTCAAAGTTACGAGCTATAAAATCACTTAAAAATTCCTTGTAAACGCGATAACTTGAAAAGTTTTTGTGCTATGAAGCTCTCACTTAGTATATATCATCCTTGGAAGAGTAAAACATTTTGAAAAGGTTTTCGCTACAATCTGTCCAAGGTCAAGGTCACGACTTTAGCATGGTTTTGCGAAAATGCTTTATTTTAACTATGAACGCTTATAATCAATAGATGATTGTTATACTCAATGAAAAGTGTTCATTGATTGTGTAACCTTGAAGGTCAAAGGTCAAGGTCATGAGATTTGTGTTATTGCAATGTGCACCTAATCTGGGTATAACTTTTCAGAACTCGTAAACATGTATAAGTGTTTACACCTCTGGGGAATTACAATGACATGTTCACTTTCAAGGTCAAAGGTCAAGGTCACAAGCTATAAAATCACTAGAAAATTCCTCGAAACGCAATAACTTAAAAAGTTTTTGTGCTATGAAGTTTAGATTTTATATATATATATATTATCTCTTGAGAAGTAAAAATTTTTGAAAATATTTTGGTACAAACTTTCAAAGGTCAAGGTCAACATATATTGAGAAAATGGATTATTTTAAAATTTTAGTTCGTTACAGTAATGTTATATTAAATGAAATGTATTCATTGATTGTGTGACCTTGAGTGTCAAATGTCAAGGTCACAAGAAAATGCCCAATATGCTGTGACTTGTAGAAGGCAGAACAGGGTAAGGCGAAAACCCAAGTTTCGGAGCTGCTCTGCTTTTGAGGTGTCCCGCAAACGCTAATCTAGTTTTTGTAACTTATTGCGTAAAATGTGCAGATACACTGCTCATCTGGAGCATTGGCTATTTAATCATTTTTAGCTCATCAGGACTGAAAGTCCAGATGGGCTTATGGCATGGCCCGTCGTCCGGCGTCCGTCCGTCCGTCCGTAAACTGTTGACACTTTCGACTTCTCCTCATGAACCATACACATTAGAGAGCTGAAATTTTGTGTACAAGTACCTTAGCATATGGAGATTCTAATTTGTAACTTTGGGTCACAGGGGTCACAACTTTAAAAACCTATTTTCATCTTCTTCTCCAGTTCTAAAAGGACTAGAGAGTTAAAAATGATATGTGCAGACTCCTTGGCCAATGGGGATTCTAATTTGTAACTTTGGTGACCCTGTGATCCCAAATAGGGTCACAGGGGTCACAACCTTAAATACCTATTTTCATCTTCTTCTCCAGTTCCAAAAGGAGTAGAGAGTTAAAAATTATATGTGCAGACTCCTTGGACAATGGAGATTCTAATTTGTAACTTTGGTGACCCTGTGACCCCAAATAGGGTCACAGGGGTCACAACCTTAAAAACCTATTTTCATCTTCTTCTCCAGTTCTAAAAGGACTAGAGAGTTAAAAACGGTATGTGCAGACTCCTTGGCCAATGGGGATTCTAAATTGTAGATTTCGTGACCCCATGACCCCAAATAGGGTCACAGGGGTCACAACCTTAAAAACCTATTTTCATCTTCTTCTCCAGTTCTAAAAGGACTAGAGAGTTGAAAGTGATATGTACAGACTCCTTGGTCAATGGGGATTCTTATTTGTAACTTTGGTGAACCTGTGACCCCAAATAGGGTCACAGGGGTCACAACCATAAAAACCTATTTTCATCTTCTTCTCCAGTACTAAAAGGACTATAGAGTTGAAAACGATATGTGCAGACTCCTTGGCCAAACGGGATTCTTAATTGTAGATTTCGCGACCCCATGACCCCAAATAGGGTCACAGGGGTCACAACCTTAAAAACCAATTCTCAGCTTCTTCTCCAGTTCCAAAAGGTCTAGAGAGTTAATATTGATATGTGCAGACTCCTTGGACATTGGGGATTCTAATTTGTAACTTTGTTGACCCTGTGACCCCAAATAGGGTCACAGGGGTCACAACCTTAAACAACTATTTTCATCTTCTTCTCAAGTTCCAAAAGGTCTAGAGAGCTGAAATTATATGTGCAGACTCCTTGGCCAATGGGGATTCTAAATTGTAGATTTCGTGACCCCATGACCCCAAATAGGGTCACAGGGGTCACAACCTTAAATACCTATTTTCATCTTCTTCTCCAGTTCCAAAAGGAGTAGAGAGTTAAAAATTATATGTGCAGACTCCTTGGACAATGGAGATTCTAATTTGTAACTTTGGTGACCCTGTGACCCCAAATAGGGTCACAGGGGTCACAACCTTAAAAACCTATTTTTCTCAATTTGATGACAGTCTATAGCAAATGTATTTCTCCTTGGATATTTTAGTATGGACTTCTTTCACTGTCTGATATTGGCGATCTAGAAAGTGTTGAATAATAATTCATTTGTTTTGTAATTTTTTTATAGGTTTTATTGCAATAGGTAACATCAGTTTCATTTTTAGCTCATCTTGCCTGTATAAAGCAAACTTGATATGATGCCTGATGAGCTACAGAGCCAATGGCTCTATTTTTTATTTATAGTTTTATATGTTAGGTAGAAGAGAGAGTATTGCTATGAGTATCACAAGTTGTCATGAAGAATACTTTGATGAATTGGCAATGATGAATATGATTTTCCACATGCTAATCAGCAAAGACTGAAATTGGGTCTAGTTAAAACGACTTAATTCAGATGCAATTGCCAAGTGAGGTTATAAGGATAACAACCTGTTTGCATGTTTTTCTTTTAGTCTCATTTCCTGTTTACTGTTATGCTTTATGATAAATTAAAAGGTTATTTTTGTTCCAGTTTCTGCGTCATCCAACATCTCAGTCTGACAGAAAAAACATGGTGTGTGACCTGGTGTGTTTTATCGTGTTGACCCCACTGACCGTGTGCAGTGCATTTCTCTGTCTGATGGGAGTAAAACACTATGGTGAATGGAGCGGTAGATGGGAAGTCATCGGTCTTGCTTCTCTCACTGCCTGTCTTCTAACCATTTTCGTCATATGGTGCTCTGTAAGTACTCATGTTTTTTTGTTTTAAGACATTAAGTCTTGCAAAATCTAAATGCTTATCCATGGCTTGGAAGAAAAACTTAAAGAAAGAGGCACAATAAGTGAAGTTGTTTGAGAGTTAAAAATATCAAGATGACAAGGAGTTTATACAATAAAGAAGTTGATCATCCATAAAACTCCTTGTCATCTTCACAACTCTAGTGATTCAGTATATTAGAATCTGTTCTTACTGAGATCAGATAGATCCTTTCATTCGTTCCCAGGGTTTCTGATTTGAGTACTGTTCCATAGGGGTCCTGTCTTTGCCCTTTTCCTTCCATGAATTCAAACAATTATTTAGAGGCCTGCTAAAATATCAAATTACTCCTTGGCTCCCTAGCTTCATTTGTTTGAGAGGCATTTTAGAAGTCTATGGAGTTGATAATCCACAAACTTCATCCCTAATTGGTTCTAGTAAAAAGGTCATCTGACACAATGCCAACAAGCAGACAGTCGTTTATATCCTCTGCTATTTGGAATATTTTGAAAAAATAAACAATGACTGTGAATTTTAGGTGTCGTAAATTGTCACAACTTACAATTTTATAGAAACATCCAAAAAGATAATTACAAGAAGTTCAGTCTAAGTAAACCTAACCTCACTATTATCCATTTTACTCCTATACTGAGTCTAGAAAGGCCTAGTAGAGCCACAATAGTCTGCCTTCGCACGTAAAACGTTGGAGGGTCATAGGTCGCAGAAGAGTCGGCTTACGCGACCCTCTACTAGGCCTTTCTAGACTCAGTACAGGAGTGAAACGGATAATATTGAGGCTAGGTTTACTTAGACTGACAAGAAGTTGAAACCCCCACACAATGAGTGATTCATATACCAAGTTCCGTCTTACAGTTTTTGAGATTGGCTTGGGAAACGAAATTCTAAGATACATTTCCATGGAAACCGCCAAAAATAATAATCCTAAAACTTGAAACCCCCAAAAGGCACATCTGCACATAATCATTGATCCATATACCAAGTTTGGTTGATCTAGGTCATACAGTTTTTGAGATTTGCTCAGGAACCGAAATTGGGCGGGGGATAATAAAACAGTACTAGAATTGTAGAGACAAAGGAGTGATAGGCTCAATCTGATAATTATGGGCTATTCCCACATTGAAAAACAAAATACTATGAATCCAAATGTTCCTTTGTTATGTCTGTACCTCTTAAATCAATGTTTAAAGTACCTCTTTCCTGTCAGTTCACAAGGATGTTTCAATCTAATGGCTTCTTTCAGGTTGCGATAAAGCACCATGTAGATGTCTATCGAGAATGGCGACAGAAGAACCAAGTCATCAAGATCATCTACCTCTCCCCAACGAAAGGAAGAACAGTCCTCCGTACCCAGACTGTCACCGACACCAACAATAACAGTGTTCCTCAAACCCCACAGCACAACATTGGGTGTCAAGTGCAGGCCACTCCCTCCTCCCTCCTCCCACTGTGTAGGACGACTCTCTCCCAGGACAGGAGTAACAGGTCCTACAGCACCGCCATGTTGAAACCCATCCTCAAGTACTCGGTCAACCTGCAGACCTACAGCAACCCCATAGAGCTGGAGAGTCTCTCACACACATTCACCTGGACAGCCGACTCATCAGACTGTGGATCTTACCCTCTACTCTGTGCTCATGGATATTCTCAGGTTGGGAAGGAAACCTGTGTCTAGTTAAATGACAGCATCATTTAAGTAACGGTTTTCTTACAATGATTCAGATCAGTCTGACTTCAGACTTCTAAACTTTGGATCTTACCCTTTACTCTGTGCTCATGGACATTCTCAGGTTGGAAAGGAAAACCATGTCTTGCATAATAATATTAATTACTAGTGCTTTGGTGTTCTATCAATGATTCAGTTTGAATTCAGACTTCAAAACTCTATTCTGTGCTCATGGATATTTTCAGGTTGGAAAGAAAACCTTCATCTGTTACGGTGACAGCTTTATTTGATTTATTGTCATGAATGAATACATGAGATCATTTTGACTTCAGAGTTCACATCTGTGATCTTATCCTCTAATCTTATTGCAGATATTCTAAGGTTAAGAATTAAATTGTCTTGTTTGAAGTTCATCAAAATCATTTTTTTTCCAACCACATGTTGAGGGCAACATTTTGCTCACAGATCATTTAGCTCTTAAGTAAAGAGAAATGGAAACAACATTATGACATGTATTTTTCATTTTCCTTTAGTTGAGAACACATCAAATTAAAATTTATCTAAGCATGAACAGACTGATTTTGAATTTGATAAAGGGGAATCAATATAAATTGAAATACAAATATTTATTTGATCTTATTCCCAGGTACAAACTGTATTGTATTGAAATGATAATATATACACATTATTACTTGTGATTGTGACATGTTAATAGAAATTAAATGTTATATTTTTGCCATTTATTCAACATGAAAAGTATGTGATTTTTATTGAATGGCCAAACTGTGTTCTGTGATACTTTACTTATCTATACAATAATTAATAAAATGTGATAACTCTTAACCTTTTGGTATTAAGTGCTCATTAAATCAGAAATCAAAGTCTTGTTTGTTTTTAATTGAGGATTCAAGATAAAAAAGAAATGATGATCGACATATATAATTGATTGTTGATTTATTCTTGTTAGATTAGATCATCTGTGCTGTCATTGGTGCATTGTTGATATCCACAATATAAAATCTTCTTCACACTTCAGTTAGATTCATTGAATCTTTCATGAAAACAACACATCATGCATCTATATCACGCAGCTGGCAATGTTCTAACCCTCTACTTTTGAAAACTGCAACCTTCAACAGAGTGTCCTTTAAAAAAAATCCTCATGAATTTTCTCCTTGAAATTCTTTCAGTGCTTTCTTGAGGGCAACAAAGTCTACCTTATGCTTCATGAGAAATTCTCCTTCAAAATGAAACACAGGTATATCATAGCGATATTTCTTGAACCAATCTTTATTTTCTGGCTGTGTAATATCAACTTCTTCAAATGAGTACTGAAATAACAAACAGTGAATTCAATAGAACTGATTGATCAATGAATAGATTATCTATACTTGATCAGTAATTTATGAAAATAAAAAAAAAAACAGCCACTTTTCTATGAAATATATATACAAACAAATATTAGTTTTACAGTCTGATTGAAATCAACCATGCCCGGAGGTATTAAATAGTAAAAATATCCTCTCCGCCACGGTCTGATTGCACTCACCTTTGTCACAAGGTGTTTTAGTTGAGAACTTCACATGAAAACTATTGTAGTTTATATACATGTTTGATAGTGTAACCTTTGTAAAATATTTAATAAGGATGAAATATGCTTCTTGCATCAAGGAGAAGAATAAATTCTACAGATAAACTTATTATTGCAATATATGCTTTGAATAAATTCTACAGATAAACTTATTATTGCAATATATGCTAAACACTATATGCTACGATTGAAATAAATTTTTGACTATCCATAGCACTTCTCTTTCAAAGTATCAGCTTGAAAAAAAAGGATGGCAAAACAAGAGTAACTTTTTACTTAAGAAACAACTCATAAAATCCTAGACTCAGACGCTTGTTCATAAGGTTAAGGCGTGTCCTTTATTTACCTGTTGTTTAAACGGAGCTAATTCTTCCTTGGCCTCATCACATAGTGGGCAGGGATGTTTGGTGTATAAAGTCAGAACTGGAAGTCTCTTTACAGATGATGAGAATGAAGTCTTGAGTGTCACAGTGTTCATAGATGATGGACTGCTCATGTTTTGGAGAATCCTTAAAAAAGGTCCCCTTAAATGTTGTAAACTCATCTGAAATGATATGACAACAAAGTAAATATTTGTTGCGAGAAACAAAGAGAAAGTAAATAATTTATGGATGTAGGCACAAATTATGCTGAGTAAAAGAGGATATGTGTCACCACCACATTTTTTCAATTCAGAGAGTTTCTGAAACTACATTTTTGTGAATGTAATGATAAAACTTATTGTCAGGAAAAGTACCCATAAAAAACCCATGAGTTTTTTTCAGAAATGTACAGATGGTTTTTGAGTTGCAGAAACAATGACTATTAGATGGAAAACAATATTGAAACAATTTGAACTGGACCAATAGGGTGTATGCCAAGTTGTGCATCAAAGAGGGCCAGACAACGTCGCGAAAGGCTCAGAAGTTTCCAAAGGAGTTGAATAATAATGTCAAACAGATCATTAGGATATTGTTTTGCAACTTTCACAAATCATTGCATCATGCAGGAAGAGTTGAGAATAATAGCTATGGTGATAAAATGAACCATAATGAAAAATAAAACCTCAAACAACAATTTCAATGTGCGGTATTATAAATCTATCAGTATATTGCAATACAGAAACAACATGATACAAATTGGTACACACCTCTCAAACGTTTTGAAATGAACAATTTTGATCTATTTAATTGCAGAAAAACACAACAAAATTAAAATGTGATTTTACAAAAAAACAAATGCATTTTATTTTATTTCTGATTCCGTGAGTACAAGTTTTTACAATAATTCATAGAACAGATTCAACTGAAATCAAATCTGTCTGCTATGGGATTATCTATCTTGTACTAACTAACCTTTTATAACTCCTTATATTTAAAATAAATTGTCACAGTGACCAGACAAGTTACCAATATAGAGATTGAATCATCAATAAAGTAATGCCCTGTAATCAAACAAATTGCCAAAAATAAATTGATTGATTTTTTTCTAGAGTACTGCAGTATGTTTCTTTGAGATTAAAAGAACAGATTTTAATTGCAATTTGAATTTCGTTAATGAACTTTTAATGAACACCAAATTGATTGATTTTGACAGATAATAAAAAAATGACTGAATATCATCACTAAGTACTTTTAGCATATATTTTGCTTATTTACGCCATCATCATTTACCGGTAATTATAAATTTGCGTATATTTGATAAACAGCTTTTAAAAACAAACAAATCAGATATTTGAAAGGGAAGATTTGTTATTTTAAATGAGCAAATCAATGCTTTGACTAGTGCCTGGCACTGAAGTATGGAATAAAAAGATTGCGGAGATAATGACCCTCAGATAAACTGCCGAAAAGTATGCTCCACTCAGGAAAATAGAACCATCACCATCAAAAATGGACCTCCTGTCAAAACATAACAAACCCACGTGTTTAACATCACTTCCGTCGGAAATAGAGCGCACGCATGCGTACTCAGTAAGTTGGAACAAGTGCAGACGCTCAGGCCGGTGAATGACAGAGCTTTTATTATTATGACTTATCTTATAATTAGTCTTTTATAGGTGACACTTTTATACATTATTAATACTGAAGTAACTGGAGTGCTATTTGTTTTGAAATGACCCTTATTATGTAAGAACAGTTGCGTGACAATAACAGAAGGAAATGACAGAATGAAAACAAAAACAGACTAAAGAGTGAACAACCTCACCTGTCTCGTAAATGTCTTATCTTTTATCAGGTCTATATATACTTTCGTTGACCACCAGCTGGTCTTCGTTTATTGCCATATATTATTTTGAAATATTTAATTATTTGAATAATGAAATTATTATCATTTATCAATTTAATGTTGTTAATTTGTTGCCAAAGTGGAAGTATTGTTTTTGAGGCACATTGCAAATGTTTTATGGCCCTTATTTGATGCAAAAGAGCATTTTGTTCTCCATTATTTTTCAAATATGCTTTGTCGAAAGCTTATATAAAAACATTGAACACTAGTTCATTTGGTATAGTCTTTTGAACATATATAATTTTGGAAGTTATATCATTCATCAAATTATATTAATATTCAGTCAAATCACCAAGATGTCAGCTACCCAGCAAATCAAGGTGAAGTGGATTGAACACTTCAACTCTAGCTGGGCATCTGAAGACTGTGAGTCACTAACGACAGAAGGAGGATTGAGAGATTTGTACAACAGATTAACAACAAACAAGGAAGTACAGCCTGTATCCCAACAGGCAATTCACTTGAGGGGTCCGTCATTACCAGACTTTGAGAGAGATGCATATTCTCTTGAAGAACAGGAACATTTATTGAACACACTTTTGTCTAGTCAGCTTTTTCTTGCAGAGGTTGTGTGCAGTAATACACCATTTGCTCAAAAACTTCAGAGAAGATTAGTTCTTCTACAAAGGATATACCATGCAGTGACCAGCAAATATCATGATAGACATGGGTCTAAACCATCAAAACACGTTGATTCAGGCGATCAGAATAGCAATGAATCAAAGATTAATTCTTTGCGGTTTGTTACTGGGAATGAAGCTTTGATTGAAATGGGAGTGAAAACTGGTCTCAGCTTGTTGTTTTCTCTCTTGAAGCAAAACTGGATATTGGCTGGACAATCTGGCCAGTTGTCATTTTGTAATGATGTTCTTCAAACTGCAGTGGATATTGTGACCTCCCTTCCTCCCCTCTCTCTTGCCAATGAGACGAAGCTAACTCCACTTGGCGTGGATTCGCTGAACCAGGTCACCAAGTTTCTGTGTTCAGCTGCCAGCCCTTCTTCTGGAGCAGACGGCTGTAGTCAACGTTTGGCTTCAGAATTAATGCTATCAGTGGCTGCTCAAAGAGGATCTCTCCGATATCTACTCGAATGGATTGAACTTGCATTGCAAGTTTCCTCAGTAGCGCAAATAGAACAGAAGAGGGGCAATCATGGCAAATATGGTCTCATTACATGGTCTTTCTTTGATTCAGTGCTTCAACAGATGAAAAATTCAGCTGTAAGTGTAATGATTACTATTTACGAAACATCTTTTCTCTCATGCATAATTGTTTTGTTTTCACTTTTTACCTTACCGGGTATATATAGATATGCATGCTTGATATGCTACAGTTTGATCTTCTGACACCAAAGAAACCTGAATTTTGTTTTCTTTATCTTTTTACAACCTTTAGCAAAATTCAGAAAGACTATTGCTGTTTGGCAGCGATAGTAACTAGTAATGAGATGACTTATGACTATCATATTTGTTTGAACATTAAGAAATTTTAATAGTAAATCGATAATGAGAGTACAAGAATATTGGTATGCTGAAATATGTGGCAAAAAGTTACTCAAAATATTATTGAACATATTCTATGTTTGAGTAATGTGACCTGTGGAAATTTTTCATCATATCAATATGCATAATAGCAGTTTATTTGAATTGTGACATTTGAATAATACAACATTCAAAAAAAACAACAGGGTGGTCCAAGTAACTTTGAAAGGAAAACCAAGCCAAAGAAGGATGAAGTAGGTCTAACCCCTATGTATGAAGCTGGACTCCTGTTGTTGGAAGAGGTGCGTATGCTGTGTTCTTATGTAAATTTAAAGGATTTTACAATAAACTTATCAATATCAAATAAAATTAGTGTTTAGAGGTAAGAATTGACTGTTTGCGAATATTCAAAGCAATAGAAATATTTAAATTAAAACAATTCGACCTTGCAATTGATATTATACTTACACCTTTTCATGTCAAAGGGAAATCCCGAACTTTAATGAGGTCAACGGTCACGTGACCATGTGACGTCATAAGAGCGAGGCTTCGCTTGTCAAGAGTGCCAGCGGTGATCCAGACAGTGCGATTGCTAAAAGCTTATCCTCAATGTCCTGATATTTGACTCGGGATTTACATCATGTTAATAAAGTCAATGTAATTGGTGAAAGCAGTGCCGTTTTCGATGATGTGAACATCTATCGATTTTTTAAATTACATTTTGATTGATTATTGTTTTGTCGGGACCGCTCCAAGTTACAATCGATCGAGTCGACTGTCAGCATACACTTAGTCTTGGAGACAACTCTTAACCCGATAACATATAGTCTGGTCACAGACATACTAGTATGTAAACATGTTCTTGAAGAGTATCAATACAACCAAGTATTGTAGATGTAGAATAGATGTCTGTACAGTAGCGTGTCTTTGTCATCGTGCTTGAATGTGAATGAAACAGCTGATTACAGTACTGAGTAGAGTTATCGTTCTTGGTATCAATGTGATTGAATGCCACAGCTCAGACAAGGCCTAAAAAGTTTGTTCAAATTCAAAACAGGTTAACTTTCCTCACATACAAGTTTGTTTTAATGCATTCCTTATATGTTCTTCCTCTAGATTTCATCATTTTCATCCGTTGACGTTTAAAAAAATTGACAGATTTTTCCAGTTTTCGTTTGCAGTAGGGGCTATGCCGTGAGTGTTTGACCTGAGGCTCATGATGGGTGGGGTACTTCATAACGAATGTTCATCAAGTAGAAATCTATCAAATAAGATTAATTCAGGATTTATTTAATTTATTTTAATTTAATTTCAGGAATGACAGTGATATTAATAAATTATACAATTAAGAAAGATTGGGACATACACAATCAAGAATAAATCAATAATTTCATTGGGTACTATTTCAAGTTTTCCTTCAAATGAATGAATCTAAAGATTGGATATAGTAAAATTATTCATAAGTTATGATTTGATATTAAAGTAGTTTTGTGCCCATTTGAGAATACATTACAAACTATGCACATAAAAATATATTTTAAACCTTTGCTGGACAGACTTTTGTACATATGTAAAAATATCAAACATACACAATTATAACTTCATAACACAGAATTCATTCAAAAGTGACATGACTCATGATCTTTTAAGTTATTGTTCCCTTTAAAAGAGACAGTTATCCAAATTATTGGCAAACTGCACAAAACCAGCAAATTATACAGTATGAAGAATTTATTTGATATGAGATACTCATTGCAAAAACTTTGATTTTCAACCCATTGAGGAATTAGCAGTACTTAATTACTACATCACTTATTATATCTATTGGAAAAGTGAAAAGAAAAATAAGTCCAAATGATTATGTGTTTACATCAGATTTTACCCTGATTTCTGTTTGAACTTAAAATCATATATTTCATCAATATGTTGATTATTTGACAAGACTTGTTTAAACAAATCAGTGTAATCTTCAAACACTACAATTGAATAGATCATAATAATAAATTATGACATTGGAGCACATATACACATTTAATTTTAATATCATTTGGTTTAGAGTTTGCATTGTTTCATTCTTTCTTAGTATGATTCTTTGAAAGTGTTACAAGTAGTTATTACCTTTATTTCACTTTTTGCTTTACATTGATCTCTGATGTATACATTGACAGGATGATTTATAATATTTTTGTACACTGTAGTTATTCTCAGACAAAAAATAAGTTAATATTTAGGTTCAAATCAATGGAAACTGATTCTTTGCAACTCAGTTGGAAAAGTGCTCTTTTATGTTAATTATATGATTTAGAATGGAAAATACAAAAGAAAAATACATTAAAAACTGTTACAAAGTCAATAAAGGCAGAAACAGATATAATCCTTTTATTTCTTTCACTGAAAACAAGTTTTTAAAATTCATTTAAGAAACAAATATTCATAAAATGCTGATTTTGATCATTAGTAAGGATTTTACTGATGCTTCAGTAATTGTAAGCTGTACGACATTGAACTTTATTTCTTCTTAGCAATGAGAAATGTTACTTTATGTCTTATTCTCTCTCTATATAATTATTTTCATATTATCACGATACATGTCGCATTTGAATTGTAAATTCTAATCATACTTGTTTAAAGAGCTCGATCATGTCGATAATCTGATCGACTGTCGCTTGCATTCTTCGGGAGCCTCACGGCTCTTGAAGTCACTCCTAGGCTTATTTTAGCATTGTAATAAAACAAAACAACAGCTGATCGATCGAACGGACGACCGCCATTTCAAATAGACGTGTCTCAAATAAATTTTTGATAATGTATGCACTGCAGTACAATTTTAATATGATGAGTGTTTATTGACACGTAGGACATTGTAACAATAAATGAGGTTTGTTGTCATTTTCGCACTACAATCATAAAATGTTAAAGTAGAATATTCGTACAGAAATAAATGAAGACATATCCTGAGTTACGTCAATTGTTTAGTTCCCAGTTCTTAAAACCAAGCATTATCCAAGCATGTAATATGTTAGCGTATGTACTGTACATTTTAATAATTTAGGCCTAACCTCGTCTCTCGTCTCGACAGCTCCGTGTATCAAAACTGTCATATGACTCGCTCTTATGACGTCACTTACGGAAATAGCCGAACTGCGACGGGAAAATATGCATACGGTCAGCGAGGTCGTCAACTTTTTTTTATCTCGGTCAAGAAACGTTAAAAAAATGTGTTTTTCTCTTAAATGTTGTTTTTCACTGGTTTAAATGTTAAAAGGGATCTTGATCAGTTGTAAATAATTGTTTATTGTAAAATCCTTTAATCAAGGCATTGCAATGTGCATTTTGTTTTTTTAACACATTGTGCTGGAGACAGCAGTTGCGACCAAAGAAATGTTTATGCAAGAACTCAATACTAACATTGACTTTTGTCTGCATATTCTGCCCATCAGGCATTGTACAATATATTTTTATATGGAGTTTTGGTATTAATATTTGAGGGTTGAAGACAGTGTGCCAATATATATATATATATCTGCTTTTTGAAAGAGCTTCTTTAGTCCAATGGTGTAAAGAATACATAATGAATGCCTTCAGAAATAAACTTGTTTACATGTTATCACTCTGAGAAAGTTGATTACCGGTATAAGACTCCAGGTTGACTCTAGGTTATTGGGTTACATCAATTTAAAGAAGAAATGCACGACAAATGTTTCTCTATCAGCTGCAGCACCTTGCTGAGGACTATGCTAACAGCAGTGCAGGCCCAGATGAGAATAGGAACAGCCCAGCATCTACCTCGCTCTCCGGCTCCAGTTCCTCCTCCCAACCCTGTGATGTGCATGTGTGGGGCAGCAACAGCAGTCACCAGCTTGCAGAGGGCAGTCAGGAAAAAATACTCACTCCAAAACTTGCGTCTTCATTTGGACACTGTCAACAGGTTTGTATTTTTGAGTGATTGGTCATTTAAAGATTCATTGAACTATTGACCAATGTTGTACATTCAAATGGATGCAGTTTTTATTAATGTATTAGTATTGAAAAAAGCGTCACGGCTAGTCATTAGTTGCTTGTTTAAAGGATTTGGTTGTTACACACCAGAACTGTTTTCCTTCTCTTCTAACCATAAGTATTCCTCCATCTACCAGCTTGAAGCAGGACAGTTCTGCACATTCCTGATCCACTGTGATGGGGGTGTGAGTGCCTGTGGGAAAGGTAGCTATGGAAGGCTGGGCCTTGGTGACTCAAATAATCAAGCTCAGCCAAAGAAACTCAACTTTGAACCAAAAAGGAAAATCAAAAAGATCTCTTCTTCCAAAGGGTCAGATGGTCATACACTTGCCATGACAATGGAGGGTGAAATCTTCAGCTGGGGTGATGGTATGTTGTAAAACTTGTCTTTGTACTTTGTACTTGAGTGTTTCAAAAAGTGTTTTGTGAATACATTGATAAACAACACAATAAGATGTAGATTTCCTGCTATTGAAATTAAGAGTGATAACATGTCCTCTTTATTGATGCAGGTGATTATGGAAAATTAGGAAATGGAAGCAACTCTACTCAAAAAAGCCCCAAAATCATCCAAGGACCATTGACTGGAAAGGTGAGTTTTTGTCAATCAAACTTAATCCAAAAACAATTAACTCATTACTTTTAGTTAATTCTTGATGCAAAATATTACTTAAGCCAATATGAATGGTATTGCATTAACTAAGATGCTGATTGAAGCATGTAATGAGGACAGTAAGTTGTGTGATTGAGATGAGGTGTACTTCCAGATAGTGAAGTGTGTGTCTGCTGGGTACCGACACAGTGCTGCAGTGACAGAGGATGGGGAGCTCTACACATGGGGAGAAGGGGACTACGGGCGGCTAGGTACGCCATGACATGTTTTATACTGCTGGATGTGTTGCTATCATGTTTACATGGTTATTAGATCTTTGCTCTTAATTTTGGTATTTTATGTTTATCTTGATTGTTCAGTTTGAGGTACATTTCGAAGAAAATGGAAGTTGGTTCATTGAGAAAGTTGAAAAAGGAACTTCTGCTTCTTTCAAGAGTGTTTCACTTATTTTACATTGATAATATTGGAGCAGGAACAAAATTGTTACATCAAAAATAAAACCTACATAAATTTAAAGTATTTAGAAAATTTTGTACAGATATAAACCTTTGTTTAAAAGTAATACAAGCAATATGGTAGTAGTAATGAATCTATATATGGTAGACACAAATCTAAAATCCAAAACTGAGAAGAAATCAAATGCGGTTTTAACATATCAATTATTATCACATTTCACCCATGTTCTTATGAAGGTCACGGCGACAGTTCAAGCCGGAGCTTACCACGGCATGTGAAGGACATCTCCGGTGTGGGACAGGTAGCCTGTGGTAGCTCCCACACCATTGCTGTCTCACAGGATGGCAAGACAGTCTGGTCCTTTGGGGGTGGAGACAATGGAAAACTTGGTCATGGAGATATGAACCGGCAGTATAAACCAAAGGTTATAGAAGCCTTTATTGGAATGTACATCAGGAAGGTGGCTTGTGGAAGTCAGTCCTCACTTGCTCTAACTTCAACTGGTCAGGTGGGTGAGAAGAATGAACTCTTAACGAGTGTGGTAGTTTCATGAAACATCAGTTATCATCCCACAGTTATGTAATACCATAGGATATAGTCATCGCCCTGTCCATGGGTTCATCTATCAGTCTGTCCATTATCAGTTCATTTACGGAGCATAACTTTATAAACTAGTAACTATAAGACCTAGCGTATTGAAACTTGGTATGTGGATCAATCATAATGTATCCTGAGCTTAAAAGAACTTTTCTCATAGATAATAGCTATCAGGGTACCTAAAGTTGATAAAATTTTCAGATCATGTTTTGTAAGGGAGCATTATTTAGCAAGAAATTATTTTGTTGCTCTTTTCAGGTATTTGCTTGGGGAAGTGGATCATGCTTGAGCTGTGGTTTGTCAGAGTTCACAGCGCTGAGACCTCATCTTATTGAAGACTTGCAGAATATTCGTGTTGTTGATGTTTGTTCAGGAGACAGCCACTGTCTGGCTCTCACTCATGGTGAGAAATCTTTCAGAAGTCTTTGGTTATTCTTTTAAAATGTATATATTAATGTTCATGTATGGGTTTTGCAGTTCATACAATGTCAACTTAGAGTAAGAAATCTAATATTTATACCCCCGCTACGACGTAGTCGGGGGTATATAGCGCTCCGCGTGTCCGTCCGTCCGTGCGTCCGTCCATCCGTCCGAAATCGTTTCCGGAGCATTACTCTAAAACTATACTACTTACAAACTTCAAATTTGGTATGGCAGTAGCCTACATGATGCTGTTGTGCCTTTTAGGGGTTTCACCTCCAACATTCAAATAATTTTTGAAATTTTGACCAAAAACCGTCCGATTTCTGGACTTTGTCTCGTTTCCGGAGCATCATTAAAGAACTATACCACTTGGAAACTTCAAATTTGGTATGGCAGTAGCCTACATGATGCTGTTGTGCCTTTTAGGGGATTCACCTCCAACGTTCAAATCATTTTTGAAATTTTGACCCAAAACGGTCAGATATTCGGACTTTGTATCGTTTCCGGATCATAATTTAAAAACTATACCACTTGCAATTTTCAAACTTGGTATGGCAGTAACCTATATGATGCTGTTGTGCCTTTTAGGGGTTTTAATTCCAAAGTTCAAATAATTTTTGAAATTTGGAACCAAAATAGTCCGAAAACAGTAGATTGAGGATCAAGCTTGTAAATATATTTCCTAATGACAAACACATACCGCATAAACATTGTAAATGTGACTGTTTTGCCTTCAAGTTATCTTTTGGGAAGTAACCAAAAGAAAGGGATTGTGACCTATTGTGATACTCATATGGACACTGTATGAACATAGAACATGACTGATGTTGTTACCACTGCAAAGAATACATATATTTGAATGTTGATACCACTGCAAAGAATACATATATTGGAATATAAATTGACCTACATGGAACTGAATGGAAGGTGAGAGTTTGTTGAAAAACATTTATTATCATAGTTATACCAGTTCACACCTTTTCAGACAAATTAAATTTTAAATTTTAATATCATGTGATGGAAAAATACGGTAACAATCCTAGGACTTATCAAAACATATGACTTTTCACTATTTTCGTCAAAGAAAGGTGGTCAAACTTCAGGCGGGGGTATGTGAGCTGCGCTCACTTTTGCCTTGTTTAAATCAGAGTTTCAATTCTAACATCTTATTGCATGATGAATACAAAAACTGAAAAATTCTTTTAGGGTATTTTCAAATAATAATGTAATGCTACAGTGTAGATATGTGACAATAAACTATATATTTATAAATATATATCAGAACTAAAGGTATGAGAAATTAAAGGTAATTATTCACCACTAAATGTTTGAAAACTATCTGGCTGCAGACAATGAGGTGTATGCATGGGGTAACAATGCAATGGGTCAGTGTGGGCAGGGCCACGCCCAGAGTCCAGTGACACGCCCCCGGAAGGTAATTGGCCTGGAGGGAGTAACGGTGCAGCAGATATCGGCAGGCACCTCCCACAGTATAGCATGGACTGCTCTCCCTCATGATAGGTAAGCACCAAGCCTCGATTTGAGCTAGATAATTAATTTTGACAGAAATTTTATATCTTCAAAGAATAAAAAAACTGGCAGATCATAAATATATATAATTTTTTTTCAATATTTCTTTTACTGAGATGACATCAGAATGTGTGAATTTTTATGTTTCTTAATTTCTAAAATGAAAAACAGTACTTTACTGGCATTTGTATGAGAGGATATAAGTTGTTTGGTTCGCTTTTATGTTATTTGATCAAATGTTCTTCAAAATATGTTTATCTTCAGACATGTGATAGCATGGCACAGACCATTCTGCATAGACCTGCAGGAACACACCTTCATGTTGCTGCGGATGTTCTTGGAGAGATACTGTGATGGTTTTGACAGTGTAGAACCACCTGCACCATTTCCCACTAAACAGTAAATATATATATATATTGTTGAAAGATTGCAGATTTCTCAAGTCACACGTTCAACTTGTATTATCCTATTGAATCATTTTGCTACCAATTTGTCATCTACAATTCAAATTATGACTGTTAAAAGTCAAATATGTTAGGTTTCTGGTTATTGATTGGGATATATTTTTATGCCCCCGAATCGGGAGATTCCGGGGGTATATTGTTTTTCACCTGTCCGTCTGTCCGTCCGTCCGTCTGTCCGTTTGTCCACAAAAACTTTAACCTTGGTCATAACTTTTGATTGGTCAGAGCTAGGTCTTTGATACTTGACATATGGATCCCTTGTGATGAGACCTTTCAGATGACACCATGACATTTGACCTTGTGACCTTGACCTTGACACAGCGAGCCTTTTCCGAAAACTTTAACCTTGGCTATAGTTTCTATACTGTCAGTGCTAGGTCTTTGATACTTGACATGTGTATCCCTTGTGATGAGACCTTTCAGATGACACCATGATATTTGACCTTTTCCGTCCGTCCGTCTGTCCGTTTGTCCACAAAAACATTAACCTTGGTCAAAACTTTTCATAGGTCAGAGCTAGCTCTTTGATACTTGACATATAGATCCCTTGTGATGAGACCTTTCAGATGACACCATGACATTTGACCTTGTGACCTTGACCTTGACACAGCGAGCATTTTCCGAAAACTTTAACCTTGGCTATAGTTTCTATACTGTCAGTGCTAGGTCTTTGATACTTGACATGTGTATCCCTTGTGATGAGACCTTTCAGATGACACCATGATATTTGACCTTTTCCGTCCGTCCGTCCGTCTGTCCGTTTGTCCACAAAAACTTTAACCTTGGTCATAACTTTTCATTGGTCAGAGCTAGCTCTTTGATACTTGACATATGGATCCCTTGTGATGAGACCTTTCAGATGACACCATGACATTTGACCTTGTGACCTTGACCTTGACACAGCGAGCAGGATGCATCCGGGGGCATTCGTGTTTCACAAACACATCTTGTTCATATTGTTTCATACCAGTTCTTTCATCATGCATGGTTTACATGTTGATCTTTTAACCCTTCTGTAAAACAATTCAGCAATTTTAAACACAGCAAAACCTTTGCTGATGTTCCCAATTTAAAGATCGTCAAGGTGTGTATACAACCTTTATAGACAAATGTTAAACTTGTAATTGATGTTATTCCAGAAAGAGCCACTGTTGTTTATCCCTGGGGATAGAGTGGGCGGGGAATATGTTGTTGGTCTCTGTCTGCCCGCCAGTGTGTCCTGTGCTTCTTTTATTGCGAGTAAAATTGGTCAGCTTTTCTCAGAAACTATAACCAAATGTGCTGTAAGGTATCAATACCTTGATGGAGTTTGAAAATTAGAAGTGTGCAAGTATTTTTACAGAGTTATGGTCCTTGTTCATTGATTTTGGACTTTGATTGAGGAAAATGTAGGAGCTACATAATGATAACAACTTTGGAGGATGATGCTGATGATTTCTTGTATTGGTGTTATTGCAGAGAGCACCACCACTTTGTGTTGATGTGTCTGAAGCTGCTGAGCTCACACCTATCCCTAGCCCTGGCTGGAGGTCTGGGCTCTGATATCCTGGGGAGAGAGACCCGCCCACTGCGCAACCTCCTCTTCAGGCTCATGGACACCAACACACCCGACCCTGTCCAAGAGGTAGGCAGAATACTCCTCTTTACAGTCAAAGACTCTATTGTGACACATAGTATTTTGTGAATTTCAATTGCAATACATTTGCCTTTTGTCCGTTCTTTCTGATTGTAAACATTTGGTCATCACTCAGAATGTTCAGGACATATGTATAAATTTGTGTATATAGGTCAAAAGTTTGCAATATTATATTAAAATGTTTGTTCTCTCAAAGTAGTTTTGTTTTGTGTGTGTGGAAATTTTGAACTGAAAAAGGTTATAACAATTTAAGTGTATATATTCAAATTATGTGTGTTTGTTTTCAATTGCAGGCAGTATCTGGGACTCTATCTATGGGAGCATCCTTGCTTCTGCCACCACTGCGAGAGAGAATGGAGTTACTGCACTCCCTGCTTCCACAGGGACCCGACAGCTGGGAGACACTTACTAGGGGCCAAGTAGGATCAATTTGATGCATTCAGTCCAACTGTCAGAGAAATTTAGAAATATTTGATAATTTGCATTGGTCAAATTTATTTTCAACAAAGAACCACATGTTTTTTTGGTTTTTTTTCTCGCATATGATCTCAGAATACATTCTCAATGTGAAACTTCTAATTTCATAAAATAGAAGAAGCATTGATTCAATAGTGAATACCAGGTCTAAATAGTTAGCTCTAAATATTTGAGAGCCCTAGTGTGTAGTGCAACAAAAACTGCGCACTTAAAAGATCCCACGAATTCATGTCAGTGGCTACTTGGTTGATACATGAACACGTGCATACGCCGAGCTGTCGGTTATCAACATTCAGCAGTGTTGAACAAACTGCTGTGACTATGTGTCTCAGTTCACCCAGCTGTGAATGGGTACCCTGTGAGGCATAGAATGGTCCCTAACCTGAACGCTACATATGGATGCCGGTTGAATACTCCCCAGGGAGTTGAATTTGAAAAATGATCGGACGGTGAAAGAATGCCATTGACCAGGGGAAACAACAAGCGCCTTGAGCAACCACGAGTGGATGGATATGCGCGCTATATAAATATTCATATATATATATATATCCAGATATTTTATTTAAGCAAAAAGGCATTGATCAAAGTAAATGGATACATGTTCAATTTCAGAGGATGCAACTAGGAATCATATTGACAAGTCTCCAAGACAACCAACAAATTGCTTCAGTGCTTGGATTCTCTACTGCACTTGAAACAAAGCATGGAACAGATCAACTGTCCATCACATCAGATTTACAACTGGCTGAAGTACTCATGAAAACTATTCTCAGAAACTTGGCATCACACACGGTATATCTTCACATTATTATCTATTCTCTAGTGGTTGTTTCCTTTATGTCATATATATATGTATATAAATTATTTATGTGATAATGCTTAACAAAATATGTTAAGTTGGTTGCAGATAAAAATAACATTTAAACAATACTGATACTCATAAATAATATTTCATGGTTGTTCGATTAAAGGCTTGTTGAAACGTGGACTATTCTTTTAATCTTTTCACCACAGTGACAATTACTATTGCAATACCAAATGTTTATTCATTTCTCAAGGAAAAAACGTTGAATGAGCTAGCCAAGAACAGCGATAAAAAGAGCGGAGAGAGCAACCCAGACCGAGCCCCGCCCTCGCATCTTCACAGCCTCCTCTCCTCGCTTCAGAAACATCTCCTGGCGTTCTGCTTCAGTAAGGCTGCAGATGGAAACTTGGTCAGTCCTACTCTTTTGTGTATACATCCAGCTGGTTTAGATTGAGGCATTAGGAAAACAATTGTGGATTGAAGTTAAATTGCTGATTAAGTGACTCCATGATTGAGGCATATTTCATTGCTTGGCTTCATTTTATGAAGAATTAGATTTTGGTATTTCATATTTTAATTAAGTATTTTTTTCTGAGTATGATAGTTGTTTTTCTTTGAAATTTTGTTCATGACAGAGAAAAGTGTTTGATAACAAATTGCAATTTTGTTGTTTTAATGGACTGATTTGATGTTTTGCGTGTTTTCTCATTTTCTATCCATAGTTACACATCTCCATTATTATAGGGGTTTCAGAACATTTGTTCAATACTTCCACAAACTGTATTCATGTACATTATTTAGTGACTTGTGTTGACAGTCTGGTAAAATTTCTGTCACAGATAGTTGCAGTAGTGAACCTCCTGCATCATCATCTCTCCTTGCTCTTTCCTGTATGTGGGGAGATCCTCTCCCAGGCCACACTTGCTCTGCAGCAGGGCAAAGACAATGCTCACTTCTCATCTCAAGTGGAAAGTATGGGAGAAATTACATTGCCACTTATTTCGAGCCATTTTAAATTCTAATGTTCTATAATTTTTATCAGTCTTTTATGGTTTTCTGTAATTGATAATACTGATTTTATATTTGTTTCAATCCATGTGAGACTTTTGTATCTGAGAGTCTTGAATAACTTGCATCTTAGAGAATAAACTTGCTTAAATGTGCGAGTATGTATCGTGACTCCCTCAAAGTAAATCTCCTACAAGGACTATCTATTGACTTTGTTTAAAGTCAAATTGTATCAAACTGTACGATCCATCCCCTGGTGTGTTGTGTCCAGACCTGCTGCTAGCGTCTCCTGCTGGAGGGATGCTGATGCACGTGCTGCACTCCCTGCTGGTGCTGCCCATGGACATGATGGTTCCGGTGCTGCATGAGACTCTCTCCCTCCTCCCCTGTCTCGACAAGCTCGGCAAGATCCTCCCTGCCACCAACCACCTCGAAGATGTCGAACTCGAGTTCAACAAGAGTAGGTTTTTGGGCTTAATTGATTAGATTTAAGACATTAACCCTTACGATGCGGGGCGCGTGATATTTACGGGCCAAATATAAAATGGCACGTAAGCCCTCTTGGTGAAATCCGTAACTTTCAGGATAAGGCTATATATTGACTGCAAGCAGTCTTGGCTGCTCCCGGATATAAAATATCAAACCTTTTCTCAAAAATGATTGAGGGTACCCACCTTGCGGCATTCATATCTCACAAACCATTAGAGATAATTCTATAATTTTTACATCATCGTGTAGAAGAGAGAATTGTCTTTATTTCCATGTATCATATGTATATCCGTGCACAAAAATAAAGAAGCGGCAAGCGTTACGACAAGTGCCGCAAAAATATTTTTTACCTCAAAATGATTGAGGGTACCCACCTTGCGGCATTTATATCTCACGAACCATTAGAGATAATTTTATAATTTTTACATCATCGTATAGAAGAGAGAATTGTCTTTATTTCCATGTATCATATGTATATCCGCGTACAAAAATAAAGAAGCGGTTAATCAGGATATAACGGTGGCTAGCACCGGACAAAACAATTCCGCCACGTGGGCTTGTAGAGCAAAAATATATAGCCGCATCGTAAGGGTTAATGTCTAGAGTATAATGTCAGATTATTTGGACCTTTGTTTGAAACAAATAGCTTTGTGTTTGGTCATTTCAACATTTGCAGCATGCTCAAGTCACTGTGTTATTCTGTCAGCAATTAGTGCCATACAGTTACATTAACCAACTAACCAATTTAGCTTTGCGAATCTTGTTTTATAGACTGAATTAACAAGTTTTTAAATTGAGAAAGTAGGGTAACAAATCAGAAGTTTATATGTTAATGTGAGGAGTATCTTGTTACCAATAATCCAATATCCTATTAAAACTCTACTTATCTGTGATTCCAGATGTGAGTAATCAGACAGGGGAGTGTGGAATGAGCTGGTCCTGGGTGATCGACATGGAGCGGACATGTGCGCTGGTTGTAGGTCACTGTATCGGAGGCATGTTGCTGGGAGCTCCTGTCTGCCGATACGAGACTGAGTGTGTCTACTGGCTCGAGAGCAGACTCTTCAGTAATGGGCTTGAGATGCCCCTTGCTCAACTTGGTGAGCTTGCTTACTTCCTTGAATAATTAGTATAAACAAGTATGAAAGAAGTGCACTTGTTAATTGTTGATCAGATAAATAACGCTATGTATTATCTTTATGCAAAGGGTTGCTGACTTCGTTAAAAATGCTGACTAAATTTCAGAAAAAATCTCAAGTGCAATCCAAGAGAGTGTGTTTGAGAGCAAGATGACGAGCATTGAACCAAACTTTGATCTGAACCTGGACACAGTTACCTCCCTTCTGCTGGATCTAGCCTTGGGTCAGGAGTCGGACCCTGTCCAACATGTCTGGAGCATGATGACCAACTATGCTGAGTTTCAGGGTAGGTTAAGTGTTGCATGGTAATAACAAGAGTTAATCTATTCATTTCATATAATGAAACTATATTGCTTGATACTTTGTTCTGTATGGATGTTATCTAAACCTGAGTAAATGATTTAGTGTACATCTCTAAAAGATTATGCCTTTCAAATGCAAGAATTTGAAGAAATTTATTTGTGAATCTCTTACCATTTATTTCAGATTTTGACACATGTGAATTGAACAATGAGATATTGTTGGACACAATCAGCAGATTTTACCTGTCAGTGCTTCTCAAACACACCAATCTAGCCAAATCAGCATTTGAATTGAGCAGGTAAGAAGTAATACAATGAACATCAAAATTTCGCTTAATCTCAGTTTGTAATGTATTCCCTAGCAAGCACAAGTATGAAGAATGTTCAATTGGTTAATAATTATCCTTTTTATTCAGCCCATCAAAACAGCTGATAGCGATGTATCACCTTGTCTATCAACTGAGAAGTAAAATGGTCTCCTATAAGCTGCCTCGAGGCACGATGCCGAGGATTGAGAGAGAAGACACATGGCACAGTGACCGGGATGAGGACAAGATGGAGAGACCAGTCGTTGAGGAGCCAGGGGAGATAATTGAGTCAAGTCTCACACACACAGGGGAGGAAGTGTCAGACCACTATGAATCAGACAGGGAAAGGAACGACAGTGAAGGCAGATCAGGTAGGCAATATATATGCTTTTGAGAAGGATAAGTATCTGGTTCTAAGAAATTCTTAAATTTTTTTTAGTAAATTCTCTCATATCAATGAACTATCTAATACCGTCTACACAAGATGGCTTATATTATATCATAAAATGAAGCCGCAACCAGGGCCAGATATTGAAAGATTTGGGACAGGGAAATTGCACTGGGGCAGTGCTAATGGGTATTGTAATTTATTTTATTTGTTTAAAAGCAATTTAGGGCCTCTGAAGGTTGCATTGGGATTTGAGAGTGTGGTGACAATTCATTTCATCCATAAAAACTACTTAAAATAATCAACCAGAGGTAAAACCTAATAAACACCAGAGCCAAGAGCTCTATTTCTTCAATGTTTATTTCAAGGCTTTTGTGACATGCATTGTATGAATTAATTTGTAAATCTTATGTCTGGATATGATTTCAGATGATGAGGATAACCAAAGCTCCCGTAGTAGACAATCCTCAGCACCAATTACATATGAAGATGTTTGTCTATCAGTGCTTCAGAAATGTATCTTCTTATTGCTGGGGGTAAAGTCATTCTCAGGTATGTGAACATCTTTTGTCAAGTTTGTCGTTAATTCTATCAGAGTGTCAGGTATTTATTCATGTGAATACAAAACCTGTGGTCAATCTGATCAAAATCTACCATGCTGCGCATGTAAAAATGTTGTCTTTGTCTGGGTTCGAACTTATCCAGTGGGGATATCAGATGATTGAATTGCTAATGACTTGGTTTTGTCCGCGCTTAACTGTTTACAGACAAATGCCAATAGGTTGGCTGCTTTCAGACAGTAATGGAGAGATATTCCATCTGGATTGAGTTGGATTAATTTCAAGACATTATTTTAACAATCCCTGGAGCACGATTGATTTAAATCAGATTGAGCTTGTCGGCTGTCATTGCTTGATACCAACAGTCGTCTTTGCTTTTGATATTATATTCTAGCTTCATAAAAAAATAGTTCTTTATCTTGTAGATGAGTCTGATCACCTCACCCAGCAAACAGAAACCACATCAGGAAGACAAGAAAGTCTGGAACACATAGCAGGTGATACCTTCATGAGTTTGACCTCTCTGACACATTTAATGATGTTTGAAAGTTTGTACTTCTTATCAACTTGACACTACTTGCAACTTGAATGATAATAATAGGTGTTCTCTTCCAAAGACGCCCCTAATTTACTGAAGTATTGCCCAAGCAGCGTTAAACTCCAACTTACTCACTGTCATCCAAAGGGTATATATCTAAAAACATTTGGTTGGTTCATTTGTAGAAAGTTCCTCTGATGTATTACTGTCTCCAGGCAGGAGGCTGACTCGAAGAGGAAGTTTTCCAGAACTCACATCCAGTGAAAGTCAGGTAGGAAGTAGTTCCAAATTACCTGCTACTATGTTTTAGACAAGTTATTATCCCCCGCCGCGCGATTAGCGCGAAGCGGGGGATATAGTATTCTGCAGCGTCCGTACGTACGTCCCGTACGTACGTACGAAATGGAATAACATAAGTACTATTATCTACATCCTTCTCATATTTTGCATATAGGTTCACCTCAGTGAGAGTAATTGTCCAAATGGGTTTCGTGACCTTGACCTTCATTTCAAGGTCACAAGGACACTTTGTCATTTTACCCTTATTGGCGCGATATCTCAAGAACTGTTTACTGGATTCTCTTCATATCTTACATATAGCTTCCCCTGATGAAGACCTTGGGCTGATTAGATTTTGGTGACCTTGACATTATTCTCAAGGTCACAGCGGAACTTTGAATTTTTGGACATGTGAACTTGCATGTTTACCCTTATTGGCGCGATATCTCAAGAACTGTTTACTGGATTCTCTTCATATCTTACATATAGCTTCCCCTGATGAAGACCTTGGGCTGATTAGATTTTGGTGACCTTGACATTATTCTCAAGGTCACAGCGGAACTTTGAATTTTTGGACATGTGAACTTGCATGTTTACCCTTGTTGGCGCGATATCTCAAGAACTGTTTACTGGATTCTCTTCATATCTTACATATAGCTTCCCCTGATGAAGACCTTGGGCTGATTAGATTTTGGTGACCTTGACATTATTCTCAAGGTCACAGCGGAACTTTGAATTTTTGGACATGTGAACTTGCATGTTTACCCTTGTTAGTGCGATATCTCAAGAACTGTTGACTGGATTCTCTTCATATCTTACATATAGCTTCCCCTGGGGAAGACCTTGGGCTGATTAGATATTGGTGACCTTGACATAATTCTCAAGGTCACAGCAGAACTTTGATTCTTTTTCAGGGTAAAACTTCCATTGGGTACCTTATTGCAATTTCATATATCAGATGAAAATAACCCGAAAGTTGTAGAAATATTGGAAATATTACGATAAAAACTAAAAAACTTACCCTATCGTACTTCCGCCTGCCCACTACTCGCCCCTTACATAATACGCGCGAGTACCTTACAAGGGGAAGTAATCCCTACCCAACCTTCACTTTCATAGCTTTCGTCGTATCGACAAGACGTTTTTCTACGAAGTTTTTAGAAAGTTTTTCTTGCGACGGGAAGTTTTCACCTAAGAAAATGACAGAGGAGGAGAATGTATGTGTGGTAAAGTTATTGTTATTCGCAAAGGCTTTCCATTATTCGCTTTCTCGATGTGATTGTTGTAGTAAATCTTTTTTCATGTATTGTACACGTTCGCGTGCAACCATGTGCTTTTTAAATTCGAGCTAGTATCTGTTGCTACACTCGTTTTTACTTTTTTTATTTTTCATCGCATTTCATTCGCCTTTCGCATTTCCATATAATATCACATTTCTTTCAGCTTTGTTATATATAACTTATGCGATGTGATTTGCGCCCGTTTTTCCTTAGTGACTTACGGCAGTTTATCGCATGTAATTCCTCACTGGGGGATTCTTGCTCCTTTTTTCATACTATGCATTTACATTACTAAGCCTTTGCGAATTTAGTATTGTTTCTCTTATGCATTTATATAAATTATGTCATGTCATGTTACATATATAAACACATGTCTACATATTTTTAAAAAAAAAGAAAAAAAAAAAAAAAAAATTTATGACAGGGTTTTCTTCACACTTTTGTTCGACTTACAGTCCATCAAAATTTGTGAGGGATGCCACGTCCCCTTGCTTCGCCAAGACAGACACTCTTGGTGTGTCCGTTGTTTGGCACACTCTCCCCATGATGACCAGCAGTGCGAGCTTTGTCAGGACTTCACCCCTTCAGTCAGGAAGTCCAGACGGCAGGACTTGGACTTTTTCCGGGCCATCATCGACGCAGGGGGAGAGATTATTGATCAGGTTCCGCCCTCCCAGAGGGCACGTAAGTCTAAAAAGAGCAAGGCCTCTTCGTCGTCTTCTGCTCCCTCCTCTCGCGAGGAGGCGGGTGAGAAACGGCAGAAGACCTCTGACTTGCAGCAAGGTCCACCTGCACCCACCCTTACACCTTCACCTACACCCACACCAACCCAAGCACCTGCAGTCACTATTGATCAACTTAATCTTTTGCTTGCAGATCAGATGAAGTCTGTACAATCCTTGTTCAAGGACACGGTGGCTGAACTCCGAGAGGAGATGAGGCCCCGGTCCGACGAGCAAGGCGGTCTAGCTCATCTGGAGGGTGGTAGTGGGATCGTACCCGGCCTCGGTCGTGGTAGGGCCCAACTACCAATGGTAACGTCCAAACCTGGCCTAGGCCGGGGGAGGACAAGAGGTAATCAAGAGGTTTTTTCCTGTCCTGGCTCACGCCTGGCTCCAGGTCAAAACCTCGACACTACTGTCCCAGCAACTGTCCTGGTGCCTGCTAGTGTCTTGGCCCAAGGGCCGTTGGTTATCCCTGGACTTAGTCCGGGGTTCACCACCGTCCAGGGTTTGCCCAAGAGTACTTCCCATGTTGCTTCGACAACCTCTGGGATCGAGTCTCGGAACCGGGGTCCGGCGTCAAACCAGGTTTTGACCCCCGCCTTTGTCCAAGGTCGTCAGGAGAATCAGGTTCCTCCCGACCCTTCTCTAGACGAGGAGACAGAAGTTGGTCTAGATGACCAAGACTTCGTCTCCGAGTCTGAGGAGGATTCGGAGGATGCTGGTGATACTGATCCACCGAACACGATAGCGGCTTCCCTGCGTCAGGTGCGTGATAAGATCGCGTGTGCCCTGCCGCAGGCGGTCATGCCTGAGGAAACGTCAGACTCGACTGAGTTCCGCCTTCCGGGCGATGCTTTTGCCGTGGCGAAAGTATCGGAGACTCGACTCCGCATCTTGCCCTCTCTGACCGCTGAGGTGATTGATCCTCTCCTATCGGGTACTCGGAAGAAATTTGATCTTCCTGACCTTGTTAAGAAGTATCCGATGGGAGAGGATTGGTTGTTTCAGTTGCCGGATGTGGACGAGTGTGTTGTGTCCTCGGTCACTCTGCAAGGGTCTTCGACCAAGCAGGGCCGGCGGCTGCCTCCTTTTCCGCTGTGCGGGCCGACGCTGAAGACTGCGTTCCTATGCTTCCAGGAGCAATTCAGGAACGCCAGTCAACAGCTGAGGATCTGTGTCTACTCAGCCTATCTGACTGCCTTGCAGCAGAAGCTGAATAGACCAAGCGACAGCACCGATTCTTCGGTGCTTAGCGAGCAGCTGGCCGAGGTGTCTAGTTTCCTGGCTAAGGACAGCTTATGGAGCTGCTCCAGCCAGATGATGAGTGCAGTCATGGGCATGCGCCACCTGTGGCTTTCAGTATCCAAATACTCAAAAGCCACAAAAAATAAGCTACTTGTTTTGCCCTTTCGGCTGGGGGACTCCCTTTTTGCTGGGGCAAAACAAGTAGTTAAGGACGCTGCGGAGACGGCTAACACCCTGATTGAGACCAAGGTCCTTTGGGATAAGCCCAAACCAAAAAGGCAGCGTTCCAACGTCCTTGCCAATCTGTATCCCGAAGCGCCGGCCGGGGGGAGGGGGGAGGGTTGGAAGGGTCTGGTCCGCCCCCCTCCGGGCAGAGGCAAGAAGAACAAGCAGAAGGGTGGCTCTCAACAGCCTTTTCGGGGCCGCGGCAAGCCGAAGGCTGCCCAGTAGCCCGTCTGAAAGTACCCTCCGAGATCCCCCCGCCAGTTGCCGTAGGGCCGCTGGGGACCGAGACTCTCTGCTTGTTACCCCATGTTCCAGTCGGGGGCCGCTTGAACCTGTTTATCAGGGAATGGGTAAAGGTCACGACAAATCAAGGCATACTCCGGTCCCTGCCTCACCAGAAAAAGCCCAAATCCTAAGAGACGAAGTCAAAGCGTTGTTGAACAAGGCTGCGATCGAGTTGGTACCAGAAGGTCAAGAATAGGTGGGTCATTACTCGACGTACTTCATTGTGACAAAAAAGGACGGGGGTTTCAGACCCATTCTCAATCTGAGAGGGTTGAACAAACTTATTCAGGTCCCGACCTTCAGGATGGAGACACTGCGTTCAGTGGTCTCCTCCGTGGAGACAAACGACTGGCTGTCATCAATCGACCTGAAAGATGCTTACCTGCACGTGCCCATGCACCCCGACTTCAAGAGGTTCCTCCGGTTCTCTTTCGACTCTACCAGTTTCGAGTGTTACCCTTCGGCATCTCTACGGCGCCCAGGGTCTTTACCAAACTTATGTTGGTGGCAGCACAGGTTGCCAGGTCTCGAGGGAAGTGTTGTCACCCTTACCTCGACGACTGGCTTATCAGGGCTTTGTCCCGCCTAGCCAATCAGCAGGCGACCCAGGCAATTATAGACATTCTGTTGAGTCTGGGTTGGGTTATCAACCTCAAGAAATCCAACCTGACTCCGTCGCAGGACCTGGTTTTTCTTGGAGCAAGGTTCAATACGGAGCAGGGGATTGTATCCCTGTCTCAGGATCGTATTACCAAAGTACAGAGGATCACCCTCCAGTTTTTGGAGGCGCCTTCCCATCCAGCACGGGCTTGGCTCCAGCTGCTAGGGAATATGGCATCGACGATAGACGTCGTCTGGCGGGCCCGTTTGAGAATGAGACCCATTCAACAGGCCCTTGCGGGTCTTTGGACTCATTCAGAGAGCTACGAGAAGGTTATCTTAGCTCCTGTATGGTTGGCCCCTCACCTGAGGTGGTGGACCGAGGCAGGGAACCTGTCAAGGGGCCTCCCTCTAGAGAATCCAGTCCCGTCTCTCACGGTTCAGATAGACGCCTCCCTCACCGGTTGGGGAGGTGTATTTGGCGAGCTCACTGCATCGGGTCTTTGGACCGAGCAGGAGACAAAGTTGCACATCAACGTCCTAGAACTGAGAGCTGTCAGACTGGTGTTCCAGCGCTTCCTGCCTCAGGTCAGAGGCCATATTGTTCGTCTAGAAATGGACAACCAAACGGCCATGACGTATATCCGCAAGCAGGGGGGGACTGTCTCCCCCTCTCTCCTGCAGGAGACCTGGCAGTTTCTGCTGTGGTGCGACCAGCAGAGAGTGAGAGTGATCCCAGTCTATCTACCAGGGGTGGACAATGTGCGAGCAGACGCTCTCTCTCGCCGAATCCTAGCCCCACACGAATGGAGGCTCAATCGGGAGATATTCGAGACTATTTCCCGATTGTACGGATCATTCCAGGTGGATCTGTTTGCCTCTGGAACGAACCACCAGATACCAGTGTTTTGCTCGCGCGTCCCCGATCAAGGGGCAGTGGCCGCAGACGCATTTCACCTAGACTGGACGGACAGAGTACTATGGGCCTTCCCGCCGGTACCTCTGATTCCCAGAGTTCTGAATCAACTGTCCGCTCAACCTGCTCGACGGCTAGTGCTTCTCGCACCTCTGTGGCCGTCACAGAGCTGGTTTCCGGTAATGATGGGAGCTCTAGCTCAGCCTCCTGTTCTATTACCGTGTCGACCAAATCTTCTGTCTCAGGAAGGAGAGCCCCACCCGAATCCCAGGATTCAGTGGGTGGCCTGGCCTTTGTCGGGAATCGCCTCCAGGAGAGCGGAATTCCTGCACCAGTTGCACGTACAATTCTGGCTTCGCGGAGGGATTCGACAAACCTTCAGTATGAGGATCGATGGGCCTGTTACGCGCGCTGGTGTCTCGCTAGAGGGGATCTCGATCCCTTTTCTACGACTGTATTTACAGTCTTAGAATTCCTGCAATCTAGGCTGGAGGCTGGCCTGGCCGCCTCGACTATAAGGGGTTACTCTACGGCTTTTTCAGCTTTCCATATTCCTGTAGATGGAACTGTCTTAGGTTCTCATCCCTTAGTACAGAGATTTCTGGCGGGAGTGGACAGAATCCGTCCCTCAGTTAGGAGGATAAGTCCAGTTTGGGATCTATCAGTGGTCCTCGACTGGCTTTCGGGGCCAGCTTTTCGCACCCCTTCCTCCCTCTCCATTCAGTGACTGAGTTGGAAGACGGCTTTTTTGGTGGCGGTAACTTCCGGTAGGCGGGTCGGAGATATACATGCTATGTCTTCGGATCCCGAGCTGACTGTCTTTCACAAAGACAGAGTCAGCATTAGACTGCCTGATTCTTACCGTCCAAAGGTCGATCACAATTTTCATGTGACAGCTCCAATTGAACTTCCCGTCCTTCGACAGGCCACCTCTGCTGGGTCCTCGGTTAACTCTGAAACCCATATCCTTGATGTACGTAGAACCCTTAAAGTCTATCTCAAGCGTACAAGAGGCATTCGTAAAGATAAGCAACTATTTTGTTGCTATGGAGGCGGAAAGGTGGGCCTGCCAGCAAGTAAACAGACCATCTCAAGATGGCTAGTTTCCACTATTTTCATGGCGTATGTCCACAAGGGCAAGGCGCCCCCAGAAGGTTTGAGGGCTCATTCAATTAGGGCGGTAGCAACGTCGAAGGCGTATGCTGCAGCTCTGCCCATTGAGGAGATCTGCTCCGCGGCTATCTGGAGCCGGCCGAGTACGTTCATTAAGCACTATCAATTGGACAAACACTCCAGGGAGCGTGCTCGGTTTGGTCAGTCAGTTCTCGCCAATGGGCAGGGTCAACAACCTTAGCTGAATTGGCTCTGTTTTGTTGAGTTTGACGCACTGTTTTTTATGGGTAGACACTTTGAAGTTCTTGCCAAGGGTTTGGCGATCCCAGTTTCTACTAATATCTGCACTTGTAAATACAAGTTCACCTTTTTATGCACTTCAGAGGTTTTCTGCTGCTTCAGGGAGATCTTTTCTGGGCATATTTTGTAAATTACCTTTCCTCTTTACAAAAAAAAAGGGGGGGGGTGGGGTTTTTCCTTATTTTTAGCCGTAATCGCTATTTTTTAGCTTGGCATTTTTGACCCACTTACCCCTCTCTCTCTCGCCTGTTTTAGACCTGCTGGCTGTCACGTTGACACGGTGAGTAAAGTCTGCTCCTTAGCTTAAATTTTTATATTTGGCTTTAAGGATAGTGTGTTCACACTTTATTTAGTCAGAATGCCACTCCCATTGATTATCTTTAGGAGTCTGTATTTTGCAATAAGGTACCCAATGGAAGTTTTACCCTGAAAAAGAATCGCACCAACCTGTAGAGGTTGCTGATTCTTTGAAGGGAAAACTTCCATTGGGTAGCCGCCTCCCTCCTCCCGCCTAATTCTGACTAATTATTCTTAATTGGCTATGAAAGTGAAGGTTGGGTAGGGATTACTTCCCCTTGTAAGGTACTCGCGCGTAGTATGTAAGGGGCGAGTAGTGGGCAGGCGGAAGTACGATAGGGTAAGTTTTTTAGTTTTTATCGTAATATTTCCAATATTTCTACAACTTTCGTGTTATTTTCATCTGATATATGAAATTGCAATAAGGTACCCAATGGAAGTTTTCCCTTCAAAGAATCAGCAACCTCTACAGGTTGGTGCGAATTTTTGGACATGTGAACTTGCATGTTTACCCTTGTTAGCGCAATATCTCAAGAACTGTTGACCTGATTCTCTTCATATCTTACATATAGCTTCCCCTGGGGAAGACCTTGACCTTCATTTCAAGGTCATTACGAGACTTTGACATTTTACCCTTGTCAGCGGGATATCTCAAGAACCATTCACTGGATTCTCTTCATAGCTTACACAATGCATCTTATTGGGAAGGCGCCGGGTCCAGTCGATTTTGGTGACCTTCACATTATTTTCAAGGTCACAGCGAGACTTTGAAAATTTCAGCATTGAAACCTGCATTTTAGGCTTGTCAGCAGGATATCTCAAGAACCATTAACTGGATTCTCTTCATAATTTACACAAAGCATCTTATTGGGAAGGCGCCGGGCCCAGTTGATTTTGGTGACCTTCAAATTATTTTCAAGGTCACAGTTTATAGATTTCGTGACCCTCTGACAACAAATAAGAGGTCACAGCCAATAATTGATTGATAATTTGCGGCGGGGGATTATGTCACCTCAGTGACAAACACTTGTTAATTTATGAAATGATAAACCTCTCTTCTTTCAGGATGAATCTACTTCAAGGGCCAGAGAGAGAGATGGAACAGCCACACCTACTCTTAACTCGTTGAAAGGCAGAAACCATGGTATGTATGGAAAGTGGGAAACAAGCATTATTTTTATCATGACCCATTAACCTGCTTCCAGTATGTATACTGCAGCTCCTATAGAAACGCTGAATATTCCCTGTTAAGAAGTTTCATTTGTCATAGTTGATCAAAGATGTTTTCAATTTTTTAATTCAGCTTCAATGATATAAAGAACAAAAAGATTTGGATCCTCAGAAAAAATCCTTTCAACTTCTGAATTGATACAATTTTCAAAAATTATTTTGATCTGTTGTATGTATTGAGATAATTGATATCTTCAGCAAAAAAGATCTTATGAAAATATCTAAATTGGATTACAGCACCAGAGATGTCAACATGATGTCTCTTTTTCTTTTTGCACTACACAATGAAGTCCTCTTTTTTCTCAAACCAGGAGGGAGTGTGGGGTCTTTGCAGAAGGTGAAGGAGACTCTGCGGCGTCTGCGCTGGAGACAGGAGCGCCTTGAGGACATGAGGTCCGCCGGGAGTCATCTTTCTGTTGTAGCTCTACATCAGGACATTACCGAGCAGATAGGGAAGTTTGTGTCAGGAGAGGAGCTGGCTTCCTCTGCCAACAAACAGGAGACTGTTTCCTCTGCTCTCACCGTCAGCGTGTCGGTACTGGGACAGGCTATGGACATCCAGCAGAATAGGGCAGAGGTCAGTGAGGAATTAATTTTAAGACCATACTTTGCTATACTTTTGAATAGTTGGATTTGGATACAAGATAACAGGGAAATTTTCATTGTTGGTGTTCAATTATGTTAAATTATGTTACTTTATAACCTTGATCCAGATTATGAGAATAAGAACTGAGAATATGTGGTAAGGAGGTGAGTGAATGCATTATTGTGTTTTATGGAATGTATGCTTTGTGTGACATTTCAGTCGCGGCTGTACGCCCTGAACCAGATTGTGGAGCTGCTGTCTACAGGCAAGGAGAAGGAGTGTGACAGCTCCACCTCCACGACTCTCCTCAACTCGGCACATCTACAGCTCCTTGCTGGCTGCTTCGGACTCCTTGTCCTCCCGGCTGATGGGCTCAACACCAGCACCCAGCTCTACCACTATCAGGTCTGTACTCGTCTGTATTGACAAACTTTGTGTGTATAACCACAACATTTGTCCACATAGTCATCAAAGCTTTTGTCAATTATATGCTGAATTTGTAAATGTTTCAATTGATAAGAGCCTGGTAGCTTTGTTTTGATATATGTATATCTGAAATCAGTGATGCTGTTCAGATATTTTTTGTCCATTGAAAGTTTGAAGTTGAACTGTTGTTTTTAAATTTTGTAAAATGATTGCATAACTATTTCTTTTCATTGTTCCTACAATCTACTATTTATTTCAATTAAATAAAAAATTATAATGATTTTCAATTAATTGCTTTTGTGTAGGACGGAATAAAGGTAGCTCGATCACAGACCCAACAAGAAATCCAACTGGCTGTTCATAGAATCTATGAGTCCTTGGTTGCTTCACTTATTGATACATTCAAATCTGAGGTGCTTGGTGAAGGTAAGGTCACATCATAAAGTGGCATTGATACCTTTCGACAAATCGTAACATTTGTACACACACTTTTGTACACAAAATTAAGTTTTTACTTACATTTACATTTATTTAAGATTCATGCTAATAAAATTAAGAATTTTGAAAACCTAATCTAAGAAGTTTAACACTTTTAGCCCTACAAGCTAGAAATAAGGCTAAAATGTATTTGTTACTGGTTTCTTAGGGCTGAAAGGGTTAATAATTACTGTGTAACATATATTTCTGGGTTGATGTTTCAGCAACAAAGAACCACCTTCTTCTGTCGACTATTCTGGCACTGAGCGTGAAGTATAAGCCTGTGGATGTTTCCCTGGCTGTGTCATGTGGACTCCTCCCCCTGCTGTTCCAGCTGTGCCAGCACACGGTCTCCCTCCCCCACACTCTACCGCCCATACAGCGCTGTCTCGAGGCCTCGCATCTCGCCGCCATCCTACAGGTCTCCAGTCTCAGGCTCCTGCAGATCATTGCTGTCACTACTGGGTAGGACATTCACACCAATATTTACTTTATATGCTGCTTTCAGAACATTTTATTTTTGTTACCTTATCCAATTTTTCTTTTGTGCTACTTATTTTAGACTATCAATTGCACAAAGATTTATTAGCATTGTGTTTTTATGGTAGACTTAATCTATGTGTATCTTGTTAACTTTATCAGTTTCTCAAAATACTATTTACAAGAACACAAAATAAAGTAGATATATCTAAAAAAGTTGTGCTCATGTTATTTCTTTTCAGAACTTTATTAGACGTAAAGAGCCTATTTGAATATCATTTCAGACATTTGACATGTTCTAAATATCTGAGTCCTTATTGCAGAACATATGCAGAGCGACTGAGTGTTGGAGTGATCCAGGCTATTATAGAACTGTTGTGGAAGCATCTCCGCAAACTCCTCTACATTGCTTGTCCACAGCTGGATACAGGAGATGGCTGCTTTATTGGCAAGAAGGGTACATGTACACAATAGAAAACGCTTATTGAGGATTATGTTCAATACTTTTATCAAATACAGATAAACTTTAAAAAACAATATAATTGCAAAGTACAGTTCTTTTGAACAATCTAATTTCATTTACTAGATTTTCTGTAATAATCTTTTGTTCTCTTTATCAATAAGTCTATATTTTTGTAGATGAAACTGAAAGTGAGAGTACATCCTCCCAAACAGCGGTCGGAGATTTCCTGGTGTTCCTCAGGAGGGTTGCAGTCTCCAAACCAATCCAGCAGCGTCTCTCGGCCACCAGATGGGTGGATGCTCTACTCAGCATAGCCAGTGGCACAGATGATAGGGGTACATAAGCACTCCAATTATGTTGATTGATCCATTACCATTCACATTATGTTGATTGACCAATCAACCTTCTTTGTTGTCAACTAAAACATCTTACAGTCATGAACAGCATTTTTGTGTGAAGAGATTGTAATCAGCTGACAGGTAAGTTACACAGAGATGACATTTTTTTTCAGGAATGCCGCACATCAGCAACCTGCGGACACGGTTGTTGGGAGTGAACCTGCTGGAGGCTGTGCTTCCTGCTGTGGAGGGGGAGGAAGCTGAGTTCAAGGACAAGGTGTGTACATGTGCTACACTCAAGTAATGATGCAAATGCTAGTAATATGCATTTTCATAAAGTAAACAAAATTCATGTTCATAGAAATAAATGATCTTTATTCAACACAAATAATTCTTCACTTCTGTCAAGATTGAACATTTAAAGAGTTAAGACTTTGAATGATCCATATTTCAAATTGTTATGGGAAAATACCATTTGCATGTGTTATTGACACGTAAACAAGGTGAGGGTTATGTATCATTATGTTCGAATAGTCGTATCCAGATTTGGTATTTATACCTGTTGAATCAAGTGAAAATCACAACAGGTTGTTGTTAGACAAGTACATATTTGTCAGTGATTTTCTCTATTTATGTTAAGTTAAGTTTAAAATTAAAAAAAAACATTTCTTTAGCACTTCCAGCAGTTCTTAAATGTATGAAAACAATGATTCGTCTCAAATTGCAAATATACAAAGAAACTTTGAGCCATCCAAATAAATTGTCATCTGAAATTGAAAGATACGGATTTTATTTTATTTTCATAAAATTCTATTTGAATTAAAATAACTTGAGTTATAACGCTACATTTATTAGGAAGTCAACAAGAAGTGACAGTTCTCTATTATTTACAGGTTGTCAGTCAGCTGTTTGAGAGTTTGACAAGGAACATGTGGCAGATACCAGTTGCTGAAGCTGTGCAGAAAGCTGATGACAGAAAAATGGAACTGAACAAGAAAATTGAAGCTTTAGAGAATACTGGGGAGGTGATCGGCTCTGCTAACAGTGCTGACTCTATCATAATGCAAGGGGCCTGCTTCGACCCAGAGAAGTGCCTCAACAGCAGTGTGGAGGCTGGTCACACTCTCGTCCATGGGACAGGAGGGAGAGGCTTTGGAATAGGCAGCACCGCTGTAACTTCTGGTTGCTACCAGTGGAAGGTAGGTGCAGTGTACTCTTCATCCTGCTATATCACCCAATATGTAATGTACCCTGGCAGCCATTGGACAAGAGGCTTTGTATCACTGACTGTTAGTTTCTCAACTCTATTTACATCCTGCTACATCAGCGTATATGTCTCCGCTAAAGCTACAACCTATCCCATGATATCCTCCTATGGTCTTCTGTCGTATCGCGATATATAGCAAGCCAATCAAATGATGCCCTTTCAGCGATAGCGGCAAACTAGTTTCTTGGCTTTGTTCCGCATGCTCACCTCGTGATTCAAATTAACCAATAGGTGTGCTATTAGATAATAAATCTGATTCTCATTGCCGTCTCCCGCTAAACTCCAAATCGCGCGCTCTTAGATTTCCACGTGCGACATCACTAGACAACAGTGTATGGAGTTCGAAGTAGTTTGACTGAAAACAGACAGGCTATAAATAGCGCTAAGCAACCACCCGTCAGAGTTACGACAGAAGACCATAGGAGGATATCAGGGGATAGGTTGTAGCTTTAGTGGAGACATATACGCTGATGTAGCAGGATGCTCTATTTATAGTATGCATGTTTTAAGCCAACCTAGTTCAAACTCCATACACTGTTATGTAGCGATGCCTCTTGTTGAAAACTTGAGAATGCTACTTGCAAGCTAAGCAGCAGTGGTGGCAACGCAGATTATGATAGAGCAAATAGCACTTCCATTCAATTCAATTCTTTTATTTCAGTAAAAGGCCTTAGGCCCACGTACAAAACATATATACAAAACAAGACAATTATATAAGAGAGAACATTGAAAGTACATTGTAAGTTAATTTGATGATAGAAACATTGAGCGTAGAGCGAGTGCATCTCTAATAAAACATGAGTATGATGAAATAATTTCTAAGTTTTGATGTTGTAAAACATTTTGAAGGTAACAAATATGATTATTTTCAGGTACATTTAGGATATATTTCTTTCTTAATTCACTGAAACAAGGACATTTGAATAAAAAGTGTATTTCGTCTTCAATTACATCATTTTTACACAGTTTACAAAATCTTAAAAATCTAGGTATTCCTTCTCTTCTTCCTGTATTTTTACGTATTGATAAGGCACCTATTCTTAACAAAGTTATTCTACGACGTGCTTCTTTCGATTTAACTGTTGTGAGATAAGGTTCTATACAAAAAGTGCGTTTAATGGTAGAATATAAATCTAAAGAAGAACTTGCATTTATGTCAGCAAATATGTTTTGTACACAACAATCATTTATTCTTAATACAAAATTACGTAAAAATTCACTTTTGTTGCCAACACCCTGGGCTTCCCACACATAACCAAAACCATACATAAATAATATCTTTTTAACATTAGAAGCCCACGTGTTACGACCTACTGCTTCTAGCTTACACATCATTATATAACATTGCTTTGGATATCTCATTTCATGATACTCTAGTAATTTAAACCAGTATTTGATAACTCTTTGAAGGGTGTCAATATATACATAATTTCGCCCACACTCAGCAAGCACAGCAACATTTGAACATTTATAACTCACACCAAGAACATATTTACAAAATCGAACATGAAATCTTTCAATAATTTCCCATTTGTTTACTCCCCAAATTTCACAACCATACAATATAATTGGCTTTAGCTGGACATCAAAGATTTTAAAAAGCACAGATGGAGAAATATTTTTCAATCTTAAATAAAATAATTTGACTGATGCCATTGCTCTATTAGCTCTCATAACTAGATTTTGTACATTTTTAGACCAAGATAATCTGTTTGAAAATGTTAAACCAAGATAATTATAATATGTTGATACATTGAGTTTAAGACCATCCATATACCACTTTTCATAAGCTCTTAATTTTCCTCCATTTCTAAATACAAGGATTTCTGTTTTATCAAAATTAATAGAGAGACCCCATGTTTTGCAAAACTGCGAAAGCACATTAATTCTCTTTTGTAAGCCTAAAACAGAATCTGAGAACAAGCATAAGTCATCGGCATATAATAACATGAACAATTCTAAAAAATCTGAGTCAACAAAAATACCTCTATCACAATCTTGTTCCATAATTGTTTGTATTTGATTTATAAACATGGAAAATAACAAAGGACTTAAAATACAACCTTGTCGCACGCCACTGAGACTGTCAAAATAGTCGGAAATAGTGGTTTGTGATAATTTTACGCAGACTTTGGTTTTTGAGTACATATCCATGATAATGTCCAACATGTAACCGTGAATACTATTTGTTGCAACAACATGCCATAAAACTTCCATTGGTTAACTTTTATCACACTGTTATGAATGCTCAGATAGATGGTGCAGCTGTTGCTAAATGAGCTACATTTTATTGGTTTCCTATTTATAGGGGTACAGGGCTTTTGACTTGATGGATAACAGAGTATGTATTAGAAAAAAAACACAGACATATGCTGATTTGGCAGGATGTGTGCTTTTAGCCAGATGACGTTTTTGGAGGTTTTGTTGATTGTCATTTAATAAATGCTTTTGAAATATCTGCAATTAAACTTACACTTCCAACTTGTATTAATGCAGAATAAATAACCAAGCACCTTAACATGAATTGGATTAACATTTTCGCTGTGAATTACCTCAACTGTTTTGGGTGTTGAGAAGTAGGTTGTAGAACATGATGAATGTTGCAGTTCCTGATCGTGAAGGAGAACCGATGCAACGAGGGTACCTGTGTGGGAGTGTCCAAGTGGCCGGTGAGGGACCACGGACACCGCACCACCTCTGACATGTGGCTGTACCGGGCGTACAGTGGGAATCTCTATCACAATGGGGAGCAGACTCTCACACTCTCCAACTTCAGTCAGGGAGACTATATTACTGTCATACTTGATATGGATGCAAGGACTCTTGCCTTTGGCAAGAATGGAGAGGTATATTGAAATCTTTTCCTATTCATTAATTCATTCTTCATTGCTCTAGTATTTTAGCTTTAAAAAGTAATACCCCCTCAAACTATAACAGGCCCTGTCTCTGATGACACTTTTGGAAAATTTATGAATGATGTATCTTTTCAGGATCCACGAATAGCTTTTGAAGATCTTGATGCCGTTGAGCTTTATCCTTGTGTCACCTTCTACAGTAGCAACCCTGGTGAAAAGGTAGTCAAGGAATATCTCCCTTACGCCTTTATCGATTAATCGATAAAAAGAAACCTGAGATATAATATCTCATATTAAAGTGAACAAAATGTTTTCATATAGTTACCAAAGATTGTTCATGATATTCAGTTTATTTTTGTAACCATGTTGTACAAATGATAACTTGGCCTCTGAGCAAGTTCAGTACATACAATCTGAGTGATCCATTGACTGTAAACCAAATGTTGACGAATATGCAGGTGAAGATAACAGACATGCAGTTGCGGAGCACTCCCCGAGACCTGCTGCCCGGGGACCCGCAGTGTGCCCCCATAGTTGGAGTGATGGTGGAGGCAGGGATCTCCCTCATCAGACACCTGCACGCAGTGGACTCCTGGACTCCACATGTCAACAATATGATCTTCTCAGTGCTAGACAAGATACACAACAAGAAGATGGCCACCAATCAGCTAGAGAGACAGAATAGTGGTCATGTGGGGCTAGAACACTCAAGTAAGTATCTACTTGGATTCAAAAGAGTTTTCTTACTTCAATAAGTAAACTCTGCTCAACATCAAACTTTTATGTAGGTGATAAAAATGGTCAAATGCTGATTGTAGAAGATTTCTTCTATTTACAGTATGCTATTTACAGTATGTGTAAATTGAGAGACAAAAAAACCTTGCTTTCATTTTCTGTGTTTTCCTTTCCAGTGTAATGAATTTAAGACCCTAAAATAATCAAGTATTGTTCAACAATTAAAATATTGTCACAAAGTTACACAATTTTGTGTATTTTCAATCATTAATATGTGATGTTATTTCTCTTATTGAAGCAGTAGGTGAAGATGAAGATCAAGCTGGAGTAGAACAAGAGTGCAGGAGACGCACCCATTCATCAGTCCTGCAGGAGAGCATGCATGAAGGAAACATTGACTGGCTCTGTCAGGAGGTGAGGGACGTTAACTACAGGACAAATACATGTTTTAAATGTTGACATATTCCTTTCACATATATTTTAGATAATGTTTATACATAAAAATTATCAAAGAGTATGCTTCTAATTCTTGACTCACTTACACACAGTGTCCTTGGCTATGCTTGACTTATTTAAAATTCTTAATTTAAAGAGAAAAATCAAACATAAAACACGTACCAAAAACATTTTAAGTAGTGAAATATAACTTCACAAGTTCACTTACTGTCTACTTGCAGGTGTGGCCATGTATGGTAGTTATTGGTGGTATGGACAGAGGGTTGAGGGTGGGAGGTCACTGTATGCACCGACTGACAGGCAAGAAGGGGACAGTGCTTGGTCTGGCTAGAGAGGGAGCTGTCACTGCTAAGATACAGTGGGATGATGGAGACTCCGCTGTCAGGTTTGTGGAAACAGATGACAATTTAAATGATATAAATGGTAATATTTAAAAAGTCAAATGGAATGTTGTTTTACTTTTGTGATTATGTTTTTATCTTTTTAGTAGTCTTATGTTTACTCTTACCTTCCTAGTTTTTAAAACTTTTGTATCTTATGAACTTCTATCAATTTATAAGTATGATGAGTAAGTTTATGATATTCTATTTGCAGTGATACTTCTCTTACAAATTTGGAGCCCATAGAAAGTCTCCCTTTTGCCATATCCAAGCTTAGTGGTATTGGAGCTCATCATCTTGAAGCAATGATGGATATGACTTTCATTGTGAAGGAGAAGTCAATGTCTGAGGCTGTAGCCACACCAACCGCTGATAAAACCAAAGATGCAAGTATCGAGAACAAAGACCCAGAGGATTCCCTGATGAAGGAGCTTGATAGAGACATTGCTCGTATCCTCAGTGAGGAGGAAGCCAAGGAGTCAGGTCTAGACCACAATGCAGACAAGAAGACTTCCTCTGAGTCTGATGAGGATGGGCAGAGGGAAGAGACTGGTGAAGTTGGTGACCGAGTTGCTGAAGCAAGGGATTCAGCTGAGGATACAGCAGAGGTGACGGACAGTTCGGGAGACCAATGGTTTGAGGCTGAGAGTGACACTGGAGCACGCCAGGAGGAGGCTGGGAGTGAGAGAGCAGCACAGCCAGGAGAGGACAGTGAAGTGTCAGTGGAAGCTCCTGCAGTTCAGGAGGTCTGTGACGGTGCTGAAGAGCTGGGTGACCAGCAGGCTATGTCAGCCACTCAGTGCTCCAACATGACTGTCAGTGACTCAAGCACTGTCAAATACTCGCCAGACGAGAAGGAACTCAGGGCTTTAAAATATGCTGCTGTTCAGCTGTCTGCTTTGAAGGCTCTGTCTGTGATTATGTGTAACAACAAGTTTACAGAGATGTTGTTGGTTCCAAAGGAGAAGATTGCAACTGATGGAGGTAAGGATCTGTTTGATGGGATTGTGTCTCAAAAGGATGAGAATCTCAAGTGTGTTATGAGGACAATACTCAAACTGATGGTCCACAGAGCCACCATGCCATCTCCTTTCAGACGGGTGGTTTCTCTCAGTGAACTCGAGAGGACCATGAGTGTTCTGCAGAAGTCAATGGTCATTGTTCTTGCTGAGGAAAAACTTGGCATTCAAGATTATGAAGGTGGGTTTCAATTCCCCTCTTTCTGTTCAACAAAATAAAATTTGATTATGTAATAGAAATCATCACTTATGTTGCAACAACGTTATTATGCAAATGCACATTTCTTGATCTGTAGTCTTTAAGTATCGAATTTGTTTTCATTAATAGTGTTAAAGAGTCTGTACTGCAAACAAAAATATGACATTATGACATGTAATGCAGACAAATTGGAGGAAAGCTTGATCAGCCAGGGCCTGAAGCCAGAGCATAACAACACAAATGGGAGTGGTCAGTCAACAACCGAGAGTGCTCAGTCAGGAGAAGCTAAATCTCAACCCACCAGCACCAGCCAGCAGACATCCATCTTACAGTACATGAGGACAAGCTCCAGGTTATCATTCACTTCTTTGTTTATATATGTGCTGGTAATAGGATTAACACAATCAAACTCCGTCAAGCACTGTCCCTGTCTTATATATCTGTATTATTTAAAAACAATTCAGAAATCTCTTCACTTTTTTCATCTACCCAGGATATGATCACCTATTTGCAACAGGCATTTCTGAAATAAAGATTTAATTAGAAAATAAGTTATACCAAACATATATATATTTTGATTAATATTTCCATATTTGAATTACCGTTTATCAATAGGTACGCTAATGTTAGGACTAATTTCATCAAATTATGATATAAGTTTTCAATTTTGGGTATTTTGACCTGCGAGAGAATTATACAACACAGTTGACTAGACATTCTGTTGTGTCATCCAAGAATTATTGTTATGTTCTGCAAAGTAAGAATTTCAATATATTCTTAGATAAAGATTTCAAATGAAAGAGCCATTTCCTTATATGTTAGAATATCAGTAGGATATTCAATGGATGAAACATACCCACTTTGACTGCAGTGCTGAAGACATGGTTGGGTTCACAAGGAGGATGTTCAATGCTTTGAGACCAAGGATCTCGCTGCAGGGCAGCTTGCAACAGCGAAGGAACCCCCCTCCCCCTCCCATACGCTCCCGTTCCCCCTCCCCTCCTCCTCCAGCTATTGTCACCAACCTCATGGAGATGGGCTTTTCTCTCCCGCACATCAAACAGGCTCTCTCTGCTACAGGTATATTTGTTCATCAGCAAGAGATATTTCTATCCTCTGCTCTAATAAAGAAAAACAATTAAATACAAAAAATATTAATGATGTGTTTACATTTTAATAATTATGCTAAAAAGAGGACAGGGGAAAATTAAAAGTGTGCCCTACTTAAACCAAAAAACTCGCCTTATACATTAAAATATACGGTAAACCAAATAGTATTAATAGTTGGGTGTGTGCACAGGTATCAGCGGCCGAGAGGTGACAGCACGATCAATCAACAGCCTGGCTACCTGGATGCTAGAGAATCCCTCTGAGCTGTCTCTAACCAGCAGTAGAGAGACAACCCTATCTCTCAGGCCTTCTGCTACTTCCCTCTCAGATGATACAGAAATGCTCACAGACTCAGCCAGGTATGAACTTGGCTCAACATCAATCTTCGGTTCTCTTTGCTGTCCTTATGAACACTAAGTGATACTCAGATTCCTCTTGCCATAATGAAGATATCATCAGTTGTTATAAGCGACTTGGTTCAAGTTTCATATCCAACCAGATTCTGAACTAGATATAAACATTCCTGCTTTTTCTTTTTGTATAATGTCTGTCTTATATTTACAATTATGTTCATCACCGTATATGTTTGGAAAAGGATATATTCCATGGCTTATGTTCACTATTTTCTCCCATTGTCTTTGGCTGTGTGTAATTGGATAATGTGATAAAATGAGCATGATTTTAACATCTATTTGCAGGGAGCTGAGTGGTGACCTTGCCTCATACCAAGATGACTTTCTAAGTGATGAGTCATCTGATGAGCAGTATGAGTTGCCCCGGCCCAGTATCACTCGCAGACCTCGTCGCCTTACCAGGAGTCGACACATTGACATCAGGAGCTTCCTCACTGCTGGTACATACACATGTTTATACTTGACATGGCTAATGCTTTGCATATCTATGATCTACATAATTCCTGTATTTATACAGATTTGTCAACTTTCTCATTCCAATTATGTATTTGTCAAGTATTTTTTCAATGCAGATCTGAAAGCAAACAACATAATTTTTCAGGATGGCATCCTTGCCACATAAGATTCACTAGAAGCAACAATATACTTAATTGTTAATTTCAATTTTGACTAGACTTTAATGAAAATTTTTCCTATCATCTCTATGAGGTTGAATTGAAATCTCAGTAGAAGAGTTCTGTATCAATTCCCATTTTCAGGGCGGGAGCGTCGAGATGAGAGACCTGAGCGTAGACATGAGGTGGGGGAGGCGCGGCCGCTCTACGACCCATTTGACGACTTTGACCTGCAGGAGGAGATGTATAACGAGGAGGGGCTGGAGGACGTCTTCACCCTCGACCCCGGGCGCGAACCCATGGAGGTGAGCACTCACAGGCATTTATATATATATCATATGTAATCTTGACATAGTTCTGTAATGAATCAATAAACAAAGGTTTCTTCCAATTTCAATTGCGTTATTTACTTGCTACAAATTTATTTGTTTCAACTATATATAAACTAATGAATAAAAAAAATCTTATGCTTATTTGGCATCATAGAAAATTTTGAAATGTGTGAATGAACTACAGAGACGAGATGGAGAGCAGGGAAGGGGTACTGTGTGTGAGCTGTGCAATCAGGAGACCAATGTCATCTCCAGACATCTTAGACTCTGTCATCCTGGATGTGGCAGTAAGTCTTTTGTCTTCTCTGAAATTATCACTACATAATGTTATTTTACCACATTTGTTGTTTTAATGCCAGTCCTTGTTGGGGTCATGTTTTATTTCATAAAAGAAAAACAGAATTGTAAGCTAAGGTTACAAAATATAACAATCTGATCCAAATCAGTTGAATTTTAAATACTGTTTGCAGGTTATAGAAGGTAGTGAGAGCTTCATGGAGAGTTTTTTGAGTAGAAAATTATATAAAATTGATTTAAGATTAGATATATGATTTAGGGAAATGAATCCTTCCATCCCCAGGAATCAGCCGAGGGCAGGGTTACAACAGCAATGGGGTGTATGAGCAGGTTGGATACGGAGGTATCTGTGGCTCGGGTCACCCCCACTACCTGTTGTGTCGCGAGTGTCGGGACCGTCACCTCCTCCACAAGCAGCACACGGCTGGTCTTCATACAGACAGCACTGATAACACAGGAGCAGACAAGGGTACTGGGTCTTCTGGCAACACGGCACCTGATCTACTAGGGGCCACGGATGGGGGACTAGATGGTAACAAACTGTTTCATTTTAATGTGAATTAGATGTACCAGCATAAACCAATACTTGACAAATGTTTTGAATGACAACTCATAAATATGGATTTCTCATGAAGAAAGGGCAAGAAGTAGCCCAGAAACACGTTCAATACATAAAGAGTATTTTACTAACTTATATACAGAAAAGATTTGCATAATTCATTTCGGTACTTTTTTCTTAGCTAGCTTAATGTATTATCTGTATATCATTTGTCCCATATTCAGATGAGCTAGCTTTCCTGTCAGAGGACAGTGGTATCAACATCAGTGCTGACAATTACCAGAAGTTGCTGCCTCGATTGGGCCTCAGTGACCGCAAGTCCATCCCTGAAGCTGTGCGCTTTCTTGACACAGATCCGCTTGGAGCAAAGTCTCTTGCAAACAGCATGTCCGAGGTCACCACAGAGTCACTCAGTTAGTCCACCCCCTCTTTGTTGTATGGTTTAACATGATTAAAACGTTAATTTAATCACCAAAATGCCGCTAATGGCTGAAATATTGCCTAAACGGCGTTAAACATTAACTCATTCACTAAAGTGTTGAAAATGAAGAATATTTTTTTATTGGACACTACACTTGAGTTTTCCAACTGAAGTCAAGTTACCGATTGTGTTAATGATAAAACTGCAGGTAGCTTCTACAGATGCAACAAGTTTGAGCACAAACAGAAGTCCCTGGGTGAGCAGGCAACCAACCTCCAGAGCAGTGCTGATAGACTGCTGGCCCTGAGGAGGACCACGGCTGCTACACAGGTCCTGCTGGCTCGCACCATGGTCATGAGGGTACTGGCACTTCTGGCACAGAGGTCAGCACTTTCATCTCAACCTTCGGATAATTGTCATTTTGTGAAGTTTGCTACTTTTTATTAATTTAAATGTATTTAATCATGAGCATCATTAATGTCTTGCTGATAGTTTATTATTCTCAATGTTATTTTAAATAATCCCCCCCCCCCCCCCTTTTTATCCCCCGCCGCGCGTTTAGCGCGAAGCGGGGGATATGGTATTCAGCTCTGTACGTCCGTCCGTCCCGCTTCTTGTTAGCGCGATATCTAATGAACCGCTCAACCTAGAATCTTCAAACTTAGTACCAGTCTTCATCTGGGGAATACGCAGACCTGAAAAGCTTTTGGTGACCTTGACCTCATTTTCAAGGTCACAGCGAGACTTTGACCAGTTTTGTAAATGTTGTTAGCGCGATATCTAATGAACCGCTCAACCTAGAATCTTCAAACTTGGTACCACTCTTCATCTGGGGAATACGCAGACCTGAAAAGCTTTTAGTGACCTTGACCTCATTTTCAAGGTCACAGCGAGACTTTGACCAGTTTTGAAAATGTTGTTAGCGCGATATCTAATGAACTGCTCAACCTAGAATCTTCAAACTTGGTACCAGTCTTCATCTGGGGAATACGCAGACCTGAAAAGCTTTTGGTGACCTTGACCCCAATTGCAAGGTCACAGCGAGACTTTGACCAGTTTTGAAAATGTTGTTAGCGTGATATCTAATGAATCGCTCAACCTAGAATCTTCAAACTTGGTACCAGTCTTCATCTTGGGAATACGCAGACTTGAAAAGTTTTTGGTGACCTTGACCTCATTTTCAAGGTCACAGCGAGACTTTGACCAGTTTTGAAAATGTTGTTAGCGCGATATCTAATGAACTGCTCAACCTAGAATCTTCAAACTTGGTACCAGTCTTCATCTGGGGAATACGCAGACCTGAAAAGCTTTTGGTGACCTTGACCTCATTTTCAAGGTCACAGCGAGACTTTGACCAGTTTTGAAAATGTTGTTAGCGCGATATCTAATGAACTGCTCAACCTAGAATCTTCAAACTTGGTACCAGTCTTCATCTGGGGAATACGCAGACCTGAAAAGCTTTTGGTGACCTTGACCCCAATTGCAAGGTCACAGCGAGACTTTGACCAGTTTTGAAAATGTTGTTAGCGTGATATCTAATGAATCGCTCAACCTAGAATCTTCAAACTTGGTACCAGTCTTCATCTTGGGAATACGCAGACTTGAAAAGTTTTTGGTGACCTTGACCTCATTTTCAAGGTCACAGCGAGACTTTGACCAGTTTTGAAAATGTTGTTAGCGCGATATCTAATGAACTGCTCAACCTAGAATCTTCAAACTTGGTACCAGTCTTCATCTGGGGAATACGCAGACCTGAAAAGCTTTTGGTGACCTTGACCTCATTTTCAAGGTCACAGCGAGACTTTGACCAGTTTTGAAAATGTTGTTAGCGCGATATCTAATGAACTGCTCAACCTAGAATCTTCAAACTTGGTACCAGTCTTCATCTGGGGAATACGCAGACCTGAAAAGCTTTTGGTGACCTTGACCCCAATTGCAAGGTCACAGCGAGACTTTGACCAGTTTTGAAAATGTTGTTAGCGTGATATCTAATGAATCGCTCAACCTAGAATCTTCAAACTTGGTACCAGTCTTCATCTGGGGAATACGCAGACTTGAAAAGTTTTTGGTGACCTTGACCTCATTTTCAAGGTCACAGCGAGACTTTGACCAGTTTTGAAAATGTTGTTAGCGCGATATCTAATGAACTGCTCAACCTAGAATCTTCAAACTTGGTACCAGTCTTCATCTGGGGAATACGCAGACCTGAAAAGCTTTTGGTGACCTTGACCTCATTTTCAAGGTCACAGCGAGACTTTGACCAGTTTTGTAAATGTTGTTAGCGCGATATCTAATGAACCGCTCAACCTAGAATCTTCAAACTTGGTACCAGTCTTCATCTGGGAAATACGCAGACCTGAAAAGCTTTTGGTGACCTTGACCTCATTTTCAAGGTCACAGCGAGACTTTGACCAGTTTTGAAAATGTTGTTAGCGTGATATCTAATGAATCGCTCAACCTAGAATCTTCAAACTTGGTACCAGTCTTCATCTGGGGAATACGCAGACTTGAAAAGTTTTTGGTGACCTTGACCTCATTATCAAGGTCACAGCGAGACTTTGACCAGTTTTGAAAATGTTGTTAGGGCCATATCTCATGAACCCATTAACTTGAGTCTTAACGGGGGACATAGTATTCATCTCTGTACGTCCGTCCCGCTTCTTGTTGTTGACATCAATTTGCGGCGGGGGATATTGTCACCTTTGTGACAAATACTTGTTTCTCTGAATATCAAATATTTCATGAACAAACACATTTTGTATTTATGCCATATCTATACATTAATTAACTTTTTTGCACAATGCAGTGGAAGCACATGCAGCCTGTCTTGTGCTCTTGACCATATAGGACTGGCAGATATCATGCAGATTGTGCGTCTGATGTCACTATGTGCTGGGGGCAAGATAGAGATGTTCCAGACACACCAGCGGGATCCGTCTGAATATCTGCGCTACCTGACCACAGCCATAGGAGCTCTCGTGCAGGAGAGTCCTCTCTCCCTCAAACAACTCATCTCTCTCTGTACCCAAGTCAGTACACCCCTTTTCTTTACTCAATGAACAATGTTTTGTGGTTGTTGAAGTGAGTTAAATCTAATCATGATACACAAGGTTACTTGACATTGCACCAGAATTACAATCTCAAAAGTAAGCTTAACATCCCCTTGTCCTGTTCTGGCTGTTGAGTGTATCTTCCCTATCTGCAGGAGCTGATGCTAGCTGCGATGGGTCTAAACACGGGTAGTCTGGAGGATACCGCCAGCTCCTCCTCAACCTCCCGACACTCTCCGCACAAGGTGCCAGACTCCCCAACCTTCGCTGTCACCCAGGCCCTTGTCTCTCTCCTCGCTCAAAAGGGATGGAGTCAGAAACTCATTCAGGCTCAACTCTCACTTGACAAAGGTACTGTAGCAATGGTATCAACACTCAATGTTTAGTCGGTGTCTGTGAATGTTTTTGGTATGCTTACATTATTGATACTATTTGTTCCTTATTTATCCAATATCTTATGTTACAGATGCCCCAAATGAGAACACAAGTGTGGAAGAGACCAAGTTCTCACCTCTTCAGTTGATCAATGCCCTGTCAGCATGTGTGATCTCTGCACGCATGCCGTCACACCACCGACAGTGGGCAGCCTACCAGCTAGTGCAGGCGCTGTCTGCCCAGGGACAGAGCATCCCGTATATGGCAGAGAACCAGGTGGATCTGGTTGGGGACCTGCCAGCCTGTTCCCTCACCAAACTGGAGGCACACCAGAACAGGCTCTCAGGATGTACCTGGAATACAAAGAAGGCTCTCCTTGCTTCAAGGTGAGCTATTTTCTTCTGAAGAAAAGCTATACGTTCTCTGTTTGTTGTTTCAAAGATGTGACACCAAGTTGAAAAGACTTGGATCTTAGTCAGGTGTTTTTACATTATCAGGGAATTTATGTTATGTTTTATCAACATCTCTCTATTTGTTGTCCAGTTTTGAGGATCAAGTTTTGTTCCTTGTTCTCTGCAGTGCATATGACAGCACGGTGCGGGTGTGGAACTTGCCCAACAAGACACACCAGTTCCTTCAACAAACCTGTGTGTTCAACCGTGGCGAGGACGTTACGACTGTGGACATGGACAACAGTCCCCTCTCTAACGTGTGCTGGAACACCTCCGGCAAGATGATCGCTGGGTGCATGGACAACATGGTCAACATCTGGAGTATTGGCGGTCAGTAATAGTGTCTACTCATTATCTTTAATGTGACTTCATCTCGATGATAAAAGCAATCATGCAAAGACACAAGGCATCATCATTTCAAAGCTTGAGATACTCCAAATAAGACTCTCTTTTGTCAGTATGTTTAATGTGCCCTCATCTTTGGAAAATTCCAGCTTAACTTTTTGTAGTCTCAAATTGTGTAAGGTGAAAATGATTCACCTTTCAAAATCTCTAAATCAGTATGTATGTATGATATTATGTATGGTTACCTTGCAGGAGGTAAGGGTCACTTGGACGTCCAGCCCCACTGGGTGACCGCTCTAGCTTGGCCACACTGTAGGGGAGTGTTTGAGGGTCAGATTGGAGACACCCTCCTTGTGGGACGGCTTGACGGCTCTCTTGCTGCTATACACACCCTCGAGAACTCAACATACAGGAGGCAGGAACTTGAACACTGCTATAGGAGAAATGGTAAACTCCCATTTATTTTCAATTTATGTTTTCAGTTTTGAATCACTTGCATTTCCATGAATTTTTAGCTCATCAGGTCTGAAAGACCCGATGGGCTTATGGCATGGCATGGCGTCCGGCGTCCGTCCGTCCGTCCGTAAACTTTTCACATTTTCATCTTCTTCTCCGAAACCAATGACTCTAGAGAGCTGTAATTTGATGTGCAGACTCCTTGGCAAATGGGGATTCTAAATTGTAGATTTCGTGACCCCATGACCCCAAATGGGGTCACAGGGGTCAAAACATATTTTAATCAAAGTCTGATGAGCTACAGAGCCCATGGCTCTATATTTTTTTTATCAGAAAGAGGTATCTTCTTAAAATGATTGATAATCTTGAAATATTTTTTTCTTCTAATTTAATTGACCTTAATGAATTGACCTTGATGGGCATTCAAATCTTTAACTGTACTTTGTCCATGAAACTGCTCTACAGATGTATTGCCCAGATGTTACTCTCTATTTATAATCAGTTTGAAAGCAAGTTCTGAAATGGTATTTTTATGCCCCCGAATCGGAGATTCCGGGGGTATATTGTTTTTCACCTGTCCGTCTGTCCGTCCGTCTGTCTGTCCGTCCGTTTGTCTGTCCGTTTGTCAACAAAAACTTTAACCTTGGTCATAACTTTTGATTGGCCGGAGCTAGGTCTTTGATACTTGACATATGCATCCGGGGGCATTCGTGTTTCACAAACACATCTTGTTCTCTAAGTAGTGTTGGTTAAAAAAAACACTAAATTGATTTTTAAATTTGGAGTATGAAAGCAATACAGAAAAGCAAATGGCAGGGATATGTTAACCATGTTTACTTTTATGTTACATTGTTTTGGTCAACACTACACAGCTATAGTACTAAGAAAATTGTTTATAAACTATATTACAAAGAATTATTCCATTGAGGGTAGATTACATTTAACGATATAACAAAGGTAGTAAGAAGTTGGCATGTCTGTTTCAGCGTCAGTTACACAAATAGCTTGGTACAGTGAGGACAAGAGGTTTGCTGTGGGTTACAGTGATGGAATGGTATCTCTCTGCAGTCAGGCTGAGTTTGAGCAGCCACTCAACACAGAGGCACATCAGGTAAATATCCTTGTTGAAAACTTATTACCAATCAATAATTTGTGCCAAATCAGAAACTGAAGGAATCACAACTAAGATTTTGTAAAGAAAGGAACCACCTAGGTTTGGTCACTTGCTGAAAATAGTTGAACTCAGGATTATCCAAGTTTATCAAGGTTAAATTTTTTATGGCTCCAGGACTAAAATAGTCTAATAAGGATTATTGTAACCCTAACATTGTGATCACGAATGAAGATGTTGATTATGTCTATCAGTTGACAGAATTTAAGTTTTCATTATGTTTTATTTTGTATCATATTTGAATGCATCTGCTCTCCAGAACACAATCCAGGCTATGAAATGGGACCCAACTGGCCATGTGTTGGCGACATGTGGGCTTGGAGAGAAAGAACTGCATATATGGAAGCCAACAAGAGAGGGGATCTCCTGTGTGAAGACTCTCCCTCACCCTGCCGCTGTCACTTCTCTAGAGTGGTGCAGCACTCTCGGCATCGGAGAAAATAATAGGCTCCTCTTGGCAGGGTAGGTATTGGGCTCACACTCTTCACAATTGATACAAGGAATGAATTAACTATTTGTATTTGACTAGGCTCTCTCCAAGTGTATGATATGTTGATGGTTGTTGTGTGTTGCTGTTGCAGTGGTTGTGAAGATGGAGGGTTGTACTTGTGGGAGATACCTCAGCCCTCCAATGTGGATGTACATCTTGCACCCTTTGTGATCAAACACCATGCTGCAGACAGAAATGAGGTTTCCTTTTTGCCATCATTCAGCTAACACAATTCCATTCAATGTTAAATGCTTTTCTTACTCATGCATTTAACCAATTGACATTTCAAAAAGATTATTAATTCACAACACTTGATAAAATGTCATGTTTTTATGGTATTATCTTGAAGTTAGTTTTCTAACTATTTCCACAGTTCCCTTCATCATCAAGTGACAATAGGGAAAACAGACAGGAGTGCGAGACAGAACAAGCTCCAAAACCGTGTCAAATTCTGATGGGTCACCTGACAGGGGTTACAGCCTTGACATTTAGTCCCAACGCTCTCATGCTGGCTAGTGGGTGTAGCAAGGGTTGGGTCAACATCTGGTCTCTTCAGGTATGAATAAATAAAAATAATCAGAACATCATTGAAACAGCTACTCACCTATCATGTAAGTGTGCAATGTGCACTGGAGAAATAATTCCCCAAAAATGTTGCCACTGTGAACAGGATAAATTCATGATGTTATTAGAGTGTGATCCATGTGTTTACAGGACAGGTGTCTTCTCCAGACTCATACAGGAACTGGTATAGTGAAAAGTGTCAACTGGTTTGCTGATCGCAGTCTTGCTGTCTGCTTCAGCAGGTCAAAGGTTAGTGCCACTTTTATCCCTGAAATCACTAATAAATATATATAAAACAATATTCATGGGAATACTCCCTTTTATCTCTACCCTCTAAACTTTGATAAGAGCAGTGGCTAGTCAACTAGATGATGTTTTGTTACAGGACGTTTCTCTGATTCACTACTCCCCGGAACTGTTCACCAAGAACCGCGTGCTTGGTGTCGCCCGTCGTGCCCTCAAGCTGCGAGGCATCATGGGTCTGCACCAGGCTCCTTGCTTCAGAGGTCTGCTGCAGAGGCTGCCCAGCATGCTGCAGGAACAGTATCTCTATGAGAAGGTGAAGGATAGCTTTACTCCATCTACAGACGGGACATTGTCACTACTCTACTTTCTTATCTAACATGCTTCCTCAACTCTTCCTGTCTCAAAATCTTCTTTTTATTTTTGCAGTGCCAAAGACACTGTTGTCATAAAGGAGAATATCAATTTTTTGTTGAGTTCACTTTGTTGTTGTTCAACAAATGAAAAGAAATAAATTGTGTGCTAAACAGGTAACAAATACATATAAACATGCTTTGCTAAGCTATAATGTACCTGGAAATAAAATAATATGAAGGTCAGTTCAAGCATAATCTAATTTTAAATAGTTATTGTTATTGTTCAACACAAATGTGAGTATTGTATGTTGAGTTAACGTTTGGGTTGTGTTGCAGCCTGTGATCCTGTCTGGGGAGCAACTTATACACAGCCAGTACTTGCAGTGTCTGGCCTCACTTGCTGTGGGACTCTCCATGGATAAGGCTCTCTGCTTCTCATCACAACCTCTTCACCACCACACTCCAGAGTCAGGTAAGTTGGTAACAACCAGCTCTTATAACTAGTTGTTTCTGGGTTCATATATTACTATGGCCTCAATTCATAGCAAATGACTTGCTATAAAGATGTCTATGGAGGTCATCAAATCTATCAAGGCAAAAGTTAATTAAAAAGAACAAACATAGAAACTTCATTGGTCTTGAAAACTCTATTGGATCTTATATATATATAAATTTTTAACCTACCTAACTTAGTATATGCCACTCACCTTTCTCACGAGAGACAGAGGTTTACCGCGAAATTCATCGTGCTTACCGGATGGGCTGCCCCCAGCCCACTGCACATGAGCGGGAAACCGGAATCCTGGGTAAAATTCGTGTCATACTTTCTTTCTCTCTCTCCGAGATCGCATGTATTTTCGTCTTGCTTATTGATTTCTTCTACGGTTGTTTTTTCTGGTCTTTTTCCTTCCTTTCCTTCCGTCATTATCCTTTTGCTGCCCCCATCGCTTCTAATGTATCGATGTTTTCCATCTAATTTCGCTTTTCGCGATCTTTTTGCACTTGGTGATTTTGCTATGTCCGTGGCTTCTCGCCATGTTACGTACCTTGCATGTTCTATTTCACTTGGAAATACCTTCTTGGGGGTCGATCTGCTTGTTTTCGCACCCCCTTCCTCCTTTTCCCTCTTGCTTTTCCATCTACGTGGGCTGGCTTTGTTGACCTGCTTTTCTGCACGTCCGCATTCCTGCTTTAGTCACATCTACCTTTGGTCTGGTCCAAAGACTATGGCTGTCTGTTTTTGCCATCTAAAAGCTCGTTTTGCATTTATAATCACTTTCTAAGTATTTCTATGCATTACTTCCATCAGCTTATTTCCCCTTGCATATAAAAATAACAATATATCTTAATATATTTTATTTTCTATATCTTTTCATCAAAAAATTTCATAAAATTTTTTCAATCACAAATTAATATATATCATAATCACTTATTCCTATATATTAATTTCATATTACATATTCCATCCAATGCATTTCATTTTTGCATTTACTCTTTATTAAATAACCTTGTAATAATAATTTTTTCTCCAAAATTATTCCATTACATCTTATTTAATTTTCTACGGCAACCCTTTCGGGACAGACATTTTCCCCTTTTGCTTGCCCCTTAAAGGGGCACGCTCTTAAAAATTTCAAAACCTTTTTATTCATTGCCGTAATGTTTGCCCATATTTTGGCATGCTCTGTTTCCTATGTTACAGTCTTCATGCCAGGGTCTTTTGGTGTCCTTTGTCGCTTTTTCTAGTCGGCCAAGGATCCCCACCTCCGGTTCCCCGACTGTCTCCCCTGGGTCGTCTCCGCTCGCAGGAAGAGACTCACCCATATCATATTACTATTACATTCTATTATATATATTTTTAATTACTAATTATAAATATATTAATTTTTCTTTTCTTAACAAAATATATAATATATAATAAATTCTTTTAAAATTTATATTATATTTTATTCTTATCATTGGCAAGCTTTTTCCTTCTTCCATAATTTATTTCCCCATAATTTATAAATTTGGGTATTTATTTTATTACCTTTTTATTAAAATAAAAATAAAAAGCTTGCTTTGCCCACACCCTGGCATGCTCTGCTTTCTTACAGTTCTCTGCTAGTTTTTTGTGTGGCTTGTTCTGTCCTAGTCGGCAAGGACCCCTCCGGATCCAGTTGCCCCTCGGACCCTTCCTGCCAGGTGTTCCTTCCTGCCTTGTGGGTTTCCTCAGGTTGCACCTCCAGGGCTACAGCCTGGACCAGCGCCCTGACCAGTGGCAGAACTAGTACCAGCACTCTGAGTTCTCTGCACTCTGAGCTACGTCTGACCAGCTCCTTCACTCTGAGTACTCTGTACTCTGAGCTACGTCTGGACCAGGACCTGCATCGGGACTAACGCCAGGAGCAGCGCTTCGTCTGGACCAGCACCTGGACCAGCGCCCTGTACTCTGACCTACGTCTGAGCAGCTCCTGCACTCGGAGTACTCTGTACTCTGAGCTACGTCTGAACCTGCACCAGCACCAGCGCCAGGACCAGCACTAGGAGCAGCGCCAGGACCAGCACTAGGAGCAGCGCCAGGACCAGCACTAGGAGCAGAGGGTCCAGCGCCTGGGCCAGCACTCTGAGCACTACGTACTCTGAGCTACGTCCGTCTCATCGTCAGCAGCAGCGTCAGGAGCAGCACTAGGACCAGTACCGGCTCTCTAGTTGTCCTGGGACGACACCTAGCCTAGCGCTTCACCAGCGCCGCCGCCAGTATCCTGGCCTACCCTGGCATATCTTTGAGCTTCATTTTGACAAGCGCCGACGCCACTTCCGGCGCCGGCGCCAACCATTGGACCAGCGCCAGTATCCTGTCCTGTCCTGTCATATCTTGGAGCTTCACTTTGACCAGCGCCGGCGCCACTTCCGGCGCCGCCGCCAACCATTGGACCAGCGGCAGTTTCCTGTCCAATCCTGTCTTATGCTTGAGCTTCACTTTGACTAGCGCCAGCGCCACTTCCGGCGCCAGCGCCAACCATTGGACCAGCAGTAGTATCCTGTCCATTCCGGCCTTATCTTTGAGCTTCACTTTGACCAGTGCCAGCGCCACTTCCGGCGCCGGCGCCAACCATTGGACCAGCGGCAGTATCCTGTCCAATCCGGCCTTATTCTTTGAGCTTCACTTTGACCAGCGCCGGCGTCACTTCCATCGCCGGCGCCAACCATTGGACCAGCGGCAGTATCCTGTCCAATCCGGCCTCATTCCTTGAGCTTCACTTTGACCAGCGCCGGCGTCACTTCCGTCGCCGGCGCCAACCATTGGACCAGCGGCAGTATCCTGTCCAATCCGGCCTTATTCTTTGAGCTTCACTTTGACCAGCGCCGGCGTCACTTCCGGCGTCGGCGCCAACCATTGGGCCAGCGGCAGTATCCTGTCCAATACTGTCTTATCTTGGAGCATCACTTTGACCAGCGCCGGCGCCACTTCCGGCGCCGGCGCCAACTATTGGACCAGCGGTAGTATCCTGTCCTACCCTGTCTTATCTTTGAGCTTCACCTTGACCAGCGCCGGCGCCAACCATTGGGCCAGCGCCAGTATCCTGTCCTACCCTATATCTTCTTCGAGCTTCACCTGGACCAGCGCCGGCGCCACTGCCGGCGCCGACGCCAACCATTGGACCAGGGCCATCGTACAGCGTTTCCTGTCCTATCCTGTCTTATCTTTGAGCTTCACCTAGTTCAGCGCCGGCGCCATTACCGGCACCGGCGCCAACACTTTGGCCAGGGCCAGGACCTAGCTGCGCTGTATTTGATATTCGCTTAGACCAGCGCCGGCGCCATCACAGGCGTTGGCGCCAACACTTGGACCTTTGCCAGGGCCTTCGCAGGACTACCGCCTACTCTGACCGGACTCCGAGCTACGCTGTGCCTAGCGGCAGCGCCACCTCCTTCGTCCTGACCATGACCTTCTGACAACACCAATGCCAGTACTCTGAGTTACTCTGAGTTACGCCTAGACATTCCCAAGCGATAGAAATTGGCAAGCTCTTCTGGGACTCCTCACGTCCGCCCAGGCTCTCACGCTCAGAGGACGTCTCTTGATCCGCCCTCTCCAGGTGTTTCTCAGCCCTTACATCCGGTCGGACGACACGTCGGTAAGGATCCTCCTGCCAGCGCACCTCAGCCAGTACCTCCGTTGGTGGACACAGCCATCGAACGTCTGCGAAGGCGTCTCTTTGCTAGAGTTTCAACACACTCAGCAACTGTTCGTGGACGCTTCGCTCCAGGGCTGGGGAGCTCATCTCGGGGATCAGACGGCGTCAGGCATCTGGGCACATCCTCAGACCACCTGGCACTCAAACAACTTGGAGATGCAGGCAGTAATCCTAGCAGTGACGCACTGGCTTCCGGTTCTTCGAGGCAGTCGCCTTCTCCTGGCCTCAGCCAACTCCACGGTTGTTTGGACAATCAGGAACCAAGGAACGACAGGCTCTCCTCAGCTCCTAGACCAGGCCCTCGAGCTCTTCCATCTTCTGGACGAGAATCAGATATTCATCAGAGCTCAGCACATTCCAGGCTGCAGGAATGTCCTCGTGGACGCCCTGTCCAGACCAGACAAGCCGTCACCAACAGGGTGGATGCTGAACCCGGAGGCTTTCGCACTCATTGCCGCTCAGGTCCACCGTCCTCTCCTTGACCTGTTCGCCACGAAGCAGAACCATCAGCTCCCAGTGTACGTCTCGCCTCTCCCCGATCCAGCAGCTTGGGCCGTCGACGCCATGTCCTTGTCATGGGAGAATCTGGACGCGTACGCCTTTCCACCTGCGATTCTCCTGACCTAAGTCGTCGCCAGGTTCAAGGACACCCTCCTCCTCAGGCTGACTTTGGTCGGGCCCTACTGGCCGGCGAGAGGCTGGTTCCCCGATCTTCTTCTTCTCGTGCTTCATCGTGCTTACCGGATGGGCTGCCCCCAGCCCACTGCACATGAGCGGGAAACCGGAATCCTGGGTAAAATTCGTGTCATACTTTCTTTCTCTCTCTCCGAGATCGCATGTATTTTCGTCTTGCTTATTGATTTCTTCTACGGTTGGTTTTTCTGGTCTTTTTCCTTCCTTTCCTTCCGTCATTATCCTTTTGCTGCCCCCATCGCTTCTAATGTATCGATGTTTTCCATCTAATTTCGCTTTTCGCGATCTTTTTGCACTTGGTGATTTTGCTATGTCCGTGGCTTCTCGCCATGTTACGTACCTTGCATGTTCTATTTCACTTGGAAATACCTTCTTGGGGGTCGATCTGCTTGTTTTCGCACCCCCTTCCTCCTTTTCCCTCTTGCTTTTCCATCTACGTGGGCTGGCTTTGTTGACCTGCTTTTCTGCACGTCCGCATTCCTGCTTTAGTCACATCTACCTTTGGTCTGGTCCAAAGACTATGGCTGTCTGTTTTTGCCATCTAAAAGCTCGTTTTGCATTTATAATCACTTTCTAAGTATTTCTATGCATTACTTCCATCAGCTTATTTCCCCTTGCATATAAAAATAACAATATATCTTAATATATTTTATTTTCTATATCTTTTCATCAAAAAATTTCATAAAATTTTTTCAATCACAAATTAATATATATCATAATCACTTATTCCTATATATTAATTTCATATTACATATTCCATCCAATGCATTTCATTTTTGCATTTACTCTTTATTAAATAACCTTGTAATAATAATTTTTTCTCCAAAATTATTCCATTACATCTTATTTAATTTTCTACGGCAACCCTTTCGGGACAGACATTTTCCCCTTTTGCTTGCCCCTTAAAGGGGCACGCTCTTAAAAATTTCAAAACCTTTTTATTCATTGCCGTAATGTTTGCCCATATTTTGGCATGCTCTGTTTCCTATGTTACAGTCTTCATGCCAGGGTCTTTTGGTGTCCTTTGTCGCTTTTTCTAGTCGGCCAAGGATCCCCACCTCCGGTTCCCCGACTGTCTCCCCTGGGTCTGCCTAGTGGACGACCGTTGTGACGAGTGCTGCAACCTCTCCCTCCCTGACGTCAAGAGCTTCGTCTCCGCTCGCAGGAAGAGACTCACCCATATCATATTACTATTACATTCTATTATATATATTTTTAATTACTAATTATAAATATATTAATTTTTCTTTTCTTAACAAAATATATAATATATAATAAATTCTTTTAAAATTTATATTATATTTTATTCTTATCATTGGCAAGCTTTTTCCTTCTTCCATAATTTATTTCCCCATAATTTATAAATTTGGGTATTTATTTTATTACCTTTTTATTAAAATAAAAATAAAAAGCTTGCTTTGCCCACACCCTGGCATGCTCTGCTTTCTTACAGTTCTCTGCTAGTTTTTTGTGTGGCTTGTTCTGTCCTAGTCGGCAAGGACCCCTCCGGATCCAGTTGCCCCTCGGACCCTTCCTGCCAGGTGTTCCTTCCTGCCTTGTGGGTTTCCTCAGGTTGCACCTCCAGGGCTACAGCCTGGACCAGCGCCCTGACCAGTGGCAGAACTAGTACCAGCACTCTGAGTTCTCTGCACTCTGAGCTACGTCTGACCAGCTCCTTCACTCTGAGTACTCTGTACTCTGAGCTACGTCTGGACCAGGACCTGCATCGGGACTAACGCCAGGAGCAGCGCTTCGTCTGGACCAGCACCTGGACCAGCGCCCTGTACTCTGACCTACGTCTGAGCAGCTCCTGCACTCGGAGTACTCTGTACTCTGAGCTACGTCTGAACCTGCACCAGCACCAGCGCCAGGACCAGCACTAGGAGCAGCGCCAGGACCAGCACTAGGAGCAGCGCCAGGACCAGCACTAGGAGCAGAGGGTCCAGCGCCTGGGCCAGCACTCTGAGCACTACGTACTCTGAGCTACGTCCGTCTCATCGTCAGCAGCAGCGTCAGGAGCAGCGCTAGGACCAGTACCGGCTCTCTAGTTGTCCTGGGACTACACCTAGCCTAGCGCTTCACCAGCGCCGCCGCCAGTATCCTGGCCTACCCTGGCATATCTTTGAGCTTCATTTTGACAAGCGCCGACGCCACTTCCGGCGCCGGCGCCAACCATTGGACCAGCACCAGTATCCTGTCCTGTCCTGTCATAGCTTTGAGCTTCATTCTGACCAGCCCCGGCGCCACTTCCGGCGCCGGCGCCAACCATTGGACCAGCCCCAGTATCCTGTCCTGTCCTGTCATATCTTGGAGCTTCACTTTGACCAGCGCCGGCGCCACTTCCGGCGCCGCCGCCAACCATTGGACCAGCGGCAGTTTCCTGTCCAATCCTGTCTTATGCTTGAGCTTCACTTTGACTAGCGCCAGCGCCACTTCCGGCGCCAGCGCCAACCATTGGACCAACGGTAGTATCCTGTCCATTCCGGCCTTATCTTTGAGCTTCACTTTGACCAGTGCAAGCGCCACTTCCGGCGCCGGCGCCAACCATTGGACCAGCGGCAGTATCCTGTCCAATCCGGCCTTATTCTTTGAGCTTCACTTTGACCAGCGCCGGCGTCACTTCCGTCGCCGGCGCCAACCATTGGACCAGCGGCAGTATCCTGTCCAATCCGGCCTCATTCCTTGAGCTTCACTTTGACCAGCGCCGGCGTCACTTCCGTCGCCGGCGCCAACCATTGGACCAGCGGCAGTATCCTGTCCAATCCGGCCTTATTCTTTGAGCTTCACTTTGACCAGCGCCGGCGTCACTTCCGGCGTCGGCGCCAACCATTGGGCCAGCGGCAGTATCCTGTCCAATACTGTCTTATCTTGGAGCATCACTTTGACCAGCGCCGGCGCCACTTCCGGCGCCGGCGCCAACCATTGGACCAGCGGTAGTATCCTGTCCTACCCTGTCTTATCTTTGAGCTTCACCTTGACCAGCGCCGGCGCCAACCATTGGGCCAGCGCCAGTATCCTGTCCTACCCTATATCTTCTTCGAGCTTCACCTGGACCAGCGCCGGCGCCACTGCCGGCGCCGACGCCAACCATTGGACCAGGGCCATCGTACAGCGTTTCCTGTCCTATCCTGTCTTATCTTTGAGCTTCACCTAGTTCAGCGCCGGCGCCATTACCGGCACCGGCGCCAACACTTTGGCCAGGGCCAGGACCTAGCTGCGCTGTATTTGATATTCGCTTAGACCAGCGCCGGCGCCATCACAGGCGTTGGCGCCAACACTTGGACCTTTGCCAGGGCCTTCGCAGGACTACCGCCTACTCTGACCGGACTCCGAGCTACGCTGTGCCTAGCGGCAGCGCCACCTCCTTCGTCCTGACCATGACCTTCTGACAACACCAATGCCAGTACTCTGAGTTACTCTGAGTTACGCCTAGACATTCCCAAGCGATAGAAATTGGCAAGCTCTTCTGGGACTCCTCACGTCCGCCCAGGCTCTCACGCTCAGAGGACGTCTCTTGATCCGCCCTCTCCAGGTGTTTCTCAGCCCTTACATCCGGTCGGACGACACGTCAGTAAGGATCCTCCTGCCAGCGCACCTCAGCCAGTACCTCCGTTGGTGGACACAGCCATCGAACGTCTGCGAAGGCGTCTCTTTGCTAGAGTTTCAACACACTCAGCAACTGTTCGTGGACGCTTCGCTCCAGGGCTGGGGAGCTCATCTCGGGGATCAGACCGCGTCAGGCATCTGGGCACATCCTCAGACCACCTGGCACTCAAACAACTTGGAGATGCAGGCAGTAATCCTAGCAGTGACGCACTGGCTTCCGGTTCTTCGAGGCAGTCGCCTTCTCCTGGCCTCAGCCAACTCCACGGTCGTTTGGACAATCAGGAACCAAGGAACGACAGGCTCTCCTCAGCTCCTAGACCAGGCCCTCGAGCTCTTCCATCTTCTGGACGAGAATCAGATATTCATCAGAGCTCAGCACATTCCAGGCTGCAGGAATGTCCTCGTGGACGCCCTGTCCAGACCAGACAAGCCGTCACCAACAGGGTGGATGCTGAACCCGGAGGCTTTCGCACTCATTGCCGCTCAGGTCCACCGTCCTCTCCTTGACCTGTTCGCCACGAAGCAGAACCATCAGCTCCCAGTGTACGTCTCGCCTCTCCCCGATCCAGCAGCTTGGGCCGTCGACGCCATGTCCTTGTCATGGGAGAATCTGGACGCGTACGCCTTTCCACCTGCGATTCTCCTGACCTAAGTCGTCGCCAGGTTCAAGGACACCCTCCTCCTCAGGCTGACTTTGGTCGGGCCCTACTGGCCGGCGAGAGGCTGGTTCCCCGATCTTCTTCTTCTCGTCGAGGAAGATCCGCTCCCTCTTCCACAGTGGCCGAACCTACTCCTTCATCCTCACAGTCGTCACTTCAGCCAAAACCCGAGAGGTACGCTCTGCACGTATGGACCATATGCAGAGATCCCTCTGTGCCAAGGGCTACTCAGGACGGGTAGCCAGTGCCATCCCCAGAGCCCACAGGCTATCCACGAGGTCGTTATACGATGATTAATGGCTGTCCTTCGAGAACTTCTGCAGAGACCCAGGCCGGGATCCTTTGTCGGTGGGCACCCAGTTTGTGGCCAACTTTCTCCTTCGTCGCAAACGTCACTTGGAGGGTGGGACCTTATCTACGTACCTGTCGGTTTGGGACCTCTACGTCGTCCTCAGGTATCTTCGAGGAGCTCCCTTCGAACCGTTGCCAGAGGCCTCTTTCCAAGATCTCAGGAAGACGGCCTTTCTCCTGTCGTTTGTTACGGCTGCCAGAGTGAGTGAGCTTCACGCACTGGACGTCACCAAAGTGCGGTTTGAGCAGTCCAGGAAGGGGTCAGTCCACCTCGGCCTCTTGTGGAACTTCGTTGCCAAGAACCAGCTTCCTTGACAACCTGGCAGGACCGTCACCATCCCTCCCCTCTCCAAGATCGTGTCGTCTTCAGATGTGGAGGAAATCTCCTTGTGCCCTGTTTGTGCCCTTCGGGACTACATTGACCGCTCTGCGCCCAAGAGAGGCACCAGGAAAAGGCTCTTCATCCCCTTTTCACCGTCTGCCAAGGGAGAAGTCACCAGAAACACCCTCTAACTGTGGCTCCGGACCGTCATTCTAGCAGCATATGATGCAGCAGGCTTGCCTCACCCCGTCACCAGCAACCCGCTCGAGATCCGGGCACTTGCTTCCACCATGGCCTTACATCGCACTTGCTCAGTCCCAGCCATCATGGAAGGATGTTTCTGGCGTTCTACGACGGTCTTTGCGTCTCACTACCTCCGGGTCCTCGCCGTGGAAGACGTGCAAGGACTGCAGACCTTTGGACCGTTGGTGGTAGCCCATCAGCTAGCCGTCCCAACGTCTCTTTAGGGTAAGCTGAACGCTTGTCTACTACGTTACTTCTCACATTGCACTTGGTGAGTTGTTGCGTTGTTGGCGACTTCTTGGGGTTCACCGTTTGCTTCTCTGTGCGCTTCTCTGTGCAGTTTGCTTCGGTCGTTCCCTCTCCGGGAGGATGTTTGATGGATGCTTTCTGCCTTGATGACTCGTCCTCCCTCCTCCCTACTGTCGGATCAGTGGCATATACTAAGTTAGGTAGGTTAAAAATTTATTAAAATCTAAATATTTTAGATATTTAAAAACCTACCTAACTTAGTAGGAATTACTCCCGCCCGGCCTCCCCTTCGGACTTCGCTGGATGTCTCCTACAAGACTTCGTTCCAGAAAGTATGACACGAATTTTACCCAGGATTCCGGTTTCCCGCTCATGCGCAGTGGGCTGGGGGCAGCCCATCCGGTAAGCACGATGAATTTCGCGGTAAACCTCTGTCTCTCGTGAGAAAGGTGAGTGGCATATACTAAGTTAGGTAGGTATTTAAATATCTAAAATATTTAGATTTTAATAATTTTGATTTTGAAAGATACTGCTGTACAAACAAGCACAGCTGTAACTCCTACTTTCCATGCTTATGATATAAGATTACTGCAATATGATACTTGTGTGTGCAGCTCACAACAACCTGGTGTCTGAGTGGCAATGGTTGCTGACATTCTCCACTACACTGAAGACTGCAGATGCCCTGGCCAGCCGGAGATCCATCCCTCGCGAGTTCAAGGTGCTCAAGAGGGACACAGACAATGACTATTGTGTCGGATATGTAAGTAGCTTTCTAATTTGTATTAAGCAGGTTTACAGGAGCTCTCTGTTTAACAAATGATATGTAACAGAAAATAATAATAAATAATTTATAAGGTATTTTGTTATAGCAAGTTTTTATCAATAAAAGATATGCTTCTCTGATATCTCTTGTATCATTTTTTTGCTTTCAGAGTAATGTACACAGTTTTTTTACACAAAGTTGTTTGCAAAATATAGAAACAGAGTTATCTAACTTCATAAATAGACACTGACCTCAAAATTAAATTTCTTAGAATACATTTTCCAATTTGCTATCAGCTATTTGAACTAGTCTGCAATGGTTATCCTCTAGGACAATTCGAAGTGGGATCTAAACAAAGACAGCCAGATCATGTCATGGGCAACTGAGAGGCCTGAGGACTGGCAGGTCGGGGGACGATGTGAGGTGTTCCTGTGGGGTAGCGGACGCCACGGGCAGATCTGTGAAGGGGGCAGGTCCAGTCTCACATCTGTCAAAGTACCCTCCTTCTCATGTGCACAGCAGGTGAACCATCAACTTCTTCCTTAGGTCTTCTGTAATTAGACTGAAAATCATTCCCCATCAAAGATGCGAATACAGACAGTAGATAAGTGTAATGTATAAACAACACTAAACGACCTGCCGTGTTCTGCTATTTTTGTTGAACAATCTATGATTAAATTTTACTAGCCCACACAGATCAAGGATATTTGATAAAGAAAGCTGAAACTTAGGTTCCAGCAAGTTGGCGGCTATTATGACAGTGGTGCTAACATTTTGACGTCATTGGTGCTGCAGTATTACACAAGTTTAATATATGTGTTTAAATATTACACTCGATTATCTTACTAAGCCGAGTTATAAACTTAATTGGTTTATATGGCATGCTAAAATTTGGAAATATGTGAAGGTTTAAACTTTAAACCAATAGAGTGCAATTTCAAGAGACAATATAGAGCAAAATAGTGCAAATGTTATCTAAAAGAAAAGGTTTGTTTCATTTTGCACATTGGGTGATCTATGTTATCCCTATGTGATCTTGCTCCTGCTTTCAGATTGTGTGCGGACAGAATTGTACATTTGCTATCCAGGCCAATGGGACAGTGCTGGCATGTGGGGAGGGGAGCTATGGTCGACTGGGCCACGGAAACTCGGATGATACACACACACTCACAGTTATTGCTGCACTCCAAGGTGATGGCTCATCTCATTTTTACTTTGGCTATTTGCTATATTTTCAAGCATGATCTAAGCATTGATAGATTTTGATTTTGAGGCCATTCACTATGATACATAGGAAATTAGAAGTAAATGCTGTCTGTTTATGTATCAAGGGTTTGTGACAAACATGCTGACGTCCTCGGTTGGATCTGACGGACACAGCCTCGCAGTGACAGAGAGTGGTGAGGTGTTCAGCTGGGGGGACGGAGACTACGGGAAACTTGGACATGGCAACAGTGATCGCCAGAAGAGGCCCAGACAGATAGAAGCTCTACAGGCAGAAGAAGTCATACAGGTGACATGACATCAGCTATTAGTAGACTTTGTCAATTCAAACTATTTTGTTTTATTAAGATACAGTATTGAGTATTTATGTGGATTGTTTATATCATGAAATAGAATTCTCCCAAGTAACAGAGTTCTAATTCTAATATTTCAAGACGGCTGAGGATCTAAAACATTTAAGGTCTCCAGAGCTGAAATGTTAGAGACATTTGTTGTTGGAAAGATTGTAGATACCTCTGATATATCTGCTTGCAGATTTCCTGTGGATTCAAGCACAGTGCAGTTGTAACTGCTGATGGCAAACTATTTACTTTTGGCAATGGAGACTATGGGAGACTAGGTCATGGGTCAACATCAAACAAGAAACTCCCAGAAAGGGTTGCAGGATTGGAAGGACACCATGTTGGATATGTGAGTGCCTTTGCTCAATTCACATCATGTAAAAATAGTCAAAGCAAACTGATGAAAAAATCTTTGACATTTGTTTATGTGCTGCCTCTATATTGATCAGGGGCACAGCGGTCACCATTGATTTAAGAAATGTTTCACATGTTTTGTGCCTGTATCAATGTATAACAACAACAAATTGTATAAAACTTTGTAGCATAGCGTAGAAATCTTATACAAATTTGTTGTTGTTATGCATTTATAGAGGCATAAAACTATCCTTATGATTAGATTTTCGAATATCTAGTATGAATATTGTGAGATTGTGGATTTTTAAATAAAACAATACATAGTTGAATCAAAATTGAGAACTTGATACACTAAAACGGCAAAAGATTTAATGTTTTATTTGCAACCATTCACTTCATGTAATCAGATTCATCCAAACTGATATCTGCATTTTGGGAACTACCCTCATTAGCATATCAAGCGACATTGAAATGGCCACCATTGTGAAAAGCTCAGAGAGCGAACAAGCCTGAGGATTTGTAGTTTTTAAAATAAATTATTTCCGGTGAAGGAAAGTATTTTTGTAGGAAAATGAAAGTATTTCCTTGTTACCAACACAAGTTTGAAGACAATAGGACATATTATGTCAGCATAAGACATACTAAAAACCTGAGTTTTGTGTTAGTAAATTGTGACGTCACAAGGAATAATATGGTTGTTCTTTTTTCTAGATTTAAACGAGGAAATTGCATGTTTTGAGAACTGTCGTTCAGTCAGAATTTCTGAAATACATGTAACAAAATCTTGCCTTAGACAAAGGGTATTCATGAAGTATAAAGAGGGGATAGAGAGTAATAACATTCTTACTTTAGAGAATATATCCTTATCATTAAGAAACATTTTGCAGTTGGTTTGCATTCATATTTCCTTATGCGATCAATATGATCGCTGCCTCATCAGTTAAGACTGGTATCTTACTGCTGTAGGTTGCATGTGGACTGAACCACACCCTGTGTGTGTCGGCCGATGGGTTGACTGTCTGGTCTTGTGGAGATGGGGACTATGGAAAATTGGGACTTGGCAACACCATGTCCAAACCTATACCCACAAAGATTGAATCTCTAGAGGGAGTCAACATCAAGATGGTTGCTTGTGGAGCTCACTTCTCTGTTGCTGTCACAAAGAACGGAAATGTGTACACTTGGGGACAAGGTGAGAAGTTGACAAGTTTCATTACTTACATATAACTGGTTTAGTTTTTGTTATCACAAAGAAATAGATGCTTGTTGGTATAAAGGCTATCAAATGGTTTGTGGGTGTTGTCAACAAAGCCTTAAACATAAATATTTTTTTTTGAAATAGATTCAATACAATTGCCAAGTATTTGAAGAGTTCTTAACACTACAAACTTTCAAAATAAATTTGAAAATTGAATGTTTTGTAGATCGGCTGATAGGGCAGAGTGATGCAAGGTGCAGGAACCACACTATTCCAATGTTGGTGACGGCCCTGTCCTGCCACATAGTGATAGATGTGGTGACTGGTTCGGACCACACTGTAGCTCTCACTTCAACTGGGGAGGTGTGGGTGTGGGGTAACAACTCTGATGGACAGTTGGGCCTGGGACACACCAACTCAATCAGGGAGCCTGTGCAAGTCACCACTCTCATTGGCAAGAACATCAGACAGGTATTTGTTTCTTAGAGGCGTTCCTGGTAACCCTTGAAAAAGTGAAGCAAGATAGTGGATAGTTAGTCTGAATAGTTTTAAAATACTAATACTTAATGTTCACTAACTGCAATTGCTTCATTGGTGCAAACATTATTGAAAGAAAAAAGGGTTGTGCTGTAAATTCTTCTTTGATTTAAATTCTCTTCACACATGTATGTGTGCTATGTTTGTCAGTCTATAAAATATACATATCCTCCTTTATCACAAGAACCTGTTTTATTATATGAAATTTATGTCTCTTTCTTGTGAATAAGCATAAAGACCATCATACCCAACCACTTACTGCTGATCCTCCAGATATCCGCGGGGAGGACCCATACAGCTGCCTGGACTGCCCCTCCCCCTCCGAAGCGCATCCCCGGTGCCCCAGCACCGCTCCAGCTGGGTACACCTGAGTGTATCCCTCCACAGTACGGCTCTCTCAAGGAGATGTCAATAGATGCTATCAAGTCTCGCCTGCTTGTCCTGCATCGCTTCTCAGATCTTGTGTACTCATCATGGAAATTACACAATCTCTACCCAAGACAGGTATTTGTTGTCCACCTGAGTCTTTCAAATGTGTAGCTTAGGACATTAAATGTTTTCATTTACATGTTCATGACTTATCTTGGTGCATTTTTTACTTGTACAATGTACAAATCCAATTTACTTACAGCCTTTCTTTGGGCAGACTAATCTGAACATCTTGAATTAAAAGACAAAAATCTTATTGTGTTGCAGGAGCTGAACAGTTTTGATATTGGTATATCTGGTATCATAGACGGTCGACTGAGACCAATTCTCTCTCCGAGGGTGTACACTCTGCCTATGGTGAGGTCTGTAGGCAAGACAATGTCCCTTGGAAACACCTGCAGACCCCAGATCACTGTCAAGCGACTCTCAACAAGGTACTAGCAGTCACTCATTTCAACAAGCTCTCTGCACGAGATGCAGAATATCATTACATCCTTCTCCTGATGGGAGATGATTTTATTATTTGTAATTGGCTTGTGAAAATTGTAAGATGCAAATAAGCAAACAGAGGGGGAAAGTTTCCAAACTATCAGATTATGCTAAGGGTTTGGAATTGATCTAACAAGTTTCCAAGTTTAAGTACAGCAAGTGTATACTCCTAGTTAATTGTGGATTAAAGAGGCAAAAATTACAGATTTTAGAAGTCCTTATTGTAATATAATCTATTTCAGATTTTAAAAGTTTTTATTGTTATATATAATCTATTTCAATATCTATGATTTCTAATAGACCTTGTCATCTGACAAAAGTAACATAGTCAATACCTCTCTGAATGTTGACACGGTTGTTTCTTTGTTAGAGGCAAGAAGTGTCGCCCGGTGTACGTGCAGATAGCCCAGCAGGTGGTGAAGCTTCGCCCCGAGGAACTGCGTCTCCCAGCCCACGCCTGGAAGGTCAAACTCATTGGGGAGGGTGCAGACGATGCTGGAGGGGTCTTTGATGATACTATTACTGAAATGTGCATGGTGAGTGGTCACATACCTGTGGTAGGAAGTTGCATGTGTGTAGATTAGTGGTCAGACATAATGAAATTGGATTTTTAAGGTCAGGACATTCTGACCTGAATAGTTCTGCCTAAAAAAAAGATGAATATATATAAAATATTATAAAGATAAAGATATAATTAAATATGTATTTATTAATGATTTGTTTATAGAATGAGATGGTGAAAGTGAAAAGATGAAGCATGGCATCCCTATGGAACAATTTATTAATACTCATGACATTGTGTTTTTAAATGTTAAGGAACTAAAACTTGAAAAGTTATAACAGATTGCTTTTTATGGAATTATTTTGAGCACATTTTAATTTTAAAATGCATACAGGAACTTGAGTCTGGAGTTGTCCCCCTTCTCATACCAACACCAAATGCAAGGAATGAATCTGGGAATAACCGAGACAGGTAGGCATCAATTCTATGATTGCATAATTACATCCCCAAAGATAGTAAACAGCAGTCCATCCTTCCGTTTTGTCAAAAAAATAACCTTGGGCTAGATCTATCTAACTTTGCACACTTGTTAACCACAACCTTGTCTATAATTAAAACCAATTTTGAATTTTCTCGAATTCTTTTTTTTTTCAATTGCTTGCAATGTTTTAAAACCTCTTTCAGATAGCCTCTAGTACCATGAATAAACAGTAAGGTTATGTTTTCTTAAAATTTGACACTTTTTATATTTTAATTGATTAGCACAGGCCTTTTATGTAAGTGATTCCCTGATTAATCCAAGGGCATATCATTCAGAGAATGTTTAGTAAAACACCTAACCCAACCTTGTCAACCCCTGCAGGTTCCTGCTGAACCCAACCCTGAGTACAGAGGAGCACATGGTGCTGTACAAGTTCCTCGGCATCCTCTTTGGTGTGGCCGTGAGGACCAAAAAGCCCCTCGACCTGCATCTAGCCCCCTGTGTCTGGAAACTCCTGGCAGGCATGCCGCTACGGGTCGAGGACTTAGAAGAGGTATCATCTCATCTCCCTTCTCACAACTGTCATAATCATTTGATGAACATGTCATCACTGAATAGACTTGTTTCTTACTGGGCACATTACTTAACTCTTTGATTTATGATTTATCAGTATGAACAAAAGTGACAAAATATGATTGTGTTGCAGGTGGATCATCTGTACATTCAGAGTTTACGAGGTATCCAAGATATTCATGAAAGTGGTGTCAATGAAACCAACTTCCATGAGGTGAGACATACTTTTTATTACTTCTTAATGATAATTTTTTGTCCCCCGCCGCAACGCGGAACGGGGGACATTGTATTCAGCGGCGTCCGTCCATCCGTACGTACGTCCGGATCCTTGTTAACGCGATATCTCAAGAACCGTTGCACCCAAAGTCTTCAAATTTGGTCACAGCCTACCTTGTTGGATTACGCAGACACCAGTCACTTTTGGTGACCTTGACCTTATTTTCAAGGTTACTATGGCACTTTGACCACTTTTGAAGCTCTTGTTAAGGTGATATCTCATGAACCATTTCACTCAGAGTCTTCAAATTTTGCGTCAGTCTACATGACGAGAATACGCAGACACCAGTTGATTATTGTGACCTTGACCTTATTTTCAAGGTCACTACAGCACTTTAACCACTTTTTAAACTCTTGCAAACGTGATATCTTATGAATGGTTACACATTTTCAAATCACCACAGCTCTTATGGAATGTGTGCTATCAGTTATTTCAGTCATAATAATTATGTCTACTTTATATTTTTTATTTAATATGTATAGAGAGCATGCTGTCTACCAAATTATAATATCTTAACAATGAATTCAGTATAAGCGGCGGGGGACATTGCCACATTAGTGGCAAACACTTGTTTTCAATGCTTTGTTGGGGTTTGATAAAACAGTGCTTAGTGTGGATGTTTTCGAGTCAAGAGGTCCTTGTTTCAAATCCTGTAATTGTTGTAACTCCTGATAAAGTTTCACCACTAGACCTACCCATAAAGCAATAGACTTCATACTCTTTCCATGCAATATTTCTAGATGACAAGATAAATGTAAAGGATTCTTTGAAAATGGTGTTGCATCCAATCTAAAAAGGTAATAAGGCACTTGTTGAGAGCAGAATAATCACAACATTGACAATGTAACAAGGGGTTTAGACTGAAAAATTCAAATTAACAGGGTTCCAATAAGTAGAGTCATAACCCTGTAATAATGCTAAATTATGTTGGCAATGTTTCAGACATAAGCGGTGTGAATTTGATAAACAAATGTAGACATACTGATTGAATGCATGGTGAATGTTGCAGTACATTCCTATCAACTGGTTTGAGGGCCAGAGCTGTGAGGGGCAGACTGTTGCTGTAGTGACCGGTGGCTCCAACATCCCCCTGCACTTCCTCAAGCGGAAGGAGTATGTGAACAGCGTCATCCAGTACCGCCTCCATGAGATGGATAAACAGGTGTGTGGGCCTGCTTGGTAGTGTGCCCATAGGGGATACTCAACAACATGCCATGTAATGCAAAACAATGTAACAGAAATACAAGACAACAAATAGACAGATTAATTGAAATCACAGGAACATATTGGTAGATAGTTGAAACTATTATTAAGGTGATGTGATTCAAGCAGTAATATTTTACTAATTTGATATTGCTGTATAAATATCTTCAACTGGTGAGTTATAACTGTGTGTATGAGTGAATACAGTTTTCGGTTATAGATGATGTGTTGTTTGTTTGTGCAGGCGAGTGCAGTGCGAGAGGGCATGTCATGGATCATCCCAGTGCCACTGATCTCTCTTCTCACGGCTCAGACGCTCGAGCAGTATGTTTGTGGAACTGCAGAGGTCTCCATAGATGTACTGCGCAAAGTTGTCAGGTACATGCATTCTAGAATCTTTTGAATTAAGGTTATTTTTGGTAAACTATTATTTGAAAAATTATTTCTTTTCTCACAATGCTTCTGACCAATGGTGTTTAATTGAAAATCTTATACATTTTTTACTGAATTATCAATTGCAATGATTCCCCTGAAAAATCTCAGTTTTGGATATAAATAATAGGATAGAGATCATTGTGACACAAGTTTTTGGGTAAAGTTGTTTTTGGTATTGTTATAAGGTACCGTGGTATTGATGAATGCCACATCATCATCCAGTGGTTCTGGGCTGTGTTGGAAGCTTTCACTAACGACGAGAGGATCCAGTTCCTCCGCTTCATCTCCGGGAGAAGTCGACTTCCCACCAATCCTGCCGACATCACACAGCGCTTCCAGATCATGACCTCGGACAGAGTGAGTGAATCACATTATAGGAATTTGGTCTCAATGTATCAGAAAATACTTTCTGGATGTATTTGATGCAATTAAGAACAACTTTTCTGTCATCTTGACTGCTTCAGAAATGTTTTCAAGTGAAGATGTTGAATTAATTTTGAATTAAATTAATTCAATTTTGCAACAAAAAAGAAAATATATGATAATTAGAGGTTATAACATGTCATTTTTCATATCATACCTCATATCAGCCCGAGACCCCCATATCAGCCCGAGGGCCGCAGGCCAGAGGGCTGATATGGGTCGAGGGCGGATATGAGGTATGATATGAAAAATGACATTTTGTAACCTTTTTATCATATATCAAACTTTTTTTCTCTGGCAAAAGAATTATCTTAAAAATAATTATGGATAAAAAGTTTTGAAACAGAAATAAAAAGTCATAAAAATAACAAAACGATCATTCATTACAATTTAAAGAGTTAAGTTTGAGAAAAATATTGTGAGTAGCTCAACTTATTCACATTACTAGAAAACCTTTTGGTGTTTGTAACGAATATCTACAGCTAAAAGCTTCAAAACATCGTTTTTGGTAATGCAAACGCAAAATATACTATCTATGTTGCCAATGACGTTACTTTGCAAAGGGAGATAACTCTAACCAAAAGTCCCCCCGGCTGATATTGATATGGATTTGCGGACCGGGCTGATATGGCTGATATGGATTTGCGGACCTGGCGGCAATATGGGTGCTGTGTCCTTGCCTCTATCACACATGCAAAACAACACATATTATTGATAGATATATGATAACTAATATTACATGCTCATGCATTTGCACATATGTTGATGTTGATGTCATATTTGAGCAACTATGAATGCAGGTTATTAGATGAAAGACATTTGAGAAGGCACTGAAGTTTCTTCATACTAATTACAGGGTGTGGACAGTTTGCCGACATCCCAGACATGTTTCTTTCAACTACGCCTGCCAGTGTACAGCAGTCAGGAGATGTTGGCAGAGAAACTGCGCTACGCCATCAACAACTGCCGCTCCATCGACATGGACAACTACATGCTGGCTAGGAACATTGACACAGGACCTGGCTCTGATGATGACATTGCTTGATAGGTCCATCATCTCTTGTTTCTTTTGATGGGTATTTAATGATGGTGTAAAAAACCTTTCCAATGTTTGATATATACATGCTCAGATCATATCGAAAGGCATGCTGTAAATTTTGATATAGAAACTGTTTTAAATTACCCAGCAATAGCTGAAAGGGTTGTGGATTAAATTTCCTTAGAATGTACAATAATCAAGGTGGAAGAACATTATCCTTGACTTGAAAGCATGAATGAGGTTCTGATTCTATTTATGATGAAAAACTCAATAAGACTATATGTTCAAAAACAAGGTCAACTTTGGTTGTATGCAAGATTATTTATGTACCATCCAAAATGTATTCCGGAGTAGATATAGTTTTTTTTTTAGATCATGCAATATCTACATTATAGATAACACTACAAAGTGTCATAATCAGTTGCATCATCAGTTAATGACATCACAAGGCTTTGACATCACAGTGGTTACAATACCTTGTCATCACAAAGATGATGACCTAAAAATGCTATGACATCACAATGCCATGACTTTACGAGTGAAGATTCTAATGGCATTTTATGTCTCAGATATGGGCATTCTTTTGCTGGTAACTGTTGAAAATTGATTTTGGCAAGCCTCAAATATTTGTTACGGAAATCAACTATTGTTGTGTGATATCCGAAGATACTCTGGTGAGATTGTCTATTTATCCAGAGAGTCTGAGATCGAATTTTCTAACTTAATATTTGTCACTGATTTACTGGTCAACTAATGCTTAACAGCACTGGGCCAGGCAATATCCTGTATATTAACCATTTATTTTCATATTCTCATCATTAAATGATAGTTTAGCATAGTAGATAATTCTATGCCAAACTTGATGCGTGGAAATAAGTTTGTATGTGAATATGCATTATAAAGAAACTAATGCTGTACCAAAATGAATGTGCTATCTAACAAGTATTTTGTTTTATCAACTAAAGCAGAAAGGACATTGAACTCAAACATGTTGATAGCTAAGTTATGGAATTGATATGATCTATTCATTTGTTGTAACAAAGCTTTCTCTTGTATCCCATTGGTGCTTAGTTCAATGTACCATTGAGTGGTTAACATACTTGATATGATCTTCCATCAAATGTGCTTACCTTACATAATGTGCTCTATCAATATGCTGTAAAACATATCAGATTGTATTTCAATGTAAAATATAAGGTAATCCTGCTTCATGACTGTCTATTATTCAAAGACTTTATTCAGTCTAGGGCTTAATTCTGCAAGTCTAGATTGACTGAATACACATGAAAAAGCTTAATGAAGGTACAGTAATTGTTTTTAATATTTCATAGACTAATTTTTAAACTACAGAAAACGCTGTTTATGAAAAAGATACCTTTGTACTGTTTACATGTTTCTGACAAGTATAAGTAGGTCATGTCAAAACATGTAGATGTCAAAACTTATTGTGCAGTTTTGTCTATTTATTTGTGTTTTAAAAACCCTATGTGATACAAATGCTTGGTTTGGAAATGCTCACAAATCATATAAATCCTGATATGGTTTTTGTGAAATGTAAATATATATATGAACTGCTTAAAATTGTGTTACACTACAATGACATTTGCTGGTGTTTGAGTCATGTAATATGTACATAAGGTTGAGATCTATGTAATGTCTTGTATATATCATGTTATTTAATACACGCCTGTGCTGTGCATGCTTACATCATAAAGACTTCCTGAAGCATATCAAATATGTGATCATTTTTGTGATACATTGACAATTTTACAAGGAGTAGAAATTTGAGGTGTAAAAACAGTTTGTGCATCAAAATATCATACCCCATTTATATGGCAAACATTTGCTCATATGCAAATTTGCTCATATGAGTAAATCTACTCATGTGAGCAAATGCAAATTTGTTTTCGTTTATGGTTCGTTTTAAGAACCCTAAGTATACCCATGGCACTAGACACATAGTCTGCCATTTAATCTATAGCCATGGAGATTATAATACTGTGAAGACTTCACAGATTCAGGAAATTCTGTTTATCTTTAGTTATTGTGTTTAAACTCACTATGTGTCTATATGACAGTTCTGCTTAGGGTGGAATATTAAATACTTTTACTTACCCATAGCAAATTAAGTTGCACCTACCCTCTCCTAGGTGCAAATTTGATCCTGGTAGCAAAATCTGCACATGAGTAAATGAGACTACATCCAAAATTCACACACAAGTAAAAATTTGCATATATATGCAAAAAAATACACCCGTATAACTGTTGCTGTATAAATGGGGTATAAGTGATTTGATATGATTTGTTACTCAATGTGCCATAATGATGTAATGAATTAGTAGTGTAGAAATAATGAATCTTGTACATCTACTATAAAACATGTCAATTATTTGATGGTAAGAAGAGTGAATGGAAGGGAGGTATGCTGAGGGGAAAACACAATAGCAGTGATTAATCTACTGAAGTTGGTTAGAAAATAGCTATGAGTCGCAGGATCATTTTTTGTTCATGGTTTTATTTGCTTTCTTAGTGAGGGAGTCACTTCGGCTCAGACTCACATGACCTTGTGGTAACTAGTCTCTCAAATCAGCAGGTCATATTTAAGAGATAAACCTACTGTGCTTTTTAATTTTCGTGGTCTAACGTAGATTCGATACCTGTTGATGTCATTCGGAGCCGAACACGTTAAAAAACACAGTTGGTTTATCTCCATTCTACCATGAGTTTTTTTCTAGAAATCTATTAAATTTTTATTTTTTCTGAATTTTTGGTGTTTTTTTTTTGTTTTCATGGAAACAACTTGAACTTACCGTAGTACATATGGGGGTTGGGGTCATTTTCTGATTAAAAGTTTGTACAGGGGACATCACAGTGCATCATATGCACATATTTCTAGTTTACAAATTGTATTAACTTGATGTACCGGGTAGTCTTAAAAACAAGCATTGTTTTGTTCAATCCAATTGATCTGCAATTATCACAGCCCTCTGTTCTTATTTAGCACATTTATTTTAAAACTGACTTTTGACAGATTATGAAACATTTAGGTAGAAATGTTGAATGTTTGTTAACACTACTGATTTTGCAATGGTAGATGCTGAATGGCATCATCTGAAAAGTCATTTTTATTCTGTGTTGTAACTTGTAAATAAATACTTGTATATCGATTGTTGGTTTTCATTTTTTTCACAGTTCATGCAGGACTTCTTGTTTGAGAATTTAGCCTTGGTCAGTTTTGAAAAAGCCTTTCAACAAATGACATCAAGTTGTATAATCCCTGGCCTGCAGCAGCTGTACATGTCATGCAGAAGAAGCAAGATCATCTTTAGTTTGAAATGTCAATTGGTGACTGCATCGAGGGATACAATTTAATTCAAAACCAATACAATAATCATTGTTACAATAAATATGTGTTGAATGTAATGAAAATGCATGAACAAAATCACTTCTCTTATTTTTTTCTTTAGGTTGGTATAACATAGCTTCAATTGATTTTGCGCAATTGACGCTAGACCCTTAATATAGATACCGGTATTAATCAGCTATTTAAAACAAATAAACAAGGCATGACATTTAGGTCTAATCTAGACTATAGTCCTTGAAAAAAAGAGTTCATGACTAATTGTTTCTTTATATTTTTTTATATTTGAAATATAATAAAAAGAAGTCCTGAACCATTCTTAATTTCAGGCCTTAAACTGAGGCAACTAGACTTGACAACATTTCCTAGACTGAAGAAGGCTCCTTTAACTGTCTTTTGCTTTAGGGTCTGGATTACAGACAAGGTCTAGTCCATCAACTTTTGGGGATTCAACTTTTTTTCAATTTTATATTTTCTTGTTTCAATGTCATCATGTCATTTGAAGGGTAGGGTTATTTTCCGGAGCAGAACTCTGAAACTACATAACCAATCTTCACCAAATTTGGTAATACATCTTATTACTCTACCGTTGAAGATATCGATGTTTAATAAATCTACCATGTTATTAAACATATTTGTCATAACATCGCGCGCTGACCGAATGATGTGACGTCATGTCAGCGAATTTCTTTATATTTTTACGATGTAATTAAGCAAGTAAAAATAAAATACCAACCTATTCACTCGTTTCATATCTCTCGTAGCATTCTCTATCTCTTCATATGATGTAGATGTGCCTTTTGGAGGTTTGACTTCTTGTCAATTTTATAGTGTTTGATTAATTTTGCATGGTAACAGTTTGGACTTTGTCATAAGGGAAGGTTTCTGGATCATAACTCTGGCACTACTTGACCAATCTTCACAAAATTTGGCATACAATCTCTTCATATCATGTAGATTTTGCAGTCTAAGTAAACCTAGCCTCACTATTATCCGTTACACTGCTATACTGAGTCTAGAAAGGCTTGGTTGAGAGTCGCGTCAGCCCACGTGACCAAGTTGACCAATCAGAACTGATCTTACCAAGCCACAATAGTCTGCCTTCGCACGTATAACGTTGGAGGGTCAAAGGTCGCAGAAAGGTCGGCTGACGCGACCCTCAACCAGACCTTTCTAGACTCAGTATAGCAGTGTAACGGATAATAGTGAGGCTAGATTTACTTAGACTGGTTGATTTTGGGGGTTTCAATTTCTTTTCAATTATTTATATTTGGGTTCCATGGCATTTGGGACTTTGTCATTTTGAAGGAAAGGGTTAGTTTCATAAAAATAACCAAAACTTACAGTATATGTTGTTTTATAGAAATAATATTTGAATTTATTTGAGTTTTAAAAATATACGAGGAAGTTTTTAAAAAAATACAGCTGAAATGGTGTATTTTGGAGACATCCGTTTTTACCAGTAAAAACACTGTCTAGTGATATAACTGTAGTCCAGTCGATTTTGAGAGATCTATTATTCTATACGGAAACGTCAGTTTGAGACAAAATCTTGCCGATAAATTATACTCAGAGTGAAGAAGATGATCGACCTTCCATAAACTATTTGGAATTATTGACATTTCAAACTTCTAAAATGATACTTGTTTATATTGTTTTCGTGGACACGCAAGAACAGATCATTGAAAACATTAGTCAGTAGTATTCTCGAGAAAGTCGTCATCGGTAGTAGACACACAACTTCCAACTTATGTTTGGACGCGGAAATACCCAGCACATGATACGTGACGCGGCATCGTACGATTCTCGTGCTACAATGGGCTAACTCATTAGGTTTGTAGGTTGGAAGTGTAGAGTACAAATTATTATCTGCTAACATCCACGATATCTGTGTGTATAAACATGCATTTTAAGACGATTAAGGCCCAAATACATTGATAATCGACTAGTTGACTGAAGGCATTTATCAATGTATAAAGGGATTCACAGCAACAGACTCTTAAACCCTCTGAGTAAAATGGACTGACCGTGGGAAATTTGTGCGTAAAACAACATGGAATTCATTGACGATTCATCACATCGCGATTGGTCATTGCAAAAACCTTCGTCCAATCAAAATCGATAGCTGTGGCGGGTTATTGTTCCTGCGAAGTCGTGTTTATCATAAACATGTTTTGAGAGAGAATCATTTTGCCCGTTTATTCGAATATTCCAAATTGTTGTTCAAAGACATTCAGCCAAGCAATAACCATTTTATTGTTCTAAGACAGTTGAAATTCACATACTTTTGACAAAGTGTGAAACTAATCGAGGAACGCTACAAACATATTGACCTCTTTTTCCACTGGCATCAAAGGAAGATCGTAGATTTGTTGTCAAAATATCCAACGACGCATTTCTTCACCAAGGCTTTAAAAACTCACGTAAGTAGTTTTTAATGTATTCACTTACTGTGTTATTTTTAAATCTCGCACTTCCCCATTACGGCAATGTACAGAGTTTTGGCACTAACACAGTAAAAGGCATGATTCCCACGTGTTTGAGAAGTCAACGCTGTTTTATCTTACGACACGCCTCCTCAACACATGTTCATTATCGATTCAATCATGTATAATTCCCAGGAACGAAAAGATAACTTCCGAACAGAATGCGTTTTATTCTAGACGTTTAGGTGGGATAAAGGTGTAAGATCAAATGAGAATTTAAACGTTTGGGTTCGATGACATGTGTCATTGTCACCGACACGTTTTGAATTTCTCGAGGTCTTGGCTGTATCTATAAACACCATTGTCCATTGTCGAGTTGCTTCGTAAATGGAGAAAATTCGATTCTATTCTACACAGACATTTGTATATAACTAAATAAATAAATTTGAAATTCGTTTATCCTTCAACTGTCAACGTCATGTTTAGAGAGAGGGTTTTCTAAGTTGTATGAAGGTGGTCCATTATCATGGGTCTTATTGTTTTACATGTATATTTCCCTCTAAATAAGTACAATCTAAATAGTGTTTCTTGTTTTTAAACTCTGCACATATATCCTTCCAAAATATGTTAATTAAACTTCTATCTAAGAAAAAATATTTTTGGACATAGTTACAGATATAAAAAATCTTATCTGTGTGGTGTATTTAATCCGAAGTGTCCCTATTAATAATAATAATAATAATACCGTACTTGCCTTTTCAGGAATTTGTCAAGGTAATTAGAATATGATAAATGAATTATTCTCTGTAGAAAAAAATCACCAATGTAATATTATTATTTACTAATTGAATGAAAATTGCTTTGATATTAGGATATTTAACACAATATTTGCAAAGCTCTAACAATAAAATTCTAATAAAAGGCGCCTTGTCGCAGTTTTACTGAGCAGCCATTTTTGATAAGTGATTTGAACACAAACGCCATTTTTTTTACAATTAAATTATATATATAATATTCAAGTTACATTGCTCCTGAACAGTGAGATCATTGTTTTCACATTAATCATACCTATAAAATGAAAAGAGAATGTTGCAATCTATTTTAAGCTCATAAATAACCTACTTTAATCTGGCGAAAACGTTATAATTTTAGGGTTTGTGTCTTATTTTCTCAGTAAATGTAATACTTCGTTCAACATCTTTGAAACCATTAATAGTAATAATACATTTTCCTTTCATACATTTCTGTTTGGTATCTATCAAACTATTCACATACAAAATAAAAGAACTCTTGGACAATATTTCGTGAAGACAGGATTGTTTTTTAGATATTTCATAATATAAGAATAATCAACGAGTTGCGAGGAATTACGGATTATCTGTCCTGAGTTAATTATTGCGATAAACTCCGAGCTTCAGCGAGGAGTTTGACACAATAATTAACGAGGGACAGATAATAAGTAATTCCGAGCACCGAGTTGGTTATTCTTTTTCTTACCAAAGATCATTTTAATGCATAAAACGGGGGAAAAAAGAATAACATTAAAAACTACGCGCGGCCGGTAAAGTACAAATTGTACTCATACGCCATTCATAATGTTGCTCACTACTTCGCGGCTCGATGAAGTTCGCAAAATACGCTCTAATTATAAATAGTTAATAATTTTTATGTCACATTTTATCACAAACATATTGTCTCATATGACAAAAAAATATATTTATTGACCGCGCACAACCAGAGAGAAAAAGTTAGACGTCGTTAGCTTTCGTTAACGTTTGACAAGCCTAGCGAGGAATGTTATGACGTCACTGTTTGACGTCATGTTTAATGACGTAACGACAGTTCGGCTAGCGACTCTCCCACACAGCGCCGCCTTGAAGATTTGAAATAGTATTTACGGCAAAAAAACCCATCAAAAGCTTTAAAAATGTTGTAGTAATGTGTGACTTTCGCAAATTAGGTATGAGATTTGTCATATATATCTCTCGACTGAAATATAAGATCAAAGAGAATCATGAATGGTATAAAAAAGTTCCGTCAACCAATCAAAATGCGAGTTATTTTTAGAAAAACTGTAATTCCCATGACCATTATGCAAACTTTAATACCCGGAATAATCATGCCCACTTGGGTAAGAAATGAAAATAATATCCTCAATATTTCAGATCACTGAAAATGTAAGAAAATATTACTAAACATTTGAAACAAATTAGTTTAGTTTATTCATCTATGATGTGCTTTGCAAATATAAATATACCTTGTATAGGCATTGGAGACTTAAATGAGTTTACCACGATAATAGGGTTACCACGATAATAGGGTCACTAGCCATATAACTTGTACCCAATCCTTTTCTGATGAATAAAGTATGTTTAAACTAACATCATGTGCTGATAATCTGGATGTTCTTTTTAAGATTGTTCAATTTGGGACCATCCTTTCTGCAAAATAGAGTAAACAAATTCTTTTTTTTTTTAGGTCAAGTAAGTCCCTTGTGAGATTTGAACTAACCCCCTTGTATTCAGGAAAATACCCCTAGCAATCATACTAGCAGCTAACCAAATTGCCCATCTCGCCTCGATAAATCATAATGTACAAAACATCACGACATTGAAGATGCAATATTTCCTCGATCAGACCCCCTTTACCCCCGGCGTGTATTCGAGAATCGTCGTGTAATCGAGACAGCGTCTATTTATTTTTAGTAGGAAATTTCATTATGGCAAATTCTCTACGGGAGCATTAATTTATCAAGTTATCACCCGGCGTGTATTTATTTTAAACAGCCATACCCCCGGCCTCTATTCGAGACCCGGCATCTATTCGAGGCCTGGCGTCTATTTGAGGAAATACGGTAGCTGCTAGGTGGTCATCATGATTACACATTTAATTTAGATCCAGGTCTCGGCCTATGAGAACCAGTGATTTTGTAGGAGTGGCTGGTTAGTAGAAGCGGTGATTTCGTAGGAGGATCCGTTTCGTAGAAGGTGATTTTGTAGGAGTGATATTTGTTACATAAATTCTTGAATGTTATTGCAACCTTGTTTTATGATTGGTTTTCGGACAGTTATATTTCCCTGATGCATGTCAATATAAAAACAGTCTGAGAATCTCATTGGTCAATACCCGAAGGGTAAGGATGGCGGTATTAATGATATACCGACATATTAATGATATACATATTAATGATATACCTCGTGAGGTAGAAAAAGTTAAATATAAACTTTCTACCTCACTCGATGAGATAAACATGGTATTAGTCAAGAAAAGACAGATATCCTCTATATATTGTAATACAGGAATAAAACGATAGGTACACTTCTGAAAATATCCAATATATCGAACGTCAACAATTTCCATCTAAAATTTAAAAAAACCACAATCAAATGAAGCATAATTTTTAGGAAATTTTGAAAGAAGGTGTGAAGATGTATTATGAAAATTTTAGATAGGTACACAGATCATAAAGGTCCTTGAAACATATCTTTTTCCAAAACAGCTGCTAGCTGAGCATTGATTATCATTTAAATGCTCATATTAAGACAAGATAGCATGTACATTATTGCGTTTAAATAACTATATATTGCAATGCATATTGCAATATGCTTTCCTGTACCCTTATACCCTTATTACGAAACCTTATCGAAGGGCTATCTCTTCATAATATATGTTGCGTTGGACTTGTCACATGAAATAAAAAATAAATCGGAAGAAAATAATATAATTTCCAAAAAGGTACAAAAGTAACAGACTCATAATGACTCCTTATGAAATGTTTTGGAAACATTTAGTGACAGAATAGAACAATGAAGTCTTCTAGTCATTTATAAATTGTAAAAATTCATATAACATCATATTACTTCATTTATTTATAATATATACAAAAAACACACAACATACACTTCCGACCATTAGGCATATTCATGTAGAAAGTCTACTTCTCAGAACCACTGTTCGATCCTCCTACAAAATCACCGAAAAATCCTCCTAGTACTGGATCCTCCTCCTAAATTACCTACACCCAAGCCTATGCATACAAGCTTGAATAGAATGCAGATGCTTATCATTTCCTTCCTTGGTGAACTCTCAAGGAAGATGAACATATTAAATTTGACAAATTTCTATAATGAAAGTCATTGAGAATCATATTAATTTACCAGAAACATGTTTAGGGAGCTTTTATTGATAAAAATTCAATATATTCATTTATAAGTTTAAAATTCTTAGTAGGGATGTAACAATAGATGAAACTTTCAACTTATGGCGATATTAAGTTCCTGTGCCAATAGTACTTTATCGATAGTCATTTTTGAAACAATCAATATAGTATCAATAGCACGTCTAACTATTGATACAATCATCATTTTAGTCAATTTAGCTAAGTTCAATTTAAAAGTAAAATTCACACATAAACACGTCTCTTTATATTTCAAATACTGGAACCCACCGGAAGATAAAACAGACACCTTTCTTGTTGCCAATTTAAAAATGGATTTCCTTAAGTGAGGTCGAGGTTAAATTCATTCTAAACAAAGCAGCAAACTCTGCCTTTCCTTTATTAACTATCGCAAAAGCTATAGCAATAGTTACTCACAATAGACTATGATATTGCAATAGTCCCTTGGGGGTCAATAATCACCGCTTATTTTCAGACAAACGAAAGTTGTAACATCAGAATAAATATATGATAGTAAGTTACATTGCAACTAATATATCATTGGAATAATGTCAAGGGGTCAATAATCACCGCTTATTTTCAGACAAACGAAAGTTGTAACATCAGAATAAATATATGATAGTAAGTTACATTGCAACTAATATATCATTGGAATAATGTCAACATAGGAGTATAAGTGGGCTAAAGTGGCACATTACTGTATTCATTATGTAATACAATTGTATCACATTTGAGGGAAACACAATCAAGCACTTACGAAAAACAGGTTTAATGTTGTTCAATCAATTTTACTGTTGTCCAAACAACATTCTGAAACTTTCATAAACATTTATTAAATGCATTTTATGATAATGTACTCATTAGATTTACACTTCTTCAAAGAACAATTGGTTTGTTAGTGACAATAATAATACAGCTTAGGAGACTCCAAGCACACCTGTGCGTAGTTTAATTGAGAGACACTCCAGCTTGGGTACAATGATGTAACAGCCTATGTATGAGCTGAGCATTACATGGTCAGTAGATCACAGGACCTCAGAGGAACCTTACAGTGGTCATATATTGTGACTAAGGTGAGACATTATCAGATTGACAGGTTAGTGGCAAATATTACTCAGAAAGCATGATTTACTGTATAACAATATCTTCATTTTGAAAATTGTGACATTTCAGAGAATATGCATCCGGGTATTCTTTCTTCAGGTTGGATGTTGGCAATAGACCTTTGAAAAAGCATTATGTTCAGAATCTACTGTCTTGTACATTTTGTTACCTCGGTAATATTATTTGTGTCTGATGCAACACAAATGATTGTTACTTCCTTTCTTATCAGTATATTCATAAGCCATCTTGTGATTCTGCTGTCATTTGGGGCGGGATAGCGCAGTGGTTAGCGCGTTCGGCTTCGGATCGGGTCCGTGGTTTGAATCCCGCAACTTTGTCTGCAGTAGAGAACTGTTCTACATGCAGTCAGGTTTGGGTGCAATGCTACACTGAATTTAAGTGCAGTACCACCCATGGTTCGCTAGTTCCAGCCGATGCTCGCAGGTTTCACCGCAATACAAAGCCACAATAGTGTTTATCTGGCTTTGAATTTATGAAAATTCAAAACTTGGTAAATGATCTACTGGATTATGTAAACCTCGTCCTAAACAGTTTACAGAGAAGCAATGACAGAAAATTAGTAAATTATATAATGAAAAAATCTCAAAAATGATTTATGCTGTGTATCTTAAGCAAACACCCCTTGACAACCAGTTAGCTATATATATATACCTGTAAGAAATGAACTTTTAACCCTTTTTAACAGTTATTTTTTTAAGGATTATGTAGTAAGAAAGTCTGTTACTGCTAGAGGGTAAAGGTGGGAAACTCCACGGTTCAAAGTCCAGCTGTCATGATGTCAACATGCAGTTTGCTAATCCATTACCATGTCAAAATCTTATGTCAAATCTGGCATTGCATAATGTTGTACGAGATATATGTATATTGTTGTGTGTAATCATACTTTATTGGAGAAACATCATACTCAATAATGATTGACATATGTCAAAGTTATGCTTTTGAATAAAAATTTTGAAAGGTTACCGATAAAGTTTTGAACCTCATGTTTATTTTGAATGGCTATTTCATTTTATTTTAATTTATATATCTTATGATTATATGTCTTAACCTAGCTTCAAAACCTTGATGCACAGATATGTATATATCTGAAGTCCTTCTTAATATCCTTGCATTCTATCAACAAGATGTATAATTATATTTAGATTTTTAAGTATTATGAATTTATGACAAATCAACAGTGTGTTGTTGACATGAAGAAGTCACATTTCACTGGCTTTTTATGACACCTGTTATATATATAAACCAATATTTATATTGCCTGTTGATGTGAAAAATATTTGATAACTCATAAACAGTAAGTAACAAATTAACAGTACACCTGTTTTGTTGAAATTTGAGAAAATTATAAGTATTGTTAGCTTATGACCTTTAAGTATCATCTATGAACCAGTATTTTTGGGGTGATCAACATCTTCACCCATGCATGGATAATGTGTAGCTAGAACCTGGCCACTTAACTCTGTTGGTATGTTGGTAAATTGGTATGTTATGTACATGATTGTATATGAGCCTTTTGAAAAAAATGTATGATAGTAAATAGAGAACTTTGGTCTATTTTGACATTCAGTAGTCTAACTATCTTAAGTAAAATACCACTACGAATGAATCCTCAAAATGTCCAAATTTCAAGTTATAGGAAATTAGTTTCCATTTAGACTTGTGCAGATCTGAACAAGTACAAACTCAATCTGGATAAATATGATATCTTCTTGAACATATCGTTTTACTGTTTTACTCTTGTCACTTGTGAGCAGTATTTATTTCACTAGCCTGGTATACATATCACTACTGTCACTAGCAATCTTCAAGAACATGTTTTCTAATGGTGACAACTTCATGGATGATGAAATAATTCATTTTTTTGGTACTGTTAAATAGGTATTATTTTTATGATCTTCTACAAGTTTTTTACTTTTGTCTAATGGAATAAAGAAATAATTGTTAAATCCACATAAAACATTTAAAATCAAGAATCAATTATATCCTGACCAAACTTTTGTTCTTTCAAATTTGAAAGTAACTAGGCAGTGTTACAGTTCCTGTACAGGGTGTTGGACAGTGAATGATAAGCTTTGTGTTCTATAAACTTATAATAGCCTGTCAATTAGTCTTGAACTTATTTTAATATGATTTGTGCACTTGTCTTATAACTTGTCTTGTTCAACAATTATTCTTTGAAAGACACAATCTTCAAGTTCTCTTACTTTGTAGATGATACTAAAATTATGTTGTTTACCCAGCTACTGAGGCCACAGAGTTTTTTTTTATTAAATTGAGTCACTGAATCATGTCTGTTTTTATTTCTATCTTCTCAGTATGTCTATATAGCATTCCAGTTCTTATAATGTAAAGACTTATGATTTTGAAAAAGCAAGTAGTTGTTTACATAATGAATTACATTGCTCTTCAGAACTACCATAATTGATTAGAAACTAGCCTTGTTATGTTATCTGGACGCCAGTAAACATCATTAAACCTTGAGGAAACTCAATCATATTCAACTCTGCCACATATTTCAAGATTCAGTGATGTTCCAACGGGGACCCTGTAGAAATTTGTATTCTTCTGCCTTGGCATACCTCAAACTTTTGAAAAGTATGATACTGCTATCATAACAAGGGATCCATCTGTTAAAAAAAGGGCCAAATTACCCTTTTCGACTGATAATCAAGGAACATCACTGCTCATTGCCTGATTAAAGAGAATTTAAAGGAATGGGTAACTCCAAACTGGTACATTATGGCTAGGGCATGTCACCTGAATTAAGGTAATTATTGACAATTGTAACAGAAGTATTTCACAACATTATATCATATTATAATGCACTATTGGTGTATCTTATGCTGTAATGAATATAATATACTTTAATTGAATTGAAATATTTAAATGTCAAGGTTTCAAGATACAAATATATATCAATACCGAACTTATACACATGTAATTGTCAAATACTTTTAACATGTGAATATCATATCCAATGTTTTGCAACTGCATAGGTTTCATGTTTCATAAATTAATTCATAAACAACATAAAATAGATTGTTTTCTGCTGTAAAACTATAGAATCATAAATAACCAATTAATCAAGCCCAAAATAATGACTATTTTCAATCAACAATTGACAATTTGCAAAGTCAAAATAATATGAGTGAATAAATTGACTTGTATTTTGGATAAAACAATTTCAACGGCTATATCTGGACATGAATAATGAATAAAAAACAAAAATAATTCAAAGTCTATTAACTTGAAATATAGCAGAAACCAATTTATTGTATCTATTCTGTAAATCTTCAGTTAAAGAGCATGACGAGCCATGTTGAAATGGAACTGTGATGATATGATAAGGTTATCTGTTGTGTTGACAGTCTCCTCACTATGTGAGGTTTTGTTGAGAGTGGGCACACTTCATAGACAGATTACCGGTAGTTGTCTAACTTTGACTCTCTGTTCTAGTGGCAGTGTTGTTACATTGTATCATAACTTGATATGACTTGGATGCTGTGGTGTTAGTTTGCTTTGATTAGATTTTACCATTAAAACTTGTTTTTTCAAAGAGTTAAATAAGTTGTAAGCAATAACTTTTCTTCATGAGTATTGATTATTGGATAGATTTGAACAGGCATTTTTTTTAACTACCAAAGGAACTGGCCAATGGAGCTGACAATTTCACATTTGACAATATATTGACTATGTTTTATAAGGTATTATTTACAAAATTCACATATTTGCCTAAAATAATTGTGTTAATATATGCATAAATGGAAAGTAATATTGCTTAATTTGCCTGTTTAGTTATAGTGTTTCAGTGATATACTCCCTGACCATTTACATTAGCATAACCAGGTTATGGGTTAATGAGTCCATATATCTGTTCACATGGAGCATCATTAACTGCCTAGCTACAAGACAACCCAGGACCCTAATCAATAGTTGTATCGATTCAACAATCCTTATGATCGACAAGCTAAATCGGGCAGCATTGTCCAAAGTCTGAATGACCCGGTCAAAGCTAAGTCCTGCAGGTATCACTGACCACTAAACAATAGATGTGGTTGGTGCAGCCTCTTTCTCGGTCAGGTAAGCCTCTATCTGCGTCAAACTTCTTTATTTCAGAATGAGGCTGCTTTATTCAAATAATGACTGGTCAGTTGACTCAGTTATGGGTCATGAACAGGGTAGTGTTTCACATTCATCCATCCATGACCGGGTGTAATATAAAATCTTGACATTCCTATGGTTTGTTAGGCTTCATGAGGGCTTAAAATATTTGCAAGATTTGTTACAGAGTTAATACTAATACTAATACTGTGTAAGTTATATTGTCCAGGTGATTTACCAGATTTGTTTAATGAAGGGGGTTCGATAATTCAAATAACCTACTTCCAGCTGGTAAATTCTTTAGTATGTAATACTTAGTATGCATGTTTAGGTGTCAGTTACTAACTGGAGGGTAATATTTCCGCTCCACGGTTTATATTCAGAGTTTTCTTTACTGGTATGTTTTACTGTGTAATGAGGCAGATTTTATTGTGGGTGTGGTTTTCAGCTCTTGTACAGCAAACATCTACTGCAGAAATAATTTGAAAGTGTTAAACCCAAAACCTTTTTGCATTGTGATTTTATTAATAGGTTTATCTCACTACTATCACAATTCACAACTGTACAGTATATTTGAATAGGGAGCTGTTTTTTGTTTTCACAATTACAGAATCAATATGAGAACAAGGAAAAAACTAACTAATGTGTTATTTTTCAATTGCACTATGATATCCCATGAAATATTAATTCAACTAAATATTAAGTCTGTAATGTCAATTGGTTTTCATCATGTCAATCAAACTGATAAATTACAAACAATTAAAGGGAGCAATAACAACCCTAAGTCTTCAAAACACAGTTTTGTTGTAATGAAGTGAAGAACTGTTTTGTATAACACAATCAGGAACCTTCCAAGTGATGAACAGATACTCTGAGAACTGAGCTACATCCACAGATATACAAAGAATTTAGCAAATTATATAGCCAAAACTTTATGATTTACAGAAACAATAGATTTTCATTTCAGAATAAAATGTACATGATAATGACAAGCAAGAGTTTGAATTCAAGACTTTAAATACATTTAACTGTTAGTCACTACAAGCATTTTGCATTTCCTGAAATTGTATGTATTATTCTCTAGAAGCATGAACATAAATCTATGGGCACATAGCAACACCCTGTAGCAGTTTCCCAGGGGGATGTAACTTTGAATGTATAACCCGGACATGATGCCTGTAGATGTATTGTCATTTCCAGTGATGGGTCCTGCTGGACTTTTAACGGCTCGTCCATCACTGTCATGTTGACTGGACATTGACCAGACGTTGACCAGGATGTGTAGGTAGCTTTCTATTGGTCAGGCTGTTCACTTTGCCAAAAAGGATTTGTGACTGACTGCCTTGAGGTGCAAGTACATACAACATCATGATAAAGCTGCTTTCCTTCTTTTAAAGAAAAATATTGATGGTATTACTTTCAGAACTGACCACTAAAACTAAAATAAATGTCAAACGCAGTTAACAGTATCTTCAGTAGTATCTTCAGACAAGACCATAACTAGTTGATATCTAATCTATTATAAACTATATCTGTTAATTATACAAAGCCTGTTTTACACATGATTTCTTTAAGTGTTTAAACGAAAGCTTCTTCCTTAACATGATGCTGTTTAATTTGATAACAGTAACTCATATCTCCTGTTTCAACATGTTATATATGGTTGTGATTTTTCGGCTATGCTTGACTCACTCAACTCCATGTAGTTCTCACAGATTTGACTCAAACATTCTTGAAATAAAGTATGAAGTGAAATCGTGCTTCGGTTTATTTTGCTGTTAAGTATCCGTAGTTGTAATTATATACTCTTCCCTCATAATCAGCTGTCACTACTGAAAATAACTTGACTCTTCCGGTTGTCCTTTGGCAATATTGTTTTTCTTGCAGCTATTAAAATAGGTACTTGCCTCATCACCAATCTATAATTGAATTTTATCAAATACATTCTAAAACAACATTTACATTAGCCAGAATCAGCCATATTTGAATTTATCATTGTAATCCTTTAGTCAAGGAATTTTGATGTGCCCCTACTACTGTTGAGTTTCGTTGAATTCAGATGTGTAGAACAACAGCTTTCTGTATTTAATAGAATGACCTAGGTATGCAATGATAAATGAAGACAGGTACAGTTTAACTGTGTCCCTCATGCGTGACGTCCATGCATGTAGGCTGTGACTAAGATCAACGAACCGTGACGCCACTCCAAATCAAGTGTGCTAGGCAAACCAGTCTTGCTTTATACTGTGCATGGTTGACTCTTAAGGTAGATATGATTTTGTATTATTCTCTAACTCTAAATTGAAATGTGTGTACCTGTATATGTGTCATAACAAACAGGTGAGATGATTGTAGCTCTTATGTCAGCTACCATTCCTGCTTTATAAAGTTGATATTTATCTTACCTGTTGACAGTAAGTGGTATAGAACATGTCTCACCTGAGGGTAAGTGCGAAAATTGTAAAGGTTTTTTCTAGTTTTGAAGAGTTAAAATCACACAGATTTATCCTCTTAAGGGCTGTTTCATATAATATACAGCTATCAAAGTGTTTATTAGGCCCCTTACAGAGCTTGATAAACTTTGCCTCCAGAGTTTGGTATTAGTAGCTTTTGTTTGCTTTTTGTCTTAGCGATATAGTAATCTTAACAGGTGGCAAAGCTTTCACCAGTATTGTAATAACCTGGTGAAGTTTATCGTTAGCCCTCATCTCATTTCATATTAATTTGATTCATGTAAACCAGTCACTAGTTTTCTCTCTTTTTGAGAAGGTAATGAGTTTAGCTTTTTCAAGATAGATAAGTTATATAAAGATATTCATGCAAGATGTGGATCTCTACTGAGTGTTCAAGACACTAGTCTATGACATACCTACAAGAGTAGTCAGGGAAGGATGGGAGGTGTACAAAAACATCCTCTCAGCAACAAAAACATTTACCTGCATACATTTCTTAGCGTCTCTCTTGGTACGGGCAAAAGTTTCTGTACATTTGTTTAAATCTAGGATTGATGTCTTGATTATATTTGACAGATTCTTTTTTTCATTTTAATACAAAATTAGCATGCTTGCTGAATGAAGGATATATTTGAGTTAAATTGTGAGCTTAAGGGACAAAATTTATTGTTTATAAACTAGATGTCATTCCTTCCTTGAGCAATCTTGAATAGTTGAAAAAATTGGAACAGATGTAATACTAGACATCCAAAAGATCAACAGGTTAAGGTAGAGATATTGCTCAAGTTGCGTTTAACCAATGACTTGCACAAATTTTATACCATAAAGTAAAAAATGTAACCGACCACTTTGCAATCATGAAGAAATGGTTATTCAGTAGAGTTACTACATTCCAAATCCCAAGTTGACCTAAGTGAATAATCACAAATAGATAGGTATAAAGGAGAGATGAATGTGTCAGTTGAAGTTAAATTGTGTCTGTCTCATCTTGAACCCAGTGAAGAAGGAATGCACAGGTAGGAATGTCATCTGTGGTCACTAACGAGAACAGGTGTGGTGCTGACATAAATGCAAGGAAGATAAGAGTTACGTGATTCCCAATTTGCTTTTAAAAACTTTCCATTCACCAAGTTTACATTAGATTTAGTAATTTTTTCCAAAGATTATTTTATACAAAATTATATTTGAAGGAAAAGGTATATAAGGTTCGAATACGTGATAGCACAGTGGTTAGTGTGTTTGGCTTTCGGATCAAGAGGTCTGAGGTTCAATCTAGGCAGGGGCTCGTCAACTTTGTCTGCAGTTGAGAAATATTCTACATGCAGTAAGGTTTTGGTGCAATACTACACGGAATATCAGTGAAGCCCATGGTTTTCTAGTTCCAGCCAATGCTTGCAGGTTACACTGCAATACATAGCCTCAATAGTGTTGCAGGCCTTCTCCATGCGATAGTACTCGGAGCTGTGATGTACTAGTAAAAACAAAAACCTCTTGGAAGCAATGTTAAACCCCTCATCGCCTCACCTCAATTCGGCTTTTGTAGGATGAATTCATTACCGATTGTCTGCCTAACTGTTTCCCTGATTTAAGAGTTCTCATATGAATATCATTATAAACAATATTTTGATTCTTTTGAAAAACATTTTTAAAGACCAATATGTCATCAATAATTGCATTTTCGACTATGACTTCTTGTATGCCAATATGTTTTATTTATGATTTCTCAAAAGTGTTACATGAACTCTGTCCTTTCAAAATCAATATTTTGATATGAGCCTTTAAGATATACATCATTTATAGAACATGCGTATGTAGGCAGGTAGGTAAGGATTTATCTAGGACGGTCAGCCAGTCCGCAATGTTGGGACATTGTTTTGGTGCTAAGCGTGGAGGGGTGATATATACGTGATGGCTGACGAATGATAACGTGATAAACCCAGGGTGGGGTATCATGACGTGTGGGATTTGTCTGGGGCAAAGTACGAACCTAGTCTTGGATTCTTGTGTCTTTCTGTCGATCAGTCGCATTTGCTGCATCTTCCAATATTCAGGTATGTTTCCTGCATTTGGTTTTGGGTTATTCTTGATGTTCCTGAGAAAAATAATGTATTTGATTATTAAAGAATTTTGAGACATGTATTTTATGGACTTGTTTGGGACATATTGTTTGTATATCAATGTGTATTCTCTTGTGATAAAGAACAATTTCATTTCAACATTGATTATAGAACAAACTTGCCAAGTTTGCCTTCTGGAAGTCATATCTCTATGAATATAGAACATTAAGTTCCTGGTATGTTTACATCATTCATATACTGTATATGATGTTTATATTAATTTTCTCACTTAACTATGGACTAATTAGTTGTTAAATAAAAATAATCATTATTTCAATTGGACAGCCTTTGTCTTTCTCTCAAGATTAACTCATTCACTAGATACTTATGTTATGACTTATTACGGATGGACTTTTATTCAATTATACATCTTGTGCTATGTGCTGGAACAAAATCTAAATACCTGAATCAATAAACTGATTTGTATAAAACAGTGTCAAGAGTGATGCATTTTAGGAAGTTTCATATTAGGATCATATAAGAATTATATGAGTGAATGTCAAGAGACATAGAAGCATGGTTTGCTCAGCATCAGTGAAACAGTTGAGGAGTCAATTTCAGCTGTACCCAACCTTCTATGTAGACTCCTCAGTGTTACTGTTTCCAGGGGCATATCAAACAGCAGAAAGTCTCTCTGACATGAAATAAGACCTGCAGGTGAGACTATGAATTAATTATACTACTAGGATGAAATGGTTTCAGTGACGTATGAGTCAGTCGAGGCGTCACTAGGTAGTGTTGTTTCTATTGCTATTGCTTTATTACTCTGAGTGATTTACCTATGGAACAGTTTCACATGAAAGAGGGGCAGGCAACCGTTTCTCCAGACACAATTCTGGGCACACATGTGGCTGAAATGTTGTCAGATTAAATGATACTATTATCAAAATTCGGCATATGTGACACCCAAACGACTCACAGAGTAGATTTTATATAAGTTACCTATATACTTCTTAAGCAAGGTCTTAATGGTTGATATAATTTGTTTTATAGAACATTTATTCAAAGTGCTGTGACCTTTAATTTCTTAAGTTGGTACGGAAACCTGTCTGTTCAGAATAAAAACAAACTCTCAAAAATTGTCAACACGGCTTAAAAAATTATTGGACTTCCTATTGACAGTCTCGGCAGTTATCATGAGCAGCAACTTTCTAAGAAAACTGACAAATTTTAAGTGATTCAACTCACACTTAGTTTTCAGAGTACTCTTCACTACTGTCTGGATGTAGGCTGCGCATGCCGACTTGCAGAACAAACAGGTTTCGCCAATCATTTGTACCGAATAGTATACGTTATTTTAATGGAAAATTCTTTGAATAATTTAAGTGACAACCATGAATGGGAGATGGAAATGTAGCCAATCTATGTTTTTATGTTATTGATTATTTTCTCAATTGCCATATATATTGAGTGATACTATGTGATGTGAATGTTGTATACATCTGTTTTTATCTTTGTTATTGTTTATTTCCTGGAGCATTGTATAAGATGTAAAACAAATTTCCCTTTGGGATAATAAAGCCATTATCTTATATTATTTTATAATTATAGGTGGTTGCTATGTTGAGGAGGACTTTGTGGACCAAGTTTTGTTCCACTTATTCCTCTGAAGGTGTGTCAGGGCAATCTTAAATAATGCACCTTATACACACTGTATATACATAATAGTATGTTATAGTAGGACTGATTATGGATATGACATTGAGAGCTTGGGTGAACAAATTGATATAGTTCATTGATTTCCTTTGCTGCTATAAAAATATGTCCCATACATACTGGATTTACTGATAGCTAGTGTCGGTGGAGTCAAAGAAGTCACAAATCCTGTTTGGTTTTCTTGCACTGTCATTTTGTATGACTGCAGATATAAAATAGTGTCTTTACATTCAGCTCCCTTTTTGTCGGTTAGTGTGTCGTGGCATATTCTTACAATAACAACAAATCTTTTGATACCGTGTAGTCACAGTCTACCTTGTATAACAGTGTATATGTCAGAGAGCAGATCTATATTAGTGTCTGCAAATACGAACATCATACTCATGTTAGGTGTTCGTGTTGTGATCATTGTATAATATGGCTGTGATACACTCATCACTGCAGATACGTTAAGTTGATGTTTTTGTTTCAGTGGCAAGTCGAAGTAGAAGAATCTAAGGAAATACAAGCTGCTTCCATCTGATGGGAAAACACAGCTAAATAATATCAGGTGGGCTATATAGTTCAGTAGATCTAAAATCTGTGGTTTTCTTTTAGCAGCAAGTGGGGCTTCTATGGATACTCCTGTACTCCAGCCAGAGTCCATTTTCTTGGACTGGATGACTTGAAGACTATTTCACTGTTTCTTATTTAGTTCTTGTATGGTTGCAGTGTGTTAGGTGATGATCATGTCGAAATACAAAGGTAAAAATATGCTGTATGTGACCATCTTTATGTCAACAACTATGTGTATGATATCACAGGCCCAACTGCGATTACAGTACCTTGTGTAAAGAAAGGATTTGTTCGGTACTTAGGTCTAAGTCTGGTCCCTTGAGTACTCCAGTCCAATTCCTTTCACCCTCTGAAACATAAGCACCAAGAAAGGAAATTTTCTGCGTTCCTAGTTTTTCATTTTGAGAAAAAAACAAACAAGAGCAGAACTCAAATTTTATCAGACCTTGCTCCATGAAACTTGGTATGTGTATAGTCAGCATATTTTGATGTGCTTTTTAGTATTTTTTCAGACTTTTATTTTTGTAGTTTCCGTGAAACTTAACTTAGAATTCGGTTTCTGGAACAGAACTAAAAAACTGTTAGATGTTGCTCAATAAAACTTGGTATGTATTGGTATTGGTATACTTGGTATTGGTATATATAGTCAGTATGTGAAGATGCACCTTTTGGTATTTTCAACTTCTTCAGATATTTATTTTTAGCAGTTACTGTTGTAGTTTCTAGAAGTTATGTATAAGACATGGACCGTGGGCATTATCAAGAATTTTGTAAACCTCCAACTAGTTATGACGACATTGACAGGGCTGATAACGTGAGAGGTTAGGAAAGAACCGATGCAACCGTAAAATATAAAACCTCCAAAACTCAAACCTTTTTTAAAATAGCTAACATAACAGCTTCACCAGGTGCAGTGCTGTCGCAATAGTGTAGTTGTCAGAACATTGGCTTCAGCGTATGGAAATGCAAGCTTTACGAATTCGAGATGTTATACTGCAAAACATTTACAGGTTGCAAAACTAAGATTTTGTTATACAACACAATGGTACGTTTACATTTCTATGGTTCAAAAATAATTATTTGATGATGGACAAATCCTGCTGTTCATAACCTGCCACCGAGAGACAATTTACTTGAATAATTTTCTTGTCATGTAAGTCAGAAGGAAAATAAGATAAATAGAGCACTCAATGAACAATAGAGTTACGTCACTAAAGATTTATAACTGTAGATAGAGATTTGAAGTATTGTTCACATGAATGTATTTGGTATTTTTTCATGATCATCCCTAAAACTTGTATCTCCAAAATTTAGTAGTGAAACTGACTCAAAAACTTGCGAATTGGTCTAGTGCTCAATAGATATAGAAAACAGGTGTGATCAAATTGATCAAGGATCTTTCTTATACAACCGTTTATAGCAAGCAAATGTGTCTCTCACAGACCACTCAACCTAACCCGAGATATTTTTACACCTATACTTCAAGTAAAAATGCTCTCAAAACTTTTGTCCAACTCAGGTCGTCAAGCAGCAGTCAACTAGACGATGACAGTTATACCAGTTTTCATAGGCAGTGGGTTTAAATCATTTACACTATTTATTGATCTTTGTGTCATGCTTGACCTAGAACTCTCCATGTTTATGCCCAGAAGTAAGTAACAGCATTTGTTCCTTCACTCTTTTGTATTGCTGTTTTTGGACTGACAGCTCATGGACTGTGTCTCAAGAAAGTTTCGCTGACATAAAAAGGACTGTTTCAGACATGTCTGAGTGAAAGTTCATGCAGGAATTTGGGAGCAACATTGTGGATATTTTGCATCTTTTGAACTTCTTAAAGTGTTCTCCAGTATGAGATGTTGGTTTGCAACCTGTTTGGACAATGCAAGAAAGTGAATTTGCCAAAAAGTTTTGTGGAACTGTTTTCAAAGTTTGACAGACCAGAATGTGTGTTGACATTTTCACAACCTAAACTTCTTTTATAGCTTGATACTATCTGAAGAAAATCTTTAATAACTGAGAATATCCGATTATCTGTTACTTTGAATCACCCAACCACTGGCCAGTGAGGATAGCATTTAGACATCCATGATGCAACCTGCGGCGAAAGTTCAAAATAGCAGTTTTCAGGTTTAACCATTTTGAAATTGAGAGGAAAGAATTCTTCAGACAGACTTTGCAACCCGTTATAAAAATTGTTTAACATGGGCAGGTAAGATTTTCATAAGGTTTAATTATTTTTATGTAATGTTTGTTTGATACTATGGCAGAAGCTTGCATTCAATTGTTCAATTAAATGTATGCTTCATAAATCTTATGATATATTCAGGTTTGTATGTTCACTTCTAAGTAAACTTCTAGGTTTGTGAGAAATATCTAATGAATAATTCAGCTTCATGGTCCACTAACAAAACAACACATGTATCCGTGTATAGGGCAATTTTGGTCAATATAATGTCGTATAATATTTAGAGGCACTAAATTTATAGAATAATACTTGAGAAGACACAAATCAATTGGGCATTCACTATGATTGTAATAGTTGTTCTGATAACAAGCCACGCTGTGGTAAAAGATTAATGCTAAGAATCACCATATAGTTAACAGTGATCAATATTGAATAGTGGTTAATAAAATTTTGTGTCTTTGTATCAGATTCACCCAACGCATCATTTTCCATTTGAAAGTATACTTTAAAAACAACATCTTAGATTCCTTGAATCAGGTTACAGCAGTTATGCAAATATATGCCACTCCTTATCTTGCTCTATATTTGTATAAGTGTTTTTGACAGGTTGTCATGTAAAGAGGAAACAGTCCTCTAAACTTGCATATTACATGCATATGAAAGGTTAGACTAAGCCAGTTGTTTTATTGTATGTAATCAAGTCTTGAACATTGTCTGTGATGATGGCGGACTCATTGTGTACTGACATCTATTCATAAACACGAACAAACTGATAACAATTCAGTGTTGGTAGTCAGTTGGTACAATTTTTGTCCTCATTCTTCATCTTGATAACATGACCACCCTTGATGCAGGAGCTATGTTATAGCTATCTACTTTAAGGCAAGTTGACAGTGAAATTGTTCATCATTGTCTTTAATCTGTTCAAAGATTATTTGTTTTTTTATGGAATCATTACCTACAAATGGATTATGGGATCGAGCAAGGGTTAATGTTATGAGCATTGAATATCTACAGGCAAAGGGTTAATGAAAATGACAATTTTAAGAGAGAATTTTTTTCCATAGACCTAATGTCAAGTGTAGTCGAGTGTAGTAAATTCAAGCTTTGACTTCCTTATATAACGTATGAATCATTGTCATGTAGATATGATCTAACTTATATATTTAAGATTTCATGTCTGACACTACGATGACCTATTTAGACAACACTTTGAATTTACAAATATACTTTCTTTCAAGGAAGTTTACATAATTATGATTTTATAGAGAAACAGGAAATAGGACGCATTTATTCGGCTTTAAGGATTGTGCTTTGTTGTATTCTATGGTTTAATGAGATGTATACTTAACTGAACGATGGTGAATATTTTTATCTTTTAAATTATGATATTGACTGAAGAAACATCTGTCATTTTTTTGGCAGCCACTCTTTGCTAGCAACTTTAGGATGCCCCAATTGTTTTTACAGTAAAGCATTTGACAACATATGTATACCAATTTTATTGATTATTGTTATGTTTTGTTTGAAGTTTTGCTTCAATTGTTATTGGTGATTTGCAATGAATACAGAGCAGTATCTATAACCCTCAGCATTATATTTTGCTGTCAGTGTAAAAGAAAATTTGTATAGTTAGGAAATAACTTCTTTTATTTTGCTGTAATGCAACATAGCACTGTTATCAAACAGCATTCTTGTGTTTATAATAACACTGTTATCATGCAGGACTTATGACCATCACTTGCTTGATATATCATCACATGGATAAACTCACAATTTTATCAATAGTAATGACTTCCCATAGAAATCGTTTCTTTCATCACACACAGCTTCATTATAAAAGTTGAGGCAGGTAATATATTTAGTAACAGTTACTAATCCTGGGCAGAAATAACCTTAAAATGATCATCATCCACAAAAGCATGTTTTTAAATAAATATATGAATCAGCCCTGGACTCTGTAGCTCTGTAGGATTGGTGTTGAATACTTTAAAATAGTAAAGGTCTGATGAGATAAAAAGCGACACTACTTTCTCTTGGCTGTGAAACTGCAAGCCAATGATTAAGCAATCCTTGACCCAATTTCATATCTGAAGCAAGTATTTATTTTGCATTTACTATTTCAGTAGTATCGGTGTAGTAGAGAAACCAGTTTCACCCCAGACCGACAGCCAACAGCAAACAATGAACGGAACTACCACTGGACGAGGTGAGTTATTGATACAGTATTAGTTCAATGATTTATTATTGTCCTATCAAAGAATGATATATTAGCTATTTCGTCCCAGATAATCCTTCTTATGTAACTCTTAGCTAGCTGAATCATTATGATGTGTACATGAGTGATCTTAATTTCCTGTTACAGTTATCCTCATCACTTAGCCCCATGGGTAGTAAAACATGTTATATTTCACTTGTAGAATATAAACACTACTAGAATAAAGGTTTATACAAATTTGAAAATATTTATAATTATCTAGATATACAATATATAATTTTAGGAAGGTCTCTGCATGGTTACTGCGGCCAACAAAGTAATACTTTCAAAATAGAATACATGACTACTTAAACAATTGTATTTGGTAACAAGTATGCAAAAATTAAGGTCCTCTTCTCAGTTATCTTATTTGACCCCAGGTTTGACTCAATATGTCTTATTTTGCTGATAAGTGAAGGAGAGTTACAGGTAGTTTTCTGAATTGACAAGCAAGTTTACTATTCTTGTCCATTTCAAGGCCAACCATTTGTAAAAGCTTTACTTGTATTGTTTGCCCAATGTAACAGCTGTTTTATTAGGATTTATGATCATGAAGGCACATATATCTGCCATGTTACTTTGGAGTGTTGAATACATTAACAACAAGAACAACACTCTAAATCAGAGACAAAGAAACTTGCTTTTTAGTCCTTAATAATAATTGATACTTCAGCAGCATGTCAATGAAAAAATTCATATCAAAGATTCAAACAATTGACACAAGTTATATTTCTAACTATTTCTGTCCTATATAAACCAAACCACTGCAGATCTTAACAAGTCTCAAATCTTTGTCATGATAGTGTTGATTGTATTGCAAGGCAATTCTTATCCCAAAAGTTTTGGAGTCTAAATTGCCGTGAACTCAATGAAGCATACAGTATTGAATGTGTCGCTACCCTAGGAGAGTGTGTGTAAACATGTTCTCCACTGTCCCTCTCATCAAACTCGAGCTTTGTGTCGGCGGGCCAGGTTAGATTATCCAGATATTTTCATGCTTTGGACAGGTAATTTTATTCACCTAGACTGTCTCTAAGTATTTCCTCATTATAATGGAGTACACATTACTCTGTACTGGAAAATGATAAACTAAAGTGTAAATGTCAAATATCTGATCCACTGAACTTCTTTTCTTAACAGTTTATCTTGCCACAGCTAGGAGGTTGTCCTGAAAATTTACCAGTTACGGTAAAATTTGTAGCTTCAAATCAAATCAAATTGAATACAAGTTCTTTTACCTTGATTGAAATCAAATACCACTTGGAAAAATAATGAATAGAGAGCGCCAAATATATAAGCAATTTTTAAGGAAACTAACCCTAGTGAATTGGATTGGGAAAGACCGAGATCTAGGATGTTGTTATAATGACTGTGATTTCATCCTGATAGCAGGTTATGATCCTAATTGGTCTGTGTTCTGTTCCTGTTCGGTCGGTACTTTTAAGAATTATGTACTGGTTCGTTTAAATATTAGATTCATGCATGCAAGACTAAGGTCTCACACTAAAGACTTAGGGCCAGTCTATAGATGAACCTGTCCCTGTTACAAACTATATGTGTGGTGAAGATCCTCTCATGTAAATATCAGTTGCCTGATCGACAGAACTTCCTTTCCTTACAATTTAACATCCTCGAGTTAGGATAAAAGATAATGTTTTAAAGTTGTCATGCCCTCTTTGGCAATTTAAGTGATAATATTGTTCCCAATAGAACCTATTATTATCGGGTTGAATTTGTTAACATCTGATCAATCATACATTTGAAATATAAAACTTCAATCTTACACAAGAATGTAAAACATGATATGACAAATTTGTGGTTATGTGGTTTTTTTTCATAAAAAAATCCAGACAGATCAAGTTTTGTCTCGGGGGTCAAAATGAGTCCTTTTGCTGTAGTAGCCCAACAGACTAATAAGTTTCTGAGAGTACTAGTCCAAGCATATTCCAACTAGCCAAATAAATCTACATAATCATATCTTCTTAGAAATTAAACTAGTCATTCAGACTAGTCAAAGTCAAAGCTTTTTACTAGCCCGGCATCATCTTCGCTACCCAAGATATACCAGGCTAGTGCTAATTGCTTCCCCTGTATATCCTATCAAAGTTCACCTTTTGTCACATCTTACAAGTTTGCTTTCCATATTTGACATTGTAACATGTTTTGTCTTGCAGCTATGGATGATCTGATCCCCAGCCAACGTCTATGGGTAACGAGTCGAGATGACGCAGTCAAGCTGCGTATGTCGGAGAGAGGCGGGGGGTCAGAGAAACCGGTCACTATCCCCACCTTCCTTACACAGACTGCCCAGAGGATACCTGAAGGAATAGCCATGGGTCAGTCTCTAGTAGTAGATATTATTATCACGAGTTGATCATAGCAAGACAATAACATGCACACACATTTTTGAGGGGGGAGGAAGAGAAATACAGATAAATGCTTTCATATCTTGTGAAAGCATCATATGGGCAAAAATGTATGACCAAAGTTAACAAATTTAAAGGAAAATCAAGCAAGATTTCATAAATATCATTCAATATAAGGTCATGATTGAACCAATCGAACACAGTGTTTCATCCTAAGGCTATTCAACAGAAGTCATTCAATCCAGTCTGATTAGAATCTACTAAAATATGAAAAATATTGTCTCTACCTGAATGCAGCCAGGATATCCTCTCCGTCCTGTCTGGAGGCACCCACCTTTGGCTCGTGTTGCTGTAACAAGTGAAGTTTAGCGCAGACAAAACCTACTTGAGTTATCCAATCACATACTTGTTTTTAAATAGTTTTAAGTGGCGATCGTATTTAACGAAGGGTAGACTGGAGTTACCTGTTCCTAGCATGATATCAATAATTTTTGCTGCCATCCTTGCAATTGCATAGCTTACGTGAGAAACATACTAAAAAGAATGGATGCATTCAGACTGTGGGGGGAGGATATCCCAGGTCGTTCGAATCTCAATAGAGACAATATTTTTGCTATTTTATTCCCCAGAGCACGGTCCATTTTAATCACTCTTAATCAATTCAAAATCATCAAGCGCAAAATTGTTTTATTATTGGTAGCTGTGAAGCGTGATGGTGAATGGAAGAAGTGGACGTACCAGCAGTATCTGAGAGACGTGAAGAGAGCTGCCAAATCATACATCAAGGTACAGGGAGGTTAATCTATTAATCTGGAAGAAAACTTGTCTTGAAATTCAAATGATTTTAAATTTGTCCATAACCTCTCTGAAAAAGCATTCAGGTTTTGAGTTAAATATTCAAATGAAAGTATTGAAATAATACTTCTCTTCTAACTTTTTTTCTAATATTTGTCTGTTGATGTTAACAAGAGATTCCACACACAAAATATTTGATCCTTAATTTCAATAAAAGGAAACATTGTGTTAACATTTTGTTTGATAAGTTTATGCACCCTAAAATAAGTATCTTTCCCATGACAGCTTGGCCTTGAACCAGGAAATGGTGTTGGTATCATCGGCTTCAACTCCCCTGAATGGTTCATTGCAAATCTTGGAGCTATTTTTGCTGGGTAGGTCATTTTGAATTGTTTCTCATAAATATGAGTTACAGTCATAGAACTGATAGAATTTATTATGAGTAGAAATAGTTGATCATACTCAATTGTGTCAAAAGGGATGGGGGAGTTGAATTCATATGACAGTAATTCTCATACATTAATTTGCACCTTGAAAGACTGCACGATCTTGTCATTAGTTTTGTAAAAGAAATGTGTCGATCAAGAATGAGGCCTTTCAATGTCCCGTGGCTTTTTACTTTGTGTGTCAGTTGTATGCTTGTTAACATATTGTTGAAATTCAACATTACTTTTCAAGGTACATTGTTTGCTTGCAGTGGTCTTTCAACAGGGATCTACACCACAAACACTCCTGAAGCCTGTGAGTATGTGGCAAGCAACTCCAAGTGCAACATTGTGGTAGCAGAAAACAATCAGCAGCTGCAGAAGTTCATCAAGATCAAGGACAACCTGCCCGACCTGAAGGCCCTTGTACAATATTCTGGTGACGTGGCACAGCGCGACTCCTTCGTACACTCCGTAAGAACTTATTTTCCCCCTTCAGCAAGTACATACCAGTACCTCATTCCCCTACATACGTAGTTAAATATCTTTGTTTATCTCCTTTGGTTTTCAAAACATACAGCTTGCCATTGCTTGAATTATTGTTGGTTTTTATGTTGGTCCAGGCTTGGTTATCGTTCTTGTGAATTTTTATGCCCCCGAATCGGAGATTCCGGGGGTATATTGTTTTTCACCTGTCCGTCTGTCCGTTTGTCCACACAAACTTTAACCTTGGTCATAACTTTTGATTGGTCAGAGCTAGGTCTTTGATACTTGACATATGGATCCCTTGTGATGAGACCTTTCAGATGACACCATGACATTTGACCTTGTGACCTTGACCTTGACACAGCGAGCAGGATGCATCCGGGGGCATTCGTGTTTCACAAACACATCTTGTTTTGTAACAAATTGTTGAAATTGTATATTTTTTAAAATCAAGCTCTGTTACCTGTTCACATTAGAAATTGAAATGATTTATGAAGATAAGATATATGAATTACGGGGAGATGAAAACTGTTTCAGTGGCAAGACTTCATGAAACTGGGTGATGATGTTCCTGATTCAGCCCTGGAGGAGAGACTAACGAGACAAGCTCCCAACAAGTGCTGCACCCTCATCTACACAGTCAGTACCAGTTTTTTCTCTTTCCATTCTGTAGCTCTAGATGGCCAGTGCTTGTAAGTTACACCATGATACTGTTGAAGCTTGTGCAAGAAAAGCTTATATAGATGGAATCGTCCTTGTCTATAGCATATATGGGATGTTATGTTCAAATAAAGGCTGTTGCAGTTTGTTTATAATTTCTTGATAAACTCAGTGCAAGTTATGATATTTGTATGCTTAAACAAGAGTGAAGAAATCTTTGTATGTTTGATGCATTTATATGTGGTTTTTTTCGTATTTCAGTCTGGTACTACAGGCAACCCAAAGGGTGTTATGTTGAGTCATGACAATGTGAGTATTGTTTTGTTTATATGCCTTTCAAAGTATAGGAAACAATTGTATGTTTTCCATAAATAATGGATGTCCCTCAAAGGACACATGAATAATAATATTTGATTACATTTTTTTTGGACAGTAATACTGATATTCAGTTTTCTGTTATAGTATGTGCTGTCCATTGAGTTCTCTGAATAAAGAATCAACAATGTTTCAGTTGACATGGACACCCAAGGCTACAGGCTCAGCAAATAATTTGACGTTTGGTAGCGAGGTGATGGTGAGTTATCTGCCCCTGAGTCATGTTGCAGCCCAACTGTTGGACATCTACATGATGATGGCTTTTGGTGGCGCCATCTACTTTGCTCAGCCTGATGCTCTCAAGGTTAGTGAGCGTGATGCCTCTCTTGTTTATATAGCATAAATGTTTGTGCATATTGCCAAGTGGGACACTTGTGTTATAAGTGTAATCACATGAATGCAATTCATTGCTATTGTAGATGATTCCAAATGTCAAGTAAAATAGAATATGATATCTTTTCATCTAAGATGTCTAACTGGGAAGGTCAAAGTATACCAATACAAGATGAATTGTTACATATGCTCTACAAACTTCTTACACATATTACTAGCAGTGTTGTTCATAAAATGGGTTTTGCTGGAAACATTTGCAAACCTTTAGGCTTGGTGTCCCTTAAAATTACTAGATGTAGGATACTTTGTCCATTGCTTAAAAAAATGGCAAAGTGACCCCCTTAGATCACCTGGGAACAACACTGTTGCGAGTGATACACATCAGAAACGACAATTCAACAAATGAATCCTAAAACCATGATAAATGACAGTGATGAGCAGTATCGGATTCTTATAAGAAAGGAATGAAAGATATGACCAATGATTAATTCTAAAGACACTTAATGTACTGTTTAGCTACCAACTTTGAAAACAGACATCTGGTCACAATGTTGAAAGTGTGTGTGTATTGTAGGGCACACTGAGGAACACTCTCCTGGAGGTGAGACCGACGGCCTTCTTCGGGGTGCCGCGAGTCTGGGAGAAGATGATGGAATCCCTGCAAGCAGCGGGCAAGTCCGTCACCGGCATCAAGAAGAAGCTAGGAGCCTGGGCTAAGGGGCTGGGGGTCAAGGGAAACTACAGCATACAGAATGGGTGAGAGATCTTACACTCTTCTTTACTATGTCTTGATAATTCTGTCCCATTTGTTTCAGAAAAATTAATACAATTTTCAAGATGCTTTATGATATCTCAATTTTGTGAAGTTGGGAGTAATGGAACTAGTAATTGACAGTTTTCACTTGTCCCCCTTCTTGCTTCAAATCCTGGATGGAACTTTGAAAGTGTTGTTGAAGAAGTAATTGACAGTATACACTTCATCTTCATCGGGTTCCTTTAAATATCTGAAAGTAACTGTTTCCCATCTGATTGTGAGTATTAAATGTATGAACTGTTAATTTCTCGGCTGCTAGTCGTGCCAGGAGGAGAGGAGGGCGGCGTGCACGGTAACTACAGTGTGGTACTATGATGCATGTCATGTAGCGTTTGTCTCCTATAATGTGCCCCTAGTGCTTGTTTTATTTGATTTTAGTTACTGCAGATTATACAATGATTATCACATCTTAGAATGAGCTTTTAGGCCAGTTTAGCATGGGCTGTCATCTGGTATCCATCAAGCAGGCATTGTTCATTGTAAACTTTCATATGTGAATCTCATAAAAGTACTGCAACCAGATGCTGATTTTTTAAAGTAGGGTCTTGAATATTTGTGAAGTATTGTCAACTCCATGAAATAATAGCATGGGAGGGATGAGATTAAGAGTTGTACACCCCTTCAAGGATATATTATAGATTAACATCCAAAATAGCTCTTCTACCACTGAAGCTTCACTTACTGTCAAGCCTGCTGGTTAGCATATTTCTCAAAATCATGCAAATTAGGTTTGTTATGTGCTGTGAAGCCAGGTAGTTCATCAAATCAGTTTTGGGTGCTTTTGGTGGCAGGAGATAAAGGATATTTCAAACTTGTATCATTCAGTGTTTTGGGAGTCTCTCACAAGGCATAATATGAATGACATTTAATCACAATGTGCAAGTTACAAAGGTCAAAAGCTGGGGGTATTTTTCTAGAGAAATGAAATGTTTACCATTGAGAAGTTTGTGTTGCTTTGATCAGCAATTGCATTTTTGCATTGCATTGACGATTTATTGTAAATTGTATACATCTATAAATTCTTATGTATATGGTTAGATTTTCACCTAAGATGAAATACTGATGATCTGCAGAGTTGCCTTAGGGTCCAGCTCTTCCATCCTTCAATTATGTTCTCTTCTTTTAGTTGTTCTATTTTTGCACATGATTATATATGATATGATTTCCTCTTTTTATTTTCCATTCAGTTTATCCAATAGCACTATTATTTTTATTCACCTGACCACTTTTCATTTGGTTTCGTACATTTATGCTATGTTTATTACCTTGCATGATTAAGTGGATATGTATTATAATTTCTTAACAACATAAACTATCTAATAAATGTAAGTGATATGACTGTCACACGCTGCTAATGGCTGAAATATTGCCCAAGCGATGTAAAACAATAATTCACTATGACTATGACACTATCTAACAAGTCAATATCTCTTAATTTATCAAGAATGAAATATCTAAAAAGACCAAACAAAATTTATATTGTTTATTACAAGTTTTAGGGCAGTAAATTTGCTCAAGTGTAGAAATTTTCTTCAATATTTCAGACCTGTAAATCAACTTATCACTTTAACCCTTTTCAAAACTAATTTTCATGAAAAGAAATCCAATAAAATGTTCAGACTATTAGAAACCTGACAATGCTTATTTGGAAGTATTCAATTCACAGAGCCTCCCTACCGTTTGGTTGGGGTATAGCCAATGCGCTGGTCTTCAAGCGAGTGCGTGGTCTGCTGGGCCTGGATCGGTGTCGCTTCTGTCTGTCTGGGGCCGCTCCCATCACCAAGGAGACGCTCGAGTACTTCATGAGCATCAACATTCCTCTCGAGGAGGTCTACGGCATGAGTGAAAGTTCAGGTAAAGCATAATTCCTGAATTGCATTCTATTGTTATCTTTCAGGAAATGAAGTTAATGTAAGACATTTGAATTAATAAACTCTCTATCACTAGCTCTTCATCAAAATATCTGTGTATGCTTGTAATATGGCATTTGTCTACTCGTAAATTGTTTGAAAATAAGGTAACCAAAGGTGTACTTCTGTTCATTTAGTTTGCAAAATTAAAGGCGAGCATAAATCTGAATGAATCATGAACCATGAGTTTTCAAGTTGGTTGCTATTTGAAAACTGATGTTAATGAATCCAAATATTTGCTGACAAATTGCTGATTTCAAACATGTTGTATACTTGATTGAACTATTTCAGCTGAAAATTTTATTGCTTCATGCAGGTCCTCACACATTTGGTCGTCCTGGAAATGGAAATCGTATCATGAGTGTGGGTTATGAGTTTCCTGGAAGTCAAACCAAACTAGAGAACACTGATAATGATGGAAATGGAGAGGTCAGTCTTGTTTTCTAGTTCAACAGGTCAGATTAGCTTATGGCATGGACAGACGTCTCACTGTTTTTTGTATCATATCAATCCATTCACTTGTCAGTTTCTTTCAAAGCATACATTTTGTGGAAAGGTTCTTTACGCAAAATAGGATAAAAGTTTGTTTTTTTTGTAAACGCACTATATCGCTGACCTTTTCGACAATGTCTTGTTTGGAACCATAACTTAAAAAAAGTTACATATCTGATAAAATCTTTTGAACTTCTTTTACATATTTGTAACTCCATTATTGTTGACTGCAGATCTGCATGTATGGACGCCATGTGTTTATGGGTTACCTTGACAACGAGGAGAAGACGAAAGAAACAATGGACGAGGAGGGTTGGCTGCACACAGGGGACATCGGCAAGAAGGACAAAGATGGCTTCCTCTTCATCACTGGCAGAATCAAGGGTAGGCCACAATACTTTGCCTTGTAATGGTGTTTCTTTTCTGTAATTGGATACAAAAAATTATCATACAATGGATAGTGTTCTCGGCATAATAAAGCCAACGGATATTTTCGGTATCAGTTGGGCGTGGCTAAGGGTCATATACGGATACCGATGCAAAAAAAACAAACATCTCAACTTTATTGTTATCAACCTTACTTCTGATCAATAAACTCTTATATGACATGGCAATACTCCATCAAATCTTCTCAGCTTGAATAGATTTATTGGTAAAATCTAGTGGTTAGTAGACAGCAGGTGATACTGATTGTGATGTCACTGTCCACAGAGTTGATCATCACGGCTGGAGGGGAGAACATCGCGCCGGTACCAATCGAGGACGTAGTGAAGGAGTGTATCCCAGCAATCAGCAACTGTATGCTCATCGGGGACAAGAAGAAGTTCCTCGCCATGCTCCTCACTTTCAAGGTCAGCACCATCTCTACAAGATTAGTTACTAAACATTCTGTCAACTGTTTGTCATTCCAAGTGTTTTCATGGACAAAAATGATTTTTCATAAGAACTCAAGTAACAGTAAAACAGTCTATATGGTAATGAAAACTGTTATCCCCTTTTAGAATATATTGAAACATCATGCCAAAACGAAATCCATGAGTTTTTTGTGACTTACAGGTATGTGAGTACCAGTATAGTGACTTCAACTTACTCATAGTCTGATGAAGGTGGTCTAACCCCCTGAACTTGTAACTATACTTGTAACTCCCCCTGCATCTCAGTCTATGTGGATGCCATATTTCTCCCCGCCTCTACCTCCAATGTCCATTTTCTCCAGACGGAAGTTGACCCAGACACCCTGGAGCCCAAGAACCAGCTGACCTCGCCGGCCATGGAGTGGTGTCGGTCAGTAGGAAGTAACTCCACCACGGTCAGTGACATCCTGGACAAGCCTGACGCAGCGGTCCTCAAGGCTATCCAAGCGGGGATAGACAAGGCTAACACACGGGCCGTCTCACGTGCTGCCAAAGTACAGAAGTGGTCTGTCCTGCCCAAGGATTTCTCTGTACCAGGGGGAGAGCTCGGTGAGTTTTTAATAGTTAATAATAATAATAATAATAAAAGTACCGAGGGTACAGAAGCTCACCTTAAAATAAATGATGTGGTAATATGGTTTAATTGTGAAACCATCTTTTATATGATAATTGATTATGGCTGCCATCATGATTTTTTTATCTTTTAAAATGCTATTCTTCTGTTGGAAACCACTAGAGCTTGAACAAACATTAATACAAGAATGATATAATCATGATTTGTTAACAAGCAGTAGGTTTTTGTATAACTTTTTTGTATATCTATGGCTGAATTGGTGACCATCTTGGACTTTTTAATCTTCAAAATGCTTCTTTTATGTGGGCATCTGTATTAATTTCATTATGATATCTTGATTGGTTTAGGAGTATTCATTTAGTCACACTCTCAACTTCCAAAGAACTAAAAAGATGATGCACATAAACATTTGGAATATATCCCTCTGACACAAATCACAAATTCAGCTAGTGATAAGTCCAATTGCCAAAGTAAACTGTCCAGGTCAATGTCTCATGTAATTCTAACTGAAGATTTCTGAATATCTTAAATCTTGACATATGTTAGTGCAATCTGATTGGTCAGAATAGGCTAGCAACATGGGGGTTTATGCTAATTACTAGATATGATGACCTATGATGACCTCTTGCACCTGCATGTAGCTTATGTAACTTATCCTCTTATGTAAGTTACTGTTATTCCATATAGTGAGTGTCCTCCCCTCATTTCAATATGCAATACAGATACCCTTTAGAGGAGAGTTGCAGGAGAGAGGCTGGATAGGAGGGGAAAGGGGGGGGGGGGGGGGGGGGGGGGTGAATAGAAGGGGTGGGGGTTTACAATGGAAATATTCTGGAGGTCAACTCAGTAATATGTTAACAGAGAGAATTGGTGAGAAAGACTTTGTAAAAAAAGAATTGTTCAGACAGCTGTTCAATGAATGCTGTTTTGAAGATGAATATTATATCTTTTATTAGCATGACAAACAAAATAAAAGATAATTAGTTATTCATTAACCAAAATTTTCAATTTGGAATAAATTAATTGCATGGGAACAAAGGAGTAAAAAACCTTACAGTTAGTGTTGGGAGTGAACAAATTTAATCATTTTAAATGCTTTTGAAAAGGATTTGTTTGAATTGAATGATCATTATAATTATCTAGATAATCATTGTTCAGACCGTAATCAGATATAGATGATTAAAAATTTTTTATTTATCCCTCACTGGCTATGTTATTTGCCATATATGAAGTGTCAGGAATTATGTAACCCACTGATGGAGTGAACAACTTTTATCATTTTATGTTTTATTAAAAAGGATTTATTAAAACAGTCATGCTTCAGGCTGTTCGCAGATAAAGATGATTCATACATCTTTTTGTAACTGTATTTATAGTGTTGATAAATATTACAACAAGCGTATCAATACAAATATAATGACATTGATTTGATTGATCAGGAAATGTATTCTTTTCAATGAATTTCATGAAATCTAATTGAAAATTCAATATATTTGACATATTGACCATTTTGGATTCTTGATAATAAAATAAATGCGTCTTGGTCAGGAATCACTATATAAAAAAATACTCACTTTTCAGAATGATATCTTAATTGATTTAGTAGTAGTACTTGGCCTGAAATCTAGTTGAAAAATAATGACTTCTATGATGACATGTTTTTCCCAGAACCGCTTCAGCATGATACAATTATCATTTAGTTTTACAGGTATTTATAAAACACATGGTATTTGAACTGGAACCTGATACAAAATACCTCTATTATTAACTTATCATGTAGATTACTGTACATAAAAGCAGATTCTTGACTTGTTAATATTAACTCATCGTGCAGATTGTTGTAAACAAAAGCTGATTCTTGACTTGTTTAAATTGTTATTTGTAAAAAGTATTACTATTATTAGAATACAAGTATACTTTTCATAAAGACAATTTATATATACTTTCCATAAAGTCCATTATGTTCTATTTATCAATTAGGTCAGGATTACTATGCAATATACAAGCAGGCAGGGCTGCTAGCCCCAGATCCTTAAGGAGAGTGTAGCAATTTGTGTATTTGGCTTTGTGTACGTATATTTGGAGAAGCACCCTAGTGTGCTGAGCATGTAAACCTGAACTCTGGCTAAGCCCTTATGTGTGGTATTAAAAGACTTGAACATGAAAACATGAATTGTTGTGAAAAATATATATAATTTCACAAAATATAGTTAGCTTATGTCCTAAATTGATTTTGTGTCAAGAAGAACTTCTGTTAGATATAGAAATGGTACAAATATGAGTAAAACACAGGAAGTGGAACCTGATGCAAAATAACTCTTTCCACATCAACTTATCATGTAGATTGCTAAACACAAAGCTTACTGTTGACAAATTTTGTGTAAGTTGTTTTTCTTAGAAAGAACATATCACTGTCATGAGAATACAAGTCTAATTTCAATAACTCTTATTGCATACACATGGCCATATAGCATGATGCTCTACCATATCAATTGGGTCAGGTTGATTATGCAACAGACTAGCAGCTGAGACTGTGATGCTAGCAGCCTGTATTGGGATGTGTATTAGAAATGCATAGTGGACTCAACAGGAATATCTGAACTCTGGTTTACCCCTTTTGTGTGGTATTTAAAGGAATATAAGGGAGATACCATTGTTTAAAATTCAACGTGATGTTTAATGTCATTGGGTTTTTGCAGCTAGTTGCCATAAATATTTTAAACAAATTAATAAATTATGTTTGTCTTTCATCTTAATGTTTTAGAAACACTTAAAAATATAGAACAACTTGCATGACAATCTTAAATATTCCATATTCAAGATAATATTATGATTAGTAAGTTCAAATTAGAGAATTTATATGGTGCGAGTGATCACTTGATGAAAGCTTAAAATTTAGTAATAATGATGTGTCATCTGCAGCTGAAAAGTCAATATGGCTGCTATCGCTGCCATCTTGGATTCTCAGAACTGAAACGTCTACCTTTGTGGGAGGAATCACTATAGGTATAACATACTACAATATGAAAATGATATCTAGATTGGTTTAGGAGAAGGAGTCATTTTCATGAAATCTATTTGAAAATTCAATATGGCTTCCATGGCGGCCATATTGGATTCTCAAAACAGAAACGTCTACCTTTCTGTGAGGAATCACCATGGGTATAACATACTACAATTTCAGAATGATATCTGCATTCGTTTAGGAGGAGTAGTCTTTTTCCTGAAATCTAATTGAAAATTCAATATGGCTGCCATGGTGGCCATCTTGGATTCTCAAAACTGAAACGTCTACCTTTCTGTGAGGAATCACCATGGGTATAACATACTACAATTTCAGAATGATATTTGCATTCGTTTAGGAGGAGTAGTCTTTTTCGTGAAATCTAATTAAAAATTCAATATCGCTGCCATGGCGGCCATCTTGGATTCTCAAAACTGAAACGTCTACCTTTCTGTGAGGAATCACCATGGGTATAACATACTACAATTTCAGAATGATATCTGCATTTGTTTAGGAGGAGTAGTCTTTTTCCTGAAATCTAATTGAAAATTCAATATGGCTGCCATGGCGGCCATCTTGGATTCTCAAAACTGAACTGTCTACCTTTCTGTGAGGAATCACCATGGGTATAACATACTACAATTTCAGAATGATATCTGCATTCGTTTAGGAGGAGTAGTCTTTTTCCTGAAATCTAATTGAAAATTCAATATGGCTGCCATGGCGGCCATTTTGGATTCTCAAAACTGAAACGTCTACCTTTCTGTGAGGAATCACCATGGGTATAACATACTACAATTTCAGAATGATATCTGCATTTGTTTAGGAGGAGTAGTCTTTTTCCTGAAATCTAATTGAAAATTCAATATGGCTGCCATGGCGGCCATCTTGGATTCTCAAAACTAAAACGTCTACCTTTCTGTGAGGAATCACCATGGGTATAACATACTACAATTTCAGAATGATATCTGGATTCGTTTAGGAGGAGTAGTCTTTTTCCTGAAAGTTAACGGACGGACAGACGGACGGACAGACAGACGGACAGACGGACAGACAGACGGACGACGGACGAAGCGCCATGACATAAGCTCACATTTACTTTGTAAAGGTGAGCTAATAATAATGGGTATTTGTTGTGCGCCATTCCATACACTTATGCATGCTCATGGCGCTACATGTTTAAAAAAATAAAATATAAATAGAATATATATACACAGAGAGATTACACATTGCTGGAGATAATTGTAGGTGGATATTTAGGGAAAGCAGATTTAAATAGATAAGTTACCATTAATAGTTGATGTATTCTTTTCTTCATGTACTATTTTGGAGCTGTATTTAGTTGTTGCAATAGAAATGCCTGGTAACAGTGTCTTTGACTTGTAAGATAAAGTGGAGCACACACTCCCCAAAACATTAAATGTATACAGAATCCTTGAAGCAGTTGCCCTCTTGTCATTGGTATGTTTGAAGGGTACACAAACTCTTAGGTAGAAATCAATGTGTATGTTTAATTTACTGCCTGGTATTTCACTGTTAGTCATTATTTGACCCAAGTTAACTTGATATACAAAAAGAAATGTTGTCTACACCATCAGCACCTAGAATTGATTAACTTGATTGTTTGACATATTTTATCGTTCCAGGACCCACCATGAAACTTCGCCGTCCAATTGTAGCAAAGATGTACATGAAAACCATTGATGCCTTCTACACAGAAACATAATGCAGAGGGACTCTCTTATACATGATCAAATCTGTGCAATCCTCCAAGAGGTCTATTCAAGGGCAGATAATTTATTAAGCACATATCATATACCACCATATTTGATTGGCTCACAGTGGGAGATGTTATTGAGTGAAGAACATCGTAGAGCTTGGAGTGACACTATCTATTGAACTCCAGATGTTATGTGGTCATGGACGTTCTGTGAGATTTCCTTTGCTCTGCTTGAACAACAACGAATCTAGGTCATTTATATGTGATATATTTATGTTTCAATTTGCAGTGAAACAACATACATATTTTGTCCTTGAGATTACAGTGTTATATAATTACAGTTTCAAACATGTAGGTAATAAGTTTGAATGTTCACCAACCTGAAAGCATAAATTGGTAATTGAATTGAATTTAAAATATCTGGATAAAAATATTCAGATTCCAAGTTGTTTTATAAGAGGTCATATTCTGTGCACTGCTTAAAATAACCGAAGCATTGGTGGAAATAATATGATATACCTACCAATCGTTGTTGAATAAGTGATTAACCATAGTTTCAGAATGTAACCATGCTGTCTCTTCTTCAACTTACTCTCAAGAATTTTATATGGTTTATATTGTTAGTAGACTGCATATCACAGTAGCAGCCAGTTCTATTGATAAGTGTCAATATGTAATCAGTGAATCGGTATGTCAGACTGTGGCAAATGCTGCCAACCCCCAACTCTCTTACATTCATATATGTATTAGTTAAAGTGTCAGAAGGTTAATCCTTGTTAGTGTCAAATTATCTAATAGTTATTTGGGCAGCATCTTATCACAATACCCACGCGACCATTCAAAACATATGAAGAGAAAAAATATCTTAAACGACCATCAAAATGGTTTTTACAACTTTAATAATCAAAAGACCAAACTTGTTTCTACTGCAAAGTTTTGTGATATGTTTGTACCCATTTTCGTTTGTTTGTGCCGATTTATGCAAAAAGCTCTAAAGGTTAATTCAGTTATGAGGACTAAGTACTTTGATTCTGCGAAATGACTCATATGCCGATACTAATTAGTGAAAGTGTTAATCTTTTAAGCACTTCATATATTCATATCTTTGTTTAAGAATCTAAGAAACTTTATTTACATATGCTATTTCATATACACCTTAATGCCAAAATTTAAAACTTTATTATCATTTTATGATTTAACTTTGTATCAAATTTTTATATAAAAGATTGGTTTAATTTTGCTTTGGTCTGACAATTCAAAATAATTTTAGAAATCCAAAAATGTTTTGGATATTGTATCTATGTTATGACAAAGAGCCATTTTGTACAGATACAATCACAAATTTTGGGTAGATTTTTATTGTGAAGAGGTTCAAATTCTTATTTTGAGTTATTTTTCATCAAATATGACTAAATGGGTTGTTGATGTATCCTTATGTTCTATTACTCAGATATGTTGTTCAAAAGATTCAAAAGTGTGAGTGTGTTTTAATTGTTAATGTTACTTGGTAATTATTTGTTTATTAATTCGTCTGTTATGAATCTCATATGTTATGATATCAATGAAAGAAAAATTTGTTTATTTCTAACCTTCAAATGTCATAATTTCATCATTCCATTAGCTACATTAGACAAAACGGGTTTGATTTGTAACCATTTGCATAGTATTTTCAATATTTATGCAGAAAACATTTTATGTACATATTTACAATGACATTGCAAACCTGGCAAATGTTGAAATATAGAAATTCATGTTATATAAAATGGTTTTTTTTGTGTTAATTAAAAACAAATTGATAAATAAAAAGTGTTTGTTTAATTCATGCTGTCTTTCAAGGAAAATAGGAGTTTAGTTGGAGAGAAGATATTCAAAAGAATGTTTCTGTTCATAAATATAGATTTGACGATAAATAAAATAACATTCATTTAAAAGAAAAACTAAAATCAGGGATGCCATTTATCAGCTTTTAGTAGTTTACTGAAATCATTTACTTGGCTGTAAGACACTGATGAAATAGTCCAGTGAAAAGTAATTATACCCCCGCTACGACGCAGTCGGGGGTATAACCCCCGCTACGACGCAGTCGGGGGTATATAGTGCTCCGCGTGTCCGTCCGTGCGTCCGTGTGTCCGTGCGTCCGTCCGAAATCGTTTCCGGAGCATTATTCTAAAACTATACCACTTACAAACTTCAAATTTGGTATGGCAGTAGCCTATATGATGTTGTTGTGCCTTTTAGGGGTTTCATCTCAATGGTTCAAATAATTTTTGAAATTTTGACCAAAAACCGTCCGATTTCTGGACTTTGTCTCGTTTCCGGAGCATTTCTCTAAAACTATACCACTTAGAAACTTAAAATTTGGTATGGCAGTAGCCTTTATGATGTTGTTGTGCCTTTTAGGGGTTTCATCTCAATGGTTCAAATAAGTTTTGAAATTTTGACCAAAAACTGTCCGATTTCTGGACTTTGTCTCGTTTCCAGAGCATAATTAAAAAACTATACCACTTGGAAACTTCAAATTTGGTATGGCAGTAGCCTACATAATGCTGTTGTGCCTTTAAGGGGTTTCACTTCCAACGTTCAAATAATTTTTGAAATTTTGACCAAAAACCATCCGATTTCTGGACTTTGTCTCGTTTCCGGAGCATAATTAAAAAACTGTACCACTTGGAAACTTCAAATTTGGTATGGCAGTAGCCTATATGATGCTGTTGTGTCTTTTAGGGGTTTCACCTCCAACCTTCAAATAATTTTTGAAATTTTGACCAAAAACCGTCAGATATTCGGACTTTGTGTCGATTCCCGATCATAATTTAACAACTATACCACTTGGAAACTTCAAATTTGGTATGGCAATAGCCTATATGATGCTGTTGTGCCTTTTAGGGGTTTCACCTTCAACCTTCAAATAATTTTTGAAATTTTGACCAAAAACTGTCAGATATTCAGACTTTGTGTTGATTCCCGATCATAATTTAACAACTATACCACTTGGAATTTTCAAACTTGGTATGGCAGTAACCTATATGATGCTGTTTTGCCTTTTTGGGGTTTTAATTCCAAAGTTCAAATAATTTTTGAAATTTTTAACCCAAAACAGTCCGAAAACAGTAGGTTGAGGATCAAGCTTGTAAATATATTTCCTAATGACAAACACATACCGTTTTAACATTGTAAATGTAACTGTTTTGCCTTAATTCAAGTTATCTTTTGGGAAGTAACCAAAAGAAAGGGATTGTGACCTATTGTGATACTCATATGAACACTGTATGAACATAGAACATGACTTATGTTGTTACCACTGCAAGGAATACATATATTTGAATGTTGATACAACTGCAAAGAATACATATATTGGAATATAAATTGACCTACATGGAACTGAATGGAAGGTGAGAGTTTGTTGAAAAACATTTATTGTGATAGTTATACCAGTTCACACCCATTCAGACAAATTAAATTTTAGTGTTATTTTCTATATCATCTGATGGAAAAATACGGTAACAATCCTAGGACTTATCAGAACATATGACTTTTCACTATTTTCGTCAAAGAAAGGCGGTCAAACTACAGGCGGGGGTATGTGAGCTGCGCTCACTTTTGCCTTGTTGTTTCATTTGTAAGTATCAAATACAGTAAGGATGCGCTGTATTATCGATATATCAGTTTATCATATATCTAACAATAATATGGGGTCTTTTGCATGCGTGATAGAGGCAAGGACACAGCATCCATATTGCCGCCCGGTCCGCAAATCCATATCAGCCATATCAGACCGGTCCGCAAATCCATATCAATATCAGCCCGGGGGGGACTTTTGGTTAGAGTTATCTCCCTTTGTAGAGTAGCGTCATTTGCAGCATAGATTGTAAGTTGTTCTTTAAATCCACCAAAAAAGGATGTTGTTGTCGCTTTTATCTGTACTTTTTCTTTTTAAACACCAAATGATTCAATAATCTAGTAATTTGAATAAGAAGAGCTGCTAACAGTATCTTTATCAAACTTTACTCTTAAAAGCAGGATCGTTTTGTTACATCTTAAAAGACCTACATTTCTTCTTGAAAACAATATCTATATTTTTTTAGATAATTTTTTGTAGAGAAAAAAGTTTGATATATGATAAAAAGGTTACAAAATGTCACTTTTCATATCATACCTAAAATCAGCCCTCGACCCATATCAGCCCTCTGGCCTGCGGCCCTCGGGCTGATATGGGGGTCTTGGGCTGATATTAGGTATGATATGAAAAGTGACATGTTATAACCTCTAAATATTGCATTACAGGAACAAGGTGATATGAATCGGTACACACTTCGGTAATATATCTTTACAAAGTTTGAAGTTGTGTTGAGAAAATAGCTTAAATATGCATACAGATCATACACAGTGATTGAAAAAATATCCCTTTCCAAATCGGCTCATAGCTGAGCAATGATGATCGTTCTTAATGCTCATATTAAGACAAGATAGCATGCACATTCTTAACTTAACGAAGTACCAATATATTGCAATAAGCTTTTCTGTATCGCAATATATTGCAATACAGAAGTGAGGAACGATACCCATCCTTAAAATACAGACACAAATCATTCTGTAAAACGGCCACATCAAGAATAAGTCATTCATCAAACCTTAGATTTGTTCTTATCCAACATCAGCTCTGTTCCCTGAAGCAGAAGATTAAGTAAGTCACTTTCTAAGATTTTGACGCCGCTAATGGCTGAAATATTGCCCAAGCGGCGTAACACAATAACTCACTCACTCCAAGATTTTGTCTGGCATCCATCTCTATTACGGTATTCACTTTATCTCAACCAAAATAGATTATCCTATTCCAAAGAAGTTGGTGAGGGATATTAAAATGGGCCCTGTCTGTCTATTCAACAAGCATAAATTGGAGCATAAAGTAATGTAAGACTTACCACAATAAAACTTGGTATATGGATCAGTTGACATAATATGAAGTTTCTGACGTGAAAAATACAATCTTTTTTTTTTCAAAACAAAAGGCAAGAAATACTACCTATCAGTAAGGGTGTATATTTAAGCTAATTCTTATTGTAATGAACAGCTCATGTATTGCAATAATCTTGCATTCATATAGGGGTTCATATTTTTCATTTTAGGCCGTAAGGCAAAATATATTACTTTTCATTGTGACCTCGTATAGTAAACCTTTCCTTGACACCATGGTTCAACTATGACATTGTGTTCCATGTTGCTGCAATATCAGCCAATCCCTCACTCTTGTTAAGGAAACAGCACTCCGGTCCTAAACACTGTATGTCATGGACACTCAAATAATATCCTCTATATAATGAATGACCTCTACATCTTATGTTGTATACCTAATTACATGCTGTTTAACATTTAACATTTGATACAATGTCTTTCAAAACTTTCTTTTTAAAAAAAGAAGAAACTGACAGGCGAAAGATATGTAAGATTTCAAATATGGAGCGGTATTCAGATAAGCTATTGCTTGTTTACCAATCCAGTTCTTCAAAAGAAATAATTATGTTTAAACCAAATATGAATATTTCGAGTTTTTGAAATTTTTCTCAAACAGATCAAAATAAGAGTTAAATCATTATTCAAGAAATACTTTTAAGTGTCTTTTTTTTCTTAAAAAATCAAATTGTTTCAAAATCAATTTGTATATGACACCAACATTCAACAACAAGGAATATTATATTCTTTGCACACCAAAGAATTTTATAATATGTTAAGAATGTAACTGTGTCTTAGAACAAGATTAAAGAAATGAATTATGACCTGTTTGAAACTTATGTAAGTTAAAAATGTTTCAATTTCACTTGAAATTAGTTGTTGCAATACTTTCAATATGGAAAATATTGCTATAACTGTATTGCACGATCTGTACTGGTATTGGTATTGCGATAATATTCCACTATTATGATAGTTGTTCTAAGAGAAAATTATTTTCAATGACTATGAAATATATTGTCAGTTAATGAATGTTTTTGATACTGAAATATGTCTCCTAGAATTTGTCTCCAGTTACAATACTACTTTTATCTTTCATTTCATATCTTGGTTAATATTTGAATAAAGTAGAATGTAAGATATATTCAGTTGTGCCTTGATAATAATTTTCTGGCAAACAAAGTCTGAAAAATAGATTACCCGTACATCAGTTGAATAAATAAAAACCTTTATGTACCCAAATTACTTGATTCCTGAAAATGTGTTTTTCGAAAAAAAAAAAACTTTACACAAATGTTTTAATATAGTTATTAACGAAATAGTGAAATTCCCACACACAAAATAAGAGTAAAACTTATGTTCCATTGCCGGGAATCGAACCCGGGCCGCCTGGGTGAAAGCCAGGAATCCTAACCACTAGACCACAATGGAGCTTACAGGATGTAGCATTTTCAAGAAAGTCGTTCTTGGGTCATATGAAATCACGTTCTCGTAAATACAAATATTATTTTCTTTGAACCCTGTCCGCAAAAAGGAGATCCTTATGTATGTATCAAGTTGTTGATACCAGAATATTTGAAATGTTTGCTTCGGTAGTTGATGTGTACAAGTGGCTAGAGAGACAAACATGGACAAAGGGGCATAACTCTTTACACCATAACATTATCTTTACAAACACGATACCAATCAAATGCGTCTCTCGAGTTCGATCATCAAGTTCCAATGTTTACCAATGCGAAGTAATTTTTGTGTTTTCCCAGTAACAATATTTATTCTAAAAGGAAAATTAAGGACTTTGAAAAAGCCGAAACACTTTCCTCATATAAGTTTCAGTTAATTGAAATATATTTAATTTACAATGTCAATTTGAATCCCATGGGAAATTATACAAATGACAAATTAAATTCAGTTAAAATTATCATCAAATCTTAATTTTCAAAAGCAAAAACTCTGTCACAGGTGTTCTGATAGATTAATATCAAAGATTTGTACTGTACTGTAAATATTTCTCAAAGAATTATTACTATAGCTAGTTATAATTTGATAAGGATAACAGTTTAAAAAAACCCAACTATTATGTGCACTTTCACTCATAAAGAACAAATTTAAATTGACATGTAGGCCACGACTTTTACACACTTGCATGTGAATTCCACGTGCATGTGCATTTATATCTACCTACAGTAATAACTTTGAATATAAATTTCTCTTAACAACGATTGGATAATTGACAATAATAGTTCATTACATATCTTGCAGGTGATATATAGAGAATACTAAACGACGTCCCGTTTCATAACATATTTATGAAACGAGTGAATGGATTGGTATTTAACGAGCGAAAGCGAGTTAAATAACTATACCATTCACGAGTTTCATAAAAATGTTATGAAACGGGACCGAGTTTAGTATTTTATTTATTACTTGCTTAATAACATCGTAAAAAAACAAAGAAAATCGCCAACATGACTGTCGCGGACGGCCCGCTGACATTATGACGTCATACTTAACAATTGTGACGTCATCATTACGTCACGTCATTCGGTCAGCGTGCGATGTTATGACACAACGTGTAATAACATTGTAGATTTATTAAACAGCGATATCTTCAACGGGAGAGTAATAAGGGCTGTTATGCCACGTTCAGTTTATATTATATGGCTGCAAATATTATTGCAGGGAGAGAGCTAGACTGCAAAACTATTGTGGCTATATGCATTGCGATGAAACTAGCGAACCATGGGTAATCATGCTGAAATTCAGTGTAGCATTTCACCAAAACCAAACTGTATGTAGAACAGTTCTTTAATGCAGACAAAGCTGCGGAGCCCCTGGCAGGATTCTTGATCCCGAAGTGAATGTGCTTACCACAGTGCTATCACTACCCCACATATTTTTGGGATGATAATCAGTGTTTAAAATATAGCCCGCCCTTGACTGGCTACTTTTTGCCAGGACTAGTTACTTTTGGGTCAGGACTGGCAACTTTTCAAGAAATTTCTTTATTTTCCCCTAAGGAATTGACCAATTAATTTTCAGGACAGGCTAGGTTTTCAATCTATTTTATACACTGTGATAATGTAACAATACTTTTACAGTAAGTGTTGCTTCAAGGGAATTAAGATCCTGTTTTATTCAAATTGTACAACGTATGTTTGGCAGAACAGTACACTCTGTTGTACCTCATAAAGAAACCAAGTTCATAGATCATTTACAAGAAATGTCCAGAAATTCTGCTCTCAGAGGCAACATTGACTATACTGAATTTTACAGATTGCATATTTGTTACCAAGAACATTAAGCCTTCAAAATGGAATGGAATAATAAGAACTTGAAATCCTGAATGTGCCTGAGAAATCATTCCTTTTAGACATTACTTATAGTCTTAGACAAGGCAAATATTTATGCACCTCAGCCAAATAGTTCATCACTTACACCAATCTTTCACCTCATGTTTGTAACAATTTTTTAATTTTGCGTGCATAATTTCCCTTACATCTTTTTGACAAACTCAGTCTAGAGGTAATGTTTAAGCAACAATTTCAAACCGTAGTGCCCCTTGTCATAGGCTTAAGCCAAGGCGTACCATGTTATTTCACTGGTATTGAATTGCACCAGATGTGTTTTAGTTCTAGATGGATCCAGAGTGGTCACTGACTATAGTCTACTAAATAGAGGAGTTAAGGTCCACCTCAATAATTAATATTCAATCGTCATCTGGATCATCATATGAACTATAGAGTATCTTGAAACTGTGAATCAGGGTAGTAGTCCTTACCTTACTGTGTTGAGTATAGCAAATGTTGTAATGAATGTGCTTCGTAAAAAAAAATCTTGGAGAAGTCTCACATGAATTATAGCTCCAATTGCAAGAATAAAATACAAACAAATATGAGAGACATTTCAGGTTTATTATACATGTATTACAAAGAACATTTTATCACAATTCAACAAACATGCATAATTATTGATTACATGCATCATGAGCAGTTATCATATTAACCATAAATCATGCATACTTTTGCATAGATGAAAATCAATCTGGAATGCAAGAAATCATAGAAAAGTGAGATGAAAGGATCAGTACAGACGTTCTTGTTCTCGACAAAATCATCCCTTTCAAACCTTCACAGCTTGCAAGCAGCCAGTTATTTTCAATGCACTGATGAAATACTATCAGATATGACAATCATTATTAACTAACTAACGTAAATAACCATATTGTCTTTGGTTACAAAATTGACTCAACAAATCATTATAAAAGTCATTTTGTGGATTGATGGAATGACATCCTTTGAGCTGATAAATGTAATGGTAAATGATTAATACTTAGAAGTAGAATTGAAATTGAATTGTTTTAAAAACAAACACTTATATCATTATATCTCCAGACATAAAACCAACATATATACAGATCATTGTCAAACAAACAAAATTGTATTCAACAGACATTCTGAATAATTACTACTCAATGAAACTATACAATGTTCTTCATAAAGTTTGGCACAGGAATATAAGAAGTGAATAAAAAATCAAATAAATCACCTTGAAAGAAAGTATATAATTTACAACAAATTTGTTGACATATTTCTATAATGTGTGTTTACATAAATGTTTTCCATACCTCGAGAAGAGGACAAATATGCAACAACATGTTTAAGATGTCTCGAACAATTTACATCTCTTGCAATGAAATAATTGGGCATATGTTTGCAGATTATCAAAGTTGTCTAACTACTTCAAAAGTAGTCAATTCACAAATAAACTACCCAAAAGCTTATAAACAAGAGTCGAAAATAACTAAAGCCTGATTGTCATTTTAACAAGTGAGCCACAGTTTGAGCATTGACTACAGTATGGAAATCTTGTGTACAATTTGAAAAATGAGGCATCCTGATTCAGCATTTAGTAAGAGAGAATGAATCTGAGTGTGACAGATGGAAGATGAATGTAGTGATGACATGTCGTCACGAGGTGAATGTATTGATGACATGTCATCACGAGATGAATGTATTGATGACATGTCGTCACGAGGTGAGTGCTGAGCCTTGAGTCAGAGAGGTCGCCACACTTATTGTGCTGCCAGTGTCTGATGATGCTTTAGGCGTCTTCACCAAACTCTTCAATCTCGATAGGTGGACTAGAGCTCTGAAATAAAGAACAGACTTAATTATTTCCACGTATTAACTCAAAGACATGAAAAAATATCAATAGTCAACTAAAATTCCTGCAGTATATTTTATACTAAAATAACCTAATTAACTCCATGCAGGATTTTTGACCCCCCGAAAACAATAAAATAAAATTCTTGGAGCAAATGTGATAATATACTTCTTGCAGTTTATTTTACACCTGCAGTACAGAGATTTAAATCTGCAACAATGAGGTTGAATACAGTAAAATGTCAATGATCCATTTGCTAATCTTCAGTAAGGAAATATACTCGTTGGGAAACAAAACTATTGCTAATGGTAGGAGATGGAGGTAGTGTACATACTTCTCGAGGGACTGACCGCCGGGCTCCACCCTGAAGTTGTAGTCCTGCAGGGCGGGCAGGTCCAGAGGGTTCCGCATCTCCTTGCTGCTGCTCACCTCCTCCTTCTGCTACGGGAGAAGAACATTCGTCAAAGGTACACAGATTTTATGCACATAGAACAATGAGTTGTTTAGAGCTGCTTGGGCAAGATTTCAGCCATTAGCAGTGTGCAAATTACACAGACACTCATACATCTACAAAGCTTGTTACGAATGCAAAGTACACCTGTTATTTAGTTCTACTCAGTATTTTTACATGTTGATAATTATATCTATTCATTAGAGAATGTGAATATTCCGGGAGTGAGAGTACCGACCGTGTCGAGTGAGGTGGACTCCTCGGCCTGCAGTCTGAAGAGCATGTTCTTGAGAGCCTCCATACTGCCCGGCTGGTCTCTCCCCGTCAGGGTCGGGGACGGGCTCTGTCAACATATGCTCACCTCTTTATATCTACACTTCATCATGTAAACACTAAATGCTTCTTTATCTTTACAATACAATGTTAGTGTTCTGGATGCTAGTGATCCCACTTCATCATACTGTTTCAAAAGGAAAACAAAGATATTTGTTATGTTCTTGCATGAATGAAGGATGCGAGAGACACTAAATGAACTCTTAGACTGAGTCATGTACCTAGAAAGTAAAAGTCAACATTTGTATTCCTGGATCTGAAACATTGAACTCACCTTCTTGACACTACGAAGAGCATCAGATATTTCCTGTCTGTCGTCCACATACACTGGAGACTTACTGAAACAGCAGAATAACTCTCATTAACAGAAATGTCAACACTCTAATAGATTTACACTATTTATCTTTCTTTTTACACAAAAATGATACACAAATATTTATGCACAAGAAGTAGTGCCTAGCACTAGTGATCAAAATGTCTTTGCTGTTAATTATTATTTTCAGTGTGATAACAATCATATAGAAACAATTTTTTTTTTTCAAAATGATCAAATTCAAATTTCAATTTATTCATTATACTTAAGGCTAAAGATATGACAGCCTAAATGGGATCCTATTCAAATCAAGATGTCACTGTAGTTAGTGACAAGAGCATGTACCTGTAAGGGGAGACTGATTGGTTTAACAAAAGACAAGTTCCTTTCAACAAGACCTCTTATTATGTATATCTTCAGCCATTCACAGCATAATAGGCATACATTATAAACTGAAATTGGCCTATCTCACAACTTTGTATGACATTTTCCAATATTTTACATAATAAAATCAGATGTTATTGTATGAAACTGACTATGCGGGAACTGCTTGTTCCCAGGAGCGGTCGCCGTCTAGCACGACGTCTGTACTGGGACTGCGGTGGATGTTGGTGACCGGACTCTCTGGTCTGCCTGTCACTGGCTGACTAAATCTCACGCGAGCTGGGCTGAATGTTGGCTCCCCACTCATTACAGTCACATCTGGAACATAGCGCCCCATCAACTTATGATTATGAACACAATTTTGTTCCATATATTTGATATGAGGTATTATGAAGTTAAAAGAAAGGCAATCTCATTTAACAACACAAATATTTCACATGAGGTCACTATTATTAACAATACCTATCATGATGGTATGAACTTAGAAATGTGAGAAGATAATCAAGGAGCTGATAGAAATATGAAATACAAATACAATACAAATTTCATTGAATGTAGCAATTGTGATTTAAATGATATTGAATTATCAATGAATAAAATTACTGTTTTGTGCGAACAAATTTTCCATTTAGTTACTTAGTAAACAATTCACAATATCCATGTCAAAAAGGTCTAAGTATTTCATGATATCACTATGAGCGAAAGCTCTTCACCTGTATGGATATTGCTGTCTTTGAGGATAGTGCTAGCACCAGTGACATCTGACTTAAGATGATGTTTGCCTCCCAGGATACTGGACGTGCTCTCCATGCTGGAACACTTGGGTCCTGTGGCGAGGATGGACTTCCTTTGGTTTGCTTTGGCAGGTGAGAAGCTTGCAGTCTCTGCTTCTAGTCTCTCTAGGTACTGATCCAATGACTTGGTCAACTGTGTTCCTTCTGCAGCCAACTGCTTCAGATCTGATGTCTTGTCATCTGAACTGGTAGCTGCAGAATACACTTTGAATCCAGGAGATCTTAGAAGGTCTTTTGATTTACTAGCTATACTTTCATCTAATGACTTAGCTCTAGAAGCATCTTCATTTCTATGACTAGCCAAGAAACTGTGCTTGTCAAATCTTGAGAGCCCACTTGTTGCAAGATCTGAGAAGTTGAGCCCAGGTCGAGAGTCTGTGAGGTTGGACTTGTTAAAGGAGAGGTCTCGTCGGTTATTGAGGAGCAAGGAGTCTGCAGTCACATCAGATCTGACTGCATCTTGAATCCAACTGGGAGCTGCCCGTCCCCCTGTCAACCGATGAGTCAACACAGAGTCATCTAGAGAAGCATCCATAGTATGCACCCAGCTTGGAATAGACTTCCCCGACGAGGCATCCAAGTCCTGAACCCAATCAGGAGGGTGGTGACTAGATCTGGGCAAAGAGTTTCTTAAATGCGATGGAAGAGGAGAAGCAGATCTACTACGCAGTCGTTTGAGGATATCTGAGGGATCAGAGTGACGAGATTGCACAGCAGAACCTGAGCTAGATGACCGCTTCCCCATCTGCTTCAAGACACTGGAGGGAATAGCGCTATCCACAGAGGACCTCCGAGACATGTCAGCCTTCTGGAGTGCTGGGACACTGCCAACAGTCCGGGACCTGCTCCTGGGAGTGCGGTACGAGTACACATGTCTGCGCTTGCCGTCTTCATCCACCACTATCCCTCGGGTTGAACTCTCATACGGGTTCACACTCAGCAACAGATCTGTGGACATGCTGCCAATATCACTAGCACACACTATTGGACTTGTGTCATCGTCGTTGATTTTGTCTAATAGGTCTGCAGATCTGCTAAGGGCATCTTCAACTGATAAAAAAAGGCAAAGTGTGTAAAAGTGTATTTAAAAAACTAATTGACTCAGCTTTAGAAGCATCTTAAAAATTGATGGATTCTTTTGTTAAAATAGGAACAATTACAATGTATTGTTAGTAATTATTAGTAAACTTACCTCTGGGACGAACTCCAGCCCCTTTCTCCGTTCTTTGGAACGTGTCTGCAGAAGTCTAGATTAAAAATATAGATAAAAAATACTCTAAGTCATATTTACCATTAGTGGTATGCAGCTCCTTCCTTCCTAGTGGAGTTATCTTCCCCTGATCTCCCATGTGCTCATATTCTCGAACTGCCATAGTCCATAGTAACACATCACCTGGAACATGCGGGGAGGAATTTAGTAAATTTAGTAAACCTGGGTGGGATTAAACGTTCGTCCCAGAGGTAAGTTTACTAATAATTACTAACAATACATTGTAATTGTTCCTAATTATTGGCATAAACTAACCTCTGGGACGAACTCCAGTCCCGAATTTCACATAATAGGAGGAGGGATCCAGGGGATGTGCTCCATTTACAATGCCAATAATTAGATTCAATTACTCTCTTAATCCATTAAAATAACTGATTCTTGAATTCTCATGAATATTATGGATAAATAACAAAAACTCCAACTCTCATGCAGTAATCCTGTTTATTTCTCCCATCACCGATCATTCCAATAAATGAGTGCATACCACAGGTTAATATATTAGGTTTGTTTATAACCGACTATGACGTAATTTGATTCTATTAATAGAATAATACCTATTGTTACTGAAATTCCGGTTGTGACGTCACTTCCGGTTCTATCTTACGTCACTTCCGGTTCACTATGACGTCACTTCCGGTTTAATATAAACTTACGTCATATTCGGTTTGAGGTTAAATCGTGACCAAGTTTGGTGGGTATACCAATCCACAACGAGTGCTGAACATATACCGCAAGTCCCCTTATCTCGGACCACCACCATAACTTTAGTCACAGTATGGCCTCACCTTGTAAACATACAGTTGGAACTTGAAGAGGTCAGTCGTCGAATTTCCTCCAACGACCCCGACCCCCCCCCTTTTTTTCCTCTTTCTTGATAACACTGGTCTCAGGCCGAAGTCACGTGCTGAGCCGCGACTAAGGGTCCTAGATCACTGATTCCTGATAGTGAGGGTGAGATATCCCGTAAGTAAGATGAGATGAATGTATTCGATCCCTTCCACTGGCAAGAGGATACTAGTTGTTGAATTGAGACTGATTTCCATGCCGAAAGCGATGAGGATAAGGCTCTAATCTCATGAGGAGAAAACTTGACATTAACTGTGTCTTGATCCATGAGATTGTAAGCAAAAACAATGGTTTTCCTAAGCCAGGATGATATCGTGTTCTTGGATATTTCCGTATCAACAGCCGGCTTACAGGACAAGAACAATCTCCTCCTATTGCGACGGAACGAAGCAGTTCTTTGCAGATACCATCTGAGGCATCTGACTGGGCACAAGAGTCTCTCCTTATCTGAGCGAGACGTAGAAACAGGTAGCGCTGGAATTCTATAACACCTCGTACCTAGTGGTCCCGAAGAAGAGGATTGATTTTTGGCGAGAAACTCCGGCAAGGCGCGGCAAGTCACTTCCTTCCTATCCTTTGAAAATCTTATGGACGAATTGTCAATCGCGTGGAGCTCCGACACTCGAGCAGCTGAAGCGAAGGCAAGTAAAAAGGCTGTTTTGAAGGAAAGGAACTTTAATGGAGTCGAACTCAGCGGTTCATATAGAGCTTTGAGTAAGGACTGTAGAACAATGCAAAGATCCCATTTGGGGAAAATCGAAGGCGTTGTGATATCCTGAATCTGAAAAGATCTGATCATTCTGTGTAAGGAGGTATCCGATCCTATTGATAACCCCTGAATGTCACACACTGAAGCTATTGCCGATCTGTAACCTTCAATGGTTCCATGTTTTAATTTCCTTCCATTCCTTAAGTACAACAGGAAATCCGCTAACATGGGAATAGAGATATCCTTGTCTAATAAATCTCTTCCTCTTCTCCAGGTGGTGAAAATTCTCCATTTTGCATCATAAAGTCTGGCTGTGGAGGGCCTGATAGAGTTAACAATAGCTTTCGTAGATTCTCCTCCGAAACCTTGTTCCTGGAGGGATCGCGAGATAACCTCCACACGTGAAGCTTGAGCATCCCCAGGTTGCCGTGATTCCTCCTCGAGTGCGGCTGGGATAACAGATTTTCCCAACACGGTAGGACTAGAGGATAGTCTGTCAGGAGATCCAAGAGATTCGGAAACCACGGTCTCGTGGGCCAGGCGGGCGCCACTAGGTAGATCAAGCAATCCTGAGTCGCTATCTTCGCTAATACGTCCGGTATTATCTTGAATGGGGGGAATGCGTAGGCTATCATGCCGTCCCATGTCATGGATAGAGCGTCCACCGCCCAAGCCTGAGGGTCCGGGATTGGACTGACGTACGTTGGTAGACGAAAGTTCTGGCTTGTGGCGAACAGATCTATGCAGGGGGTCTCCCACCTGTCCGATATCAAACGGAATGCTTCCTCGTGCAGGGTCCATTCGGTTTGGATCACTTGATTCCTCCTGGAGAGCATATCGGCTCGAACGTTTAGCCTTCCCGGGATGTGCCTTGCCCTGAGTGTTACCTTGCACTGATCCGTGAGTTGAAATAGCTGACGAGTTAGGTACATCAAGTTCTGGGATCTGGTCCCTCCTTGCTTGTTTATGTAAGCAACTACCGTCGCATTGTCGGACGCGATCATGATGCTGGTTCGATACAGTAGCCTCCACCACTCGTTGAAAGCCTTGATAACTGCGAGCATCTCCAAGAGATTGATGTGCAGAAGAGATTCCTGGACAGTCCATTTCCCCTGTGTCTCCAGATTGTCCATATGCGCACCCCATCCTTCTTGCGACGCATCCGTGAAGATGGTATATAGTGGTGGTGGGTCTGTGAATCTTGCTCCCGAAATCACATTGTGTTCCTGAGTCCACCATTCCAACTCCCGGCAAACGTGTGGAGGACACATTATGACAGAGTCGAGCTCCTGAATTCTGTTCTGATTTATCCAGGACTGTGTGTGTCTGAGATTGAGGCGACCTCTGACTGTGAAGGCTTGAATCGACGTCAGGAACCCCAGCAGAGACATCCATTTTCGTAGTGTCGCCGTCCGAGATGATAGTAGAGAAAAGATGAGAGTTCGGGTAGTCAACCATCGATCTTGTACGGGAAAAATCAAACCTTTCTCTGCGTCTAACACGGCCCCGAGAAACTTGATTCTTGGGGATGGAACTAGCTCTGACTTGTCCGGGTGTATGATCCATCCTAAGTGGGTAAACACATGGATCGCGAAGTTGAGGTGCTTGATTAGGATCACTGTTGAGAGATGCCGTGTCAGAAAATCGTCCAGGTATCCGTGGATAGCTATTCCCCTGAGGTGTAAGAACTGGAGCAGGGGTTTCATGATCATAGTGAAGAGCCATGGTGCGATGGAGACTCCGAAAGGTAGAACTTGAAACTGAAATCTCCTTCCGTTTACCGCGAATCTGAGGAATTTCTGTGACTGTTTGTGAATGGGAATGTGGAGATACGCATCCTTGAGGTCTAGGCTTACAAACTTGCTGTCCAGTTGCACTAGTTTCCTCACATTCTTCAATGACTCCATGGTGAATCTGGGAGGAGGTAACAGAAAATTCTTGTTTAGGATCTTCAAGTCTATAATCATTCGCATCTCTGGAGTGTCCCTCTTGGGGACTAGAAAAACTGGTGAATAAAACCCCTTCGAAGTGTCTAGGGGGGAGAGTTCGATAACAGCCTCCTTCAGCAATAACTGCTCTATTGCTAGTAGAGCAGATTCCAGACGATTTCCTTGTAGTAGGTATCTTCTTCCCTGAGGGTGTGTAGCCAGGGGAGGATGAGTCTGGAATTGGAGTTGGTACCCCTCGGAAACCACAGACTGTATCCACTTGTCTTGAGTGATTTGGGTCCAATTCCGGGCAAAGCGTAGTAGTCGACCCCCAACCGGGGAGGGTACGACTGGCGTAATGAAGTCGAAATCCATGAGAAAGTCCGTGGGCGTTGCCGGTTCGAAAGGGTCTGACAAAATCAAAGGAGCGGTTACGGAGTCAACGGCGGTACGAGGGTTTGGATCCACGATTTCCTCTGCCACGAAAATTGGATCTAGGTGGCTGCTGTTGAGGCTCCCTTGGGGGTTGAGATTGTGAGGAAGAGGGGGGTGGTCGACCGTAGGACTTGGCCCGATCAAAGGCAGAACGATGGAGGGGGGGTCGGGGTGTAGTGGCGCCGAAACCTATCCTACCACGAGGATTGCCTCGTTGATTCCTGGTCTGAGCAAGGAGTGCTGAAGCAAGTTGTTGATTTAAGTTCCTATTAGTTTGGGCTTCCTGAGTTGCAATTGCCTGAGAGCACTGGCCATTGAACATAGAGTCAGTGTTGAGCGGTTGTTGGAAAAGATCTTCCTTAGCATCCGTTGGAAGATTCTTGACTGCTCCGAGAAGACGAGATCTCTCAAGGGCTGTAAGTCTAGCGACAGAAGATAGCTGGGCAAGAGTCGCATCGCCTACTGCTTGGTAAATGACGTCTAAAAAGGAGTGAGCTAGGGCAACTTCTTCAGCGCTCATGACAGTAAGAGTGGAGGGCTTAATACCTGGAAGGTGGGTGGTAAAAGCTGTCTAACTCCTGCCGCGAACCAGTTGATGTAGGATAAGATGTCAACAGAGTTACGGGCCGCTAGATCCATTTCCTTGACGTCCTTACGGGTGACAGTCAACTTGTCTCCAACAAATCTCTGGTTAGGACGGGAATCTAAACGGGCAAAGTCCCTGTCAACATCGGGAGCTGAGGCCGGTAGAAGTCGATCATGGATGATATAGGCTTGTTTAACGGGCAGTTTCGGAAGAGATGTCGCATCCTTAGCCTTGGCTATGTTCGCGTTAACAATGTCCAAGCCCGACTTGACCACGGTGGAATGAGGTAAAGTTCTCTTAGGTAAACGTTTGGGAGGAAGCACACCAGTCGATCCCAATTCGTCAGGTAATACACGATCCACTTGCTCATCCAAAACGGGAGGACGTGTGCACGGTTTCAATTTGTGAAGAAAATCAATTTTTTCCAAATAAGACCAAGACGGGTCTAAGTCCGGTACATCCTTAATTTCGGCCGGAGGAATAATGGCTAAGCCTTCATGTAAATGGAGTTTAACATCAACAGGTTGATCTACTTCCATGTTAGAGTCCGTGATGATGGGTATCAACGGCGGGTTACGGACGTCCACAAAATCAAGCGTGCCCTTATTGTCAACAACCGTGTCCTTAATCGACCCGCGACCTAGATTCCCGGCGGAGTCCGTGCCGTCCGTGCGCTGCCTAGACAATAACGGATCGGGGCACGGGTCACGCGTGGAGTCCGTGCTAACGGTAACCTGGCCCAGGCCAGAAGCCGTAGCAGACGAACTATTGACGGGCTTGCCGTCACCCACGTGTGACCTGGCCTGAACCGTCCCCGGAGGGCCACGGAGCAGGTTGACGGCGTCAACATCGTGAGGCCCCTCCAGCTCTGTGGTTTTTAAGCCGCCAGACTGGTTTAGGGCACCCAATTTCTGGCCACCACGGCCGTCAACTAACAGGCCCCCGTCGGGTAAACACTGTTTTTTGACTGTATCACTCGCCGTAACCGTCTCCACGGGGTCGGCGGCCCGCTTATTGGACTGGGACTTAAACTCACGGCGGTCATCTAAACTAGCCGAACCCTTTCGTGAAGAGCCGGACTTAGTAGAACTATTCGCGTGGGATCTAGACGAGGAGAGCGATTTCTTAAGGTTAGATAATTTCTCATCGTTCTTCTTTTCCATTTCATGTAAGCTAGTTTTGAAAGACGAGACCATCTCTTGCTTAAAGGATGTGAGAAAAGCCGTGATATCAAAAGTGGGAGGAGCCACAGGAACCGAGCCCGAAGGGGGAATTAGAGGCGATTTATCCGTAGGAATAGGTGGATTTGGAGATTGAGGGTTGAGAGAGATTTGTTTAGATTTCTTAGCACGCATTTCTGACAGTTTATTCCAAACATCGTCCTCCAGATCGCGACACAACAAACACCTTGCATCCGGAAAGCAAATGGGGGACTTATCACACAGTACACACAAAGAGTGAGGGTCTTTATCTGACATAAAACGCTGACAAGTCACACACTTATGAGACGCCATGATGAAATGAGTTACACAAAATGCTTCGCGGAAAAGTCGCCGATGATCACAGAAAAAAAATCACAAGTCACAAAAAACACAGTTCACAGACACAAAAAACGAATGCGATTGTCACTCAGATGACCAAATGTCGGCAACACATACCATAGGAATTGAATCCCAAAGGAGAAGGCTTGAATTGAGAAAGCAATCTAGACTTCTACATAGACATCCACTCAGCACAAGTGCAGGAGAGAATTTGAGCACATGGGAGATCAGGGGAAGATAACTCCACTAGGAAGGAAGGAGCTGCATACCACTAATGGTAAATATGACTTAGAGTATTTTTTATCTATATTTTTAATCTAGACTTCTGCAGACACGTTCCAAAGAACGGAGAAAGGGGCTGGAGTTCGTCCCAGAGGTTAGTTTATGCCAATAATTTGTGCTTATCAATTGACATTCGATTAATATATGAGAGAAAGACAAGGACATACCTTCTTTTCTTAGGCCACTTTGTTCCACTTTCTTCTTGTGGAGCAACTGTTTCAGCTTTTTCTTACGAAGTGCAAGAAGATTTTCTTTTACTTCATCCTCAACGCTTCCTTGCTTTCTACGTGTAGATATTTTAGTCCTAGCGACTAGTAGATCGAAAGCATCTTGCTGTTTCTTAGTCCGGGTCTTACTATCAAACTGCTGAAGATATGCAAACAATGCTTCACTTGCAGACAGAAACTCTTGGTTTCCAACCAATATCTTCCCAGTGGAGCAGTGGATCCGTCTCTCTGGCAGACAGGAAGTGTCGTTCTCACTGTCGGCCATATTGATGCTAGGGGAGATAACTGCGGTCATTTGGAAGTCACAAGCCTTCAGTGGCAGACCAATACATTCCTTGCACAAGGTTTAAAGTGAACCTGAAGAAAGAAAAAAAGTATGATAGAAAAAGAAAGAAAAGAAATTTCTTGAATATTTTTCCTTCATTGCTGAAGTGTAATACTTGAATTATCAAATTTAATAAATCTTCTTATTACACTTGCAGTTGTAAATCATGAAATGTCATTTTTCTTTGACAGAACTTTGTACACAAATTATATGAAGAAAGAAGACCACTTCGAAATGTCATTTCAAAGTAAAGCACAAAGTGCTATTTCAATTTTTTTGGGGACATAAAAACAGGTAAATACTAAATAATACAACTGAGTTTTTAACAACACATTCTAATGTAATTGGTCTTTTAAATATCTTCATAATGCACAGTATCTGAAAAAGTCAAACACCAACTAAAAAGCACTAGACTTTGCCAAAAACGTTAAAGCAGTACGCTACACTAAATGCAACATTAAAACTTCAAAAGTTTCTGATTGTGTCCCTCCATATACATGTATGAAGATGTCATTTTGTTGTGAGTATGCCCACATTGATTGTCCGCCATTAACAGTTCTTTAACATAACTGTATGAAGTGTGGCTATATCTACCCCTTCTTACATCTCATAAAACACAGAATAAGTGTGTCTCTATCTTCAAGGGAACTATAGTCAAGTCCTGTCTTAACTAGGAATACCCATTTATTTCTTTATCATTGGATACCACCCACCATAAACCAATAATTTGGTACTTGATAATCCTTTTTTGTTGAGGCTGTTAGACAACATATACCAGTTAGAATGTAATAAGAAAAATACAAGGAAAGTGGATGTCACCTGTCTCACCAGGCATTCAGCATTTAAATTTTTAACTTGAACCTGTTATATCATCTGTTTAAAAGGATAGAAATATTTTAGAAATTTGCATCGAGCATGTTGTTAATCCCAGTTTATTCTTTGTGATGTAAATTGTACAATTTGAAATAGTTTTTAATGAATAATTTGATACTAAAAAGTGTGAGATTCAGTCAACTGAACCCACTGTCTTTTTTTTACTCAACATTCCTCAATTCACAAATTGAACAATAAGCAAAATCAAAAACATTATCAATTGATTAATATGAACTTACATGTCAATAGAACAAGTCATATTATACAAAAAGAAGACATCAAACCTACTCTCCTTATCAACTTAAGTGACAGTCCCAAAGCCTAGTTTAGTGTAAATTGAGCCGGCGTTACAGTTGAAGAGTTTCATCATGAACTGATGGTATCGTGCATACCTAAACAAGGCCCCATTTACACAGTGAGAGAACACTAGCCGTGCAGGTCACCTCAAGTATGTTCAAGTGCCTACTATAGACTGGCGTTTGACACGGCAACAGTAAATCACTGGGACCAGTGCACACTCATGCCGTGTTGTAATCTCAAAACATAGCCTATACACTAATGCTATTGAATTAAATTGGTACCAAATCATTCTAATTGGCCAGTTTTTAGGAATCATAGAGGTTAGGAGATATTAACGGAACGTTGGATTTTCGAGAATGAACATAATGAGAAAAGGAAATATTTAGAATTGGCCAGTGAGAATAGATAGTCTCACGAGGAATATTACAGCTCAAGCTGATAAAGGATTAGAAAAATATTGTAACCAAATTTTAATTAATAAAAGATTTCCTAGCTGTCGTTTAAATGTTATTTCATTTTTTAGGTATTGTGGATGAATTTCACTGAAATGACTAGCATTTCAAGGCTTTGTATTTGGACCACACTCGGCCTGCAAAGAAATGTAATAGTATACAGACAACTATCTATCCTGACAGTACTATTTAACACTGATGTAAACATAAAGTAATTTTCATAGCATCAAAATGTTAAATTACACAATAATGCAAAAGAGTTCATCACTAAGAAGTTGACAAGACAGGGTCTATAACTAATCTAATTCTAACACCTCTTCCATAATCAGGGGCAAGAAGTATATAAAGTAATGAGATATGGGGTAGATGGATGTAAACAAGAGCGCTTCAAGTTGAAAGCATGCGCTATCAGTGATCTCATATTTCCTCTCTATTGGTGGGTAAACATGACAATACTTGACACTGATAGCCCCAGTCTCGTACATCTAGCCGATCTAACTCACCCATTTGTCTTATGGCATATCTTTCTCTCAATGGAATCTGAATCCTCATTAGGACAGAAAATAGGTATGCTTTACAAGATCAATTTGGATCAATTCACTTCATTCTATGGCAAGAAAGTTGAATATCGTATATCAGTTTAAGAGTTATCAATATGGTATAGGTTCTTTGAAGAAACTAGTTTGACAAACCTAGGCTACATTTCTTTTTATATTCGGTGGCTATGCAGATGGACTCAGTTCAGTCAATTTTAGAGCGAGTCATTACAAAACTTATCACTTGGCCAAAACAAAACAACAGCAAACATAGAACAAGAATCATGAAGAACAAGACCTACCTTAACAACTGATTGATTTGATCTTGTGTGGACAAGACGGTTAGTTCAAAGTATGTACACTTATACAAATCACTTAGCAAGTGATATACATGTACGATACCAACATTGCATAGGAAGAGCCTCTAGCAGAGAGAAGGTTGACAATAAACTTCAATAAACATAACAATAAAAGTTGTATGAATTTTTCGGAAAAGAATTATGTTCTGCAATAAAATATATAAGAATAGCAATAAAATTGTGTTTTGTTCCAACTAAGAATCAACATAATAGGAGACTGCAATAATATTGGATAGGTGGCATATGGATGACAATTCCTTTCCTGAGATATGGTAGTCAGGCCCTCCCAGCTTGTGATGTCGGACCCCCGCCATTCAAACCCTTCTAGCCAGCAATAACAAGTTAATCCAGAGGGATTAGTGCCTTCCATGCTGCCCATACACCAAACATACTCATTCCCTTTATCCAGAGCTGGCGAGTGCTTGGGATTACAGGCCTTTTGCTGCTAGTTCAAAACACACAGAATTGACGTCCTGGATAACACCATGAATATTGTTCAAAATCTTTTGCTGTGTGTTATAAGATAATCCAGCAAAATAATGAAAACATAATGGTCCAATTTCTCATATTTACATTCATAATCTCCCCAGTTGAGAAAGTGCAATGCACCTATACAAATGTATTGTCGGACAGTTTTTAGTGGCTGTTTGTGCTGAGCTGCAGTTGTTTGAAGCTTCAGAGCCCTTTCTTGTCACATTTGAAGTAGAACTGTGTAAGTACTAGATCAATCTGCAAACTGAGATCAACGTTTTTGTGTGACACAGACTTCACCTTATGATATTATCCACATGAAATGTGATATGTACAGCCCATTCATAACTCCACTTATTTCAACTTAACTGAACATGTGATTAATTTGTATATTTCAAAAGACTCTGATATGATTATTCAAACACCCTATCTATAGTGTTAACCATTTCACTCCAACAACCTGAGTAAACAAATTCACTTGAACACGTACTTAAAACTTCACAACAGCACATTCCTTCCTGAGTCAAAACAGTTGACTTTCACAAATAAACAGAACACAAACTGCACAAAAATGGCACTGATCAATTATTAAAATCATATTAGCCAAAATGTTTTTAATGAAAATAATGTAATGTTAATGGAGCAAACCCCCTACCTTGCGACACACCAGCTGGAAGATTCTACAAGAGTGAAAGAGAGAAGTCCTGACAGACTGAGAGTAGTGAAGGGTGCCTGACAGTACATGTCAGTGGTGAATACCCAGCATACCAGCCCGCCTCACTCGGCTATACAGGCACTGCTCGGAGGGTTTGACCGTCTCTACACTGACACCAGCACTCGGCCAGCTAGCCAGCTAGCTACCCTGTAATACCCACAGCTACACCCACAGCCAGCTACCTTCAGCCTTCCAGCCTGGAGCAACAGTCTACTGCTATGTACAAACTCTGCTTTTGACAGAACTTCCATCAAGTATATATATCAACTTACTTTTTCTCACTTTGCTAAGAAGACATAAAGAATTACTAAGACATAAATCGGAGTATACAAATCTATTTTTTTGTAAGCCACTGTCTTGTAGAGTATGATCTTAAAGGTTTAGGAAAGGAATACCTTAGCAAAATATGATTTATCGTTCAACTGATGAATTAGTTATCAAAATCACATACTGCCATTCCTTATATGATATTACTTGTACAGAAACGAAGATGAATTAAGCTCTGAGTCAATCCTTGATATATTATATTAATTGAGATATTACTCTGCTGATATTATTAGTCTAGATAAGAATGTTCCACAAGGAAAACACAAAACCGTCAGTGCATTTGATAACAGATAAATGCTGAAGGGTTCTTCCTTGGCTTGTCTAACACATACATCTGCTGCTATTGTCAGTGTGTGTGAGACCAACAAAGACATCTCAGTTTTACAGCAGGTGTGGAGAGGCACTTGGCTTCCATGCCTGTGTCCTGAGGTATAACGTTGGAGGACGTCAATAGCCTTTCCGTGACCGTCTTTATAATACTCTGATGGTTCCAGTGATAACACTGCTCCCATTGCATTCAAGGCTATGTCTGGATCATAAACTCTTCTATGTTTGAGGTTTAATGTTGGACAATGAGCTATGGGGCATAACCGTTGTGCATTAAACATTTGTGTCGGTGTAATGGAGCTCAAGAAAGATCACACCTAATGAGACGAGGACTCGTGAGATAGCCTCGGAAATATATCGGGTTTTAGCATGCGGGTACTTGGATCATTTAGATAGCCATCTTAATGTATATTAACATATCACATTAGCTTGACTGATGGGAAATAAAATATATGAGATTGACGGCTTTGATCAAAGGGAACTTTACTAATGGGATTTAATGAACAGTCTTATGATTTATGAATAGGTTGAGATACAACACTTTGATGTCTTATAATAACATTAGCAAGTTCAAACAATTCATTATAGAATAATAAAATAATGTCAGTTATGTTAGTAAAAGCCATAAGTGGTATTACAATAATTGAGATACTTATATTGAAACTGTCCATTACAAACAGTGCTTGCCATTCTATTATGAGCAAACATTCATCTTTATACGAAAATCACTGCAGATAAAAAAAAACAAGATGTGTTTGTGAAACACGAATGCCCCCGGATGCATCCTGTTCGCTGTGTCAAGGTCAAGGTCACAAGGTCAAATGACATGTTCATCTGAAAGGTCTCATCACAAGGGATCCATATGTCAAGTATCAAAGACCTAGCTCTGACCAATCAAAAGTTATGACCAAGGTTAAAGTTTTTGTGGACAAACGGACAGACGGACGGAAAAGGTCAAATATCATGGTGTCATCTGAAAGGTCTCATCACAAGGGATACACATGTCAAGTATCAAAGACCTAGCACTGACAGTATAGAAACTATAGCCAAGGTTAAAGTTTTCGGAAGAGGCTCGCTGTGTCAAGGTCAAGGTCACAAGGTCAAATGTCATGATGTCATCTGAAAGGTCTCATCACAGGGGATCCATATGTCAAGTATCAAAGAGCTAGCTCTGACCAATCAAAAGTTATGACCAAGGTTAAAGTTTAAAATGCTCGCCGTGTCAAGGTCAAGGTCACAAGGTCAATTATCATGGTGTCATCTGAAAGGTCTCATCACAAGGGATCCATATGTCAAGTATCAAAGAGCTAGCTCTGACCAATCAAAAGTTATGACCAAGGTTAAAGTTTTTGTGGACAAACGGACAGACGGACGGACGGAAAAGGTCAAATATCATGGTGTCATCTGAAAGGTCTCATCACAAGGGATACACATGTCAAGTATCAAAGACCTAGCACTGACAGTATAGAAACTATAGCCAAGGTTAAAGTTTTCGGAAAAGGCTCGCTGTGTCAAGGTCAAGGTCACAAGGTCAAATGTCATGGTGTCATCTGAAAGGTCTCATCACAAGGGATCCATATGTCAAGTATCAAAGACCTAGCTCTGACCAATCAAAAGTTATGACCAAGGTTAAAGTTTTTGTGGACAAACGGACAGACAGACAGATGGACAGACGGACAGGTGAAAAACAATATACCCCCGGAATCTCCGATTCGGGGGCATAAAAATTACGGAACTTATTTGCAGAGTGGGAAATGTATATACAAACAAAAGCACAATTATTGAGAGGATATTTGAAATGATACAGGTTAACCACAGGTAAATACAGTAAGTCATTGTGAAATATTTCAATCATGTGTAAGGTCAATTAAATAGCAAATTATATGTACATGTTTGGTACAACACGAACCATTTGGTACAGCAAAACACTGATAACTAGATCTTGATTCTGATTCCTACAATTTGGTGTCCACGATACATTCTCATCAGGAATTGAAAAGAAAAGTTATAGCATTTGATATACATGTTTCTACCATCCAGATGAAATGATTCCCTCAAAGAAATATGGCTAACATGCGAGTGTAAGATGAACATACAACAGATAAGAATGTAAAATAGTTGGGTAACCAGCTGCTATATAAGATAAATGATCTGCACAGGAGTAAGTATTAGCACTTCCAAGGGGCCAAAATATTGGACTCGAGGACTGGAGTGGTCAGACTCAACTTGGACCTCTCTCCCAAATTATATTTTCTGAAAAGATCATTTTTACCTGTTAAGTGTTGTTCAGCCCAGACACTATCCAAACAAATATTGACTTATACAGTCTTATACAGAAAACATTGACACCAATGTCTTGAAAGAGTCATGTTTATCATCTAACTTCTCAGTCTACAATAACTTATAAGTAACAATTGTCACATTAAGCTAATGTATTATTCCCATTGACATTGAGTGCAATGGTTCAAGGGATATGGCTTTAACAAGAGTGATGACCTTGAAAATAATGTCAAGGTCATCAAAACTGACTGGTGTCTGATGTAAGCTATGACCAAATTTGAAGACATTTGGTGCAGCAGTTCTAGAGTTATTGCTTTAAACATCGACTAACCTCGACTTTACCACTTCTCGATTTTCGTTCAAAGATTTTTCAAAAAAAATTAAACTGGGCTTGATTTTTGTTAATTTGTCCAATAAACACCTTTAATTAGCCTTTCATTGAGACAGCGTAATTATCGGCTGTAAAAACCCCACCTGGGTCAGGGGCCATAAAACTCGCGCGTGTGTGACGTAATAAACAGACTACACAGATTAACGTATCATTATTTGAACTGAAATACTGCCTAAATAATTGTTTAATTACCATTGATGTGGATATCTTTTTTACGCCAAATGCTTATTAGTGTTACATCGTAAAACGATTTATCTAACTGGGTGGAAAACATTTTCTGAAAATCATTTATTATTGGGTTTTGTCTGTGGTATTGTTATGATAGAGTATAGATATAACGAGACTACTTCTGCTTATGACGTCGCAAAAAGGGGGTGTAACCAGTGACGGGCAGTCATGCATTCAATGGTTTGTGGCCAGATAGGTCTAAGCGGTCCATCAAAAGTGGCATTTAAAAACGGCTTTCATTACCAAACTGAACATATTTGAGTAGCGACCTTTGGCGCACTATACAATATTGTAATCAGACTTTAATATAACTCAAATAAAATAGTGAAATATGTTTGTGGTTATATGAACTTTGAACAAGAATGTCAAAAGTGGCCAAAGTGCCGTGGCGACCTTGAAGTTAAGGTCAAGGTCAGCAAAACTGATGGTGTCTGCGTAACCTCCCTATGTAGACATGACCACATTTCAATTTTCACGACATTAGGTGCAGAGTTTCATAAGACATAAGGTGTTTCAAAAGTGTTTAAAGTGAAGTGGTAACCTTGAAAATTAAAGTCAAGGTCATCCAAAGTGACTGGTGTCTGAGTAATTCCCCAACGTAAGTTGTGCCCAAATATGAAGACTTTTTGTGAAAGGTTTGTCTTAACAAGAGTTTCAAAATAGGTCAAAGTGCCGTGGTGACCTTGAAAATAAAGTCAAGGTCACCCACCATGACTGGTGTCTGCGTATTCTCCCAATGTAGGCTGTGACCAAATTTGAAGACATTTGGTCCAACGGTTCATTAGATATTGTGTTAACAAGAGTTACAATAGTGGCCAAAGTGCTGTGGTGACCTTGAAAATAAGGTCAAGGTCACCCAAGTGACTGTAGTCTGCATGAGCTTCATTAATTCAGGAATAGTAGGTAGATGATATCAAAAAGAATTCTGGAAGAAATATTCTTGAACAAACTGCACAATTGGCAATTCAGAGTGAAATAAGTCTCATTCCTTCATCAAATTTACAAATGAGCAAAATATATAAGGTATGTTCTATTGATCGCTTATTGGTAAGACATAGTACAAATTTTGTGTTAAATATAAATTAAATGTTCAGCAAAAAGCACTCTCCATTTTCTATATGTTGCTCAGACGTATGTGAAAAAATATATTTCAAGTCAATCATACATAAGATATAATTTTCATATCTATGATGGACACAATATTCTCTTGTAAGTGCCCAGTGCATTTGAAGTGTTTTAAGCTCACAGAAACATCCACTGATCCTGTTACCTCTAAATCTAATGTTTGTGGTGCTAAACTCACCATTGGTTGTCTAAACCTGTCTGCTCTATTTGACAACTCACTTTATGAGTGTATTATGAATGTGAAGCTTGGCAATCCTCAACAGCTTAAAGGCAGTGTGGGTACTACAGCAGATTTAGATGACAGCAGATATCCTTTCCTATATCTCCTGCAGGATTACCCACCTGCAGGCTTTCCAGATCACACAAACAGTTATCGGTGTGGATAATATTGCTGATAAACATCATACAATGCGAATTCCTTGTACAATCCAAATCAAATCAATTTCATCTCTGGCCTAAATGGACGTGTCACAAGAAAAATCTGGTGAATTAAGTGCTGAAAAGAACTAAATACTTTTCATCTGAAAATATTTAATTTCAGAATTAATAAGGTTGTATCTTTCAGTTTTTTCAATGCATTTAATACGAAATATGTGTCAGAAAGACAAACATGACTTCCCATGTTCATTATTGAACCTCAGGCCACCTGAACAAATAAATGAAATGAAATATGACATTCTGAATAAAGTTGACCAACAATGAATTGTTTCAGTGAAAAATTTTACAGGCTTGTTAACATGTGACTATCTAAAAGGTTACCAATTTGTGTTATATATATACTTTTTATTACATCAACTTTACTATTGTGTTCTTCATGTTTCTGACAGTTTATGATTTTGAACGTCTGAAATTTATACAGAAGTAAATTTACACAAGGCACTGAGCAAACTCAGCTGAAGAGGGATCAGAGAAGTGACAGTGAGAACCAGCAAGTGATATAAATGAATATCTGTTTTAACAAACAGCAGTAAAGGAGATTACAGCAGTGACAAAAGAGACATGAACAGTTTATTTGACCTTATCTTTAGCTTGTAACATTACATTGCACTTGTCTCCTCCCGTGAGTTTTCATTTCTCTCTGCAATAAATTACCAAATGTTCACAGGAATAGATGTTAAATCCACACAAGAGGATTAATGTAAAATAGTTGCCATTGTGAAATGTTCAATTGGTAGGAGTATTGGCTGAAGCAATGACACATTGACAAGCTCTGATTGCTAGACAACTGCCGATGGACAGTCAGGCTGGAGACAGTTACCGGCCAGTGTTCAAGTATGGTGCCTGGATGTCGACAAGTAGGGCCCACCAGGGGGATATGCTTTGTATATCATAGCAACCGATACATACTCTACAATCCTAGCCTCACAGATACTCATACCTTATACACCTTAAACATTAGGCTTAAAATACAAACATTAGGTGCAAAGAACACCAGCAACCATCACTTCTTGATAACATTTTGGAAAGAATGAAATTTTATCAATAACACAAAAAGAACTGGACAAAGAACATCACCTTGTCATAACCAATGATAAAATTAACTTGATCAAAGTGTTCAATTACGTTAATCAACACCTTCCCAAGAACATCTAATAAATTAAATCGTACGTAGCAACTGAAACATTTTTTTCTTCTGCAGTTCATTACCTAAAGATGAGATATTGAACTGATATGGCAACAGGAGATACTGTCCTGTTGACTCTAGGCATGGTCTGTTATAGGTCTTCCATTTCAAAGATAAGTGTTTAATAGTCTATTTCAGCTGTGAGTTTGAACAAACTATTGTACATGACACTTTCGCTTTTGTTTGATAAAGCTCAAGGATCATAATAAGTCAGGGATGTTGAATTTGTATGATAGGCAAAAAATATAAAAGCTTAATAAGCAAAATCAGAGCTTTTTATTCTCTTACAATCTTATATTGTAATCTTGTATCATACAATATTGACAAAGATGGACAACTTTGGTTGTATGATACACTGTACAGATAAATTAACTTTCCTAAATGACAGGTGATAAAATAACTTCAGTAAGTTAATAAAATAAATGTCAATTCTTGCTTTAAACTAGTAAGATTACCAAATGGTCGATTAACTAGCTGCTTGATAAGATTAGTGAACTGCACACAAATAAGTGTATACATATCTCACCTCGGCAGGACAAGTTAGCTCCTTACAGACCCTCAGTTAGAAAACCTCGAACATGTACGGTCCTCAACACCACTAAATGCAAGTATATCGTCTGGATTAACTGGGATTAGAGCAAGAATGATGGGGATTAACCTTACAATATTACTTGATAGTCAAACGAATATAGCAACAGCCTGGGTTGAAAAGTCATCTAATGGCTACAGAAAAACATGTCTAGTCAATAGCCAACACCAAATTCTTATTCTATTCTCTCTTGCTGTATTCAGTGGATAGGATTAGCAACATCAATGTGAGATTCCAATAATAAAGCATACATAGCTTTACACAAACTGTTCAGCTTCATGAATAGTTCACAATACACTACATATCTTGTGATTTAAGAGTTGTCTCTCATATAAACTAAGGCATTGGTTCCTGATCATAGAGATCACATAAAGTCATATATCAATTTATGCCCTGTCAATTTTCAACACTCAGAGCAATCAAGCATGTCTAATAGTAACACAAATCATTCTCTTATTCCTTCTTCTACATTGAAATTCTGACTAGAAGTTTCAACTAAATCTCTAACTTACATTATGGGAAGAGTCATAGCATTGGGTGAAGTATTGCTGAATAATAAGGCCTTAGAAGCATAAAATCAGTTCTTTGTGTAATTGATGTATACCAGATAAGAATTAAGCTTAATTGAGCGTAAATATCTGTATATCACAAGCTACTAAATGGCACCTAAGCAAATGTCATTATAACTGAATATACATTCTTGTTTCTTAGTTCATAATAGTCAGAATATATTGGTGGGGCCTATTTCAAGCATAAACTTGTTCAAATTTTGGAAAATTGGACTTGTTAGAGTGAGAAATAAAGTCATTTGAATGTTTACATATAATTGTATATCACAAACTACTAAGCCACCTAACATACATACGAGATCATAACTGAATATGCACTATTTTTTCTTAGTTCAGAATGCATAGAGAGCGTATATATTTCAAGTATAAACTGGATCCAATCTTAATGGGCTTGTCATTTCACCATGTCTTATGCCCATCTCTTACAGAAACAATGTTGGGTTTCCAACTAATCAGCGAGAAACATACATACAATATTTAAACACAAATATGTTTGTTTGAGATACTGTTTTTCACTTATGTTTCATTCTTATGAAAAACAAATTTGTGAAATGAACAAAGCATAATATATACATATACATGTCTGTCAATGAATAGGTCCAGTTTACTTCATTTCAATTGAGTATCGTGTAACTAAAACCTATCTTGTTGGAACTTGGAACTTGAATGTCAAGTGTTACTGTATTCAACACAAAATACTCCATCGATATGTGAGTACTCCATCTGTAGTTAAGTGAAATCTCAAAGTCATGTGTTCATCTCAGTCCACATGTACAGTAGAACATGGTTATAGCGAACTCGGATATATAGCGAAAAACAAATTAAAGTCCCTATGCATTACGGCCAAATGCGAGTATCTAACACCGGATAAAGCAAACTAAATTCTTTGGTCCCTTGGAGTTTGTTATATCTGTGTTCTACTGTACATTGGCTATGATAATTTAATAGTTTAATAATTTGTTATTGGATCCAGTTAAATCCTCTAGTGACAAATGCTTTATCAACTTGGCGTCACACAGATTTTACGCTGAGGTCAATAGATATCAAGGTAGGTCTAATTCTCTAAAACAACATCCTTTTGCAATCATTGTAATTGCATCATCACAGTGTTGGTAATATCCCAAGGGGACTATTCATAATTATGTGTCAAACTGTTTCATTACTACTCTCCCTTTACCAGATAGAGGGAGCTAGCAAGTCTTGTTAATCCCTACAACTGTGTGTTATATTTACATTGTCCAAGCCCACCATATTAAATGTTCCGTTTATGTCACAAGACTGTTACAGGCTGTTGGATGGAGTAGACTGAAACTTTCCCACTTTATAGAGCATCATCTTCAAAGTGTTAATAGAAATCCAATCAAAATGACTTTTGGTGTGTCTTAAATTAGAAAGTATTGTCTGACAAAATGACTATTTCACATAATAAAAAGATGAGCTTTTTGTTGTCTAAAATTCTTTGTACATTTTTTCATCAATAAACATGGTTGATTCTTTGTGGAATCACTTTCTAATACTGGAGTTTCAGCACATGGCTGGGCTATGAACCATTTTAATAAGGATATGAAAAACATCAATAGATATTTATGAAGTGAGTTACGACCTACTTACAACACTGACTTTCAGTTGAAGTCTAGGTGTAAGAATTTGCTTTGAGCACCAGAAAGTGTCCAAGTCATATTTCACAAATGCCACAAGTCCAAACATATAGAATGTTAACTATGTGACAAATATATTTCATACAAATATGATATATTTCTATTAACTTCAAATACATACAACTTACAAGGTATTAATATTAAATCTTTCATCTACATTCACATCAAGATAACAAAAAGAATAACCAAACATGACATCATAAAGTATTTATCCCCGATCTCAACAACTTCGAAGGTGTTTGGAACTACAAATTATCTGAATGTAGTCTTTTAAATCTTGAGGTACCAAAAACTTTCAACTTGGCAACTGCTAAATTGTCAATAAACACAATCAAAGTCAATAATAGTTGTATAATGTTGACTCTCATTTTAACTTATTACAAGGCAACATAAAGAGAGGTGAGGTGACATGGGGTTTAACACTGCTTTCAAGAGTATTTCACTTATATCACGGCTGCTAGAGTTATGCAGTGAGAGAGCCTGCAACACATTTGGGGCCATGTATGGAAGTGGAACCTGCGAGCATTGGCTGGAACAAGCGAACCATGGGTGGAACTGCGCTGAAATTCAGTGTAGCATTGCACCGAAATCTGACTGTGTATAGAACAGTTTTCTACTGCAGACAAAGTTGCCGAGCCCCTGGCAGGAAACATACAGAGACAAAGTTTGTAATGGGCATGATGAACGTGAAAGATTTGATAAGCTGAAGCCAGGGGGAGGAACACTTCACTAGTGACACATGCAGGGTGGGATATATAACTCATTATCACTGATCCATGCAGACATGTAGGCAGGTTCCACAACTAACTTGTCACAGTGTTGGAAATGTAGAAGCAATTACTGCTAGAAGCCTCCATGATAAACAGCAAACTTGTCACAATGCTGTAACTAGAGACTCAGTTTTGCCATGGGTGACAACAAAGATCTAGCAACAAAGCCTTCCAGATATTTATTGTCTGCATAATGGAATTATGACAAATTTGTCATGGTAGTTAATGATGTGGAAATTATCTATCTAAATGGTCAATGATTATTAGGTATGCGTCACAATGCGGGTGGTTCCTATCACAATGGTCGGGAAATATGAATTAAGTTATGATTGATATTCATACCTCCCATTGACAGTTGCCTCTGTGGGTGAAATAAATGACTAACAAGATATGATATGCTATCAAGTTATTGAAGTTTGCCTTCCAGTTTTTTCTGAATAGAAGAAGTGATGATAAAAAGTTCATTTAACTGATAAACAGATCACTGAATGGTCTTATCTTATGCCTCAGTCATGAATAATTATAAGGAACAAAGTATATCACAAGCTACTAAGCCATCTAACATACATACGAGATCATAACTGAATATGCACTATTTTTTCTTAGTTCAGAATGCATAGAGAGCGTATATATTTCAAGTATAAACTGGATCCAATCTTAATGGGCTCGTCATTTCACCATGTCTTATGCCCATCTCTTACAGAAACAAGGTTAGGTTTCCAACTTATCAGCGAGAAACAGACATGTATACAATATTTAAACACAAATATGTTTGTTTGAGATACTGTTTTTCACTTATTTTTCATTCTTATGCAAAACAAATTTGTGAAATGAACAAAGAATATACCGGTTCATATACATGTCTGTCAGTGAATAGGTCCAGTTTACTTCATTTCAATTGAGTATCGTATAACTAAAACCTATCTTGTTGTAACTAAATTTTCAAGCTCATGAATGTCAAGTGTAACTGTATTCAACACAAAATACTCCATCGATATGTGAGTACTCCATCCATAGATTAGTGTAATCTCAAAGTGATGTGTTCATCTCAGTCCACATGTACAGTAGAACATGGATGTAGCGAACTCGGATATAGTGAACTCGGATATAGCGAACAATCGGATATAGTGACAAAAATGTTAAAGTCCCTATGCATTGCGGCCAAACGCGAGTGGCGAACACCGGATATAGCAAACTAAATTCTTTGGTCCCTTTTGTACTTATATCCGTGTTCTACTGTACATTGGCAATGATAATTTATAGTCATATTTTTTAATAGATCCAGTTAGACCCTCTTTTGACCAATGAGTGACAAGTGCTTTGACAACTTGGCGTCACATAGATTTTACGGTAAGGTCTCTAAAATAACATCCTTTCGCTAATCATTGTAATTGCATCACCAAAGAGTTGGTAATATCCCAAGGGGACTATTTAAAATTACACAATCAGATTATGTGTCAAACTGTTTTATTACTATTCTCCCTTTACCAGATAGATGTAGCTTGTCAATCTTATTAATCCCCATAACTGTGTGTTACATTGTTTACGCGTACCATGTTGAATGTTCTGTTTTATAATGATGTTACAAGCAACTTCCTACATGCTAAATCTAATTTTGTTCATCTGTTAGAAGACTGTTGCAGGCTGTTGGATATAGCAGCCTGAAACTTGCCCACTTTATAGAGCGTCATCTTCAAAGTGTTATTAGAGATCCAATCAAAATTATTTTTGGTGTATTTTAAATTAGAAAGTATTGTCTGACTGTACAAATTGACCAATTGACATTAAAAAAGATGAGATTTCTTTGTACATTTGTTATCAATAAACATTCTTTGTGGAATCACTTTCTGATACTGGAGTTTCAGCACATGGCTGGGCTATGAACCATTTCAATAAGGATATGACAAACATCAATAGATATTTATGAAGTGAGTTACGACCTACTTACAACACTGATTTTCAGTTGAAGTCGAGGTGTAAGAATTTGCTTTGAGCACCAGAAAGTGTCCAAGTCATATTTCACAAATGCCACAAGTCCAAACATATAGAATGTTAACTATGTGACAAATATATTTCATACAAATATGATATATTTCTTTTAACTTCAAATACATACAACTTACAAGGTATTAATATCAAATCTTTCATCTACATTCACATCAAGATAACAAAAAGAATAACCAAACATGACATCATAAAGTTTTTATCCCCGATCTCAACAACTTCGAAGGTGTTTGGAACTACAAATTATCTGAATGTAGTCTTTTAAATCTTGAGGTACCAAAAACTTTCAACTTGGCAACTGCTAAATTGTCAATAAACACAATCAAAGTCAATAATAGTTGTATAATGTTGACTCTCATTTTAACTTATTACAAGACAACATAAAGAGAGGTGAGGTGAGGTGACATGGGGTTTAACACTGCTTTCAAGAGTATTTCACTTAGGGCAAACTGACCAAGGTTCGGACACCACCCGAAGTCGCCCGAACTTCGGACACTTTTGATTAGAAGCTGACGCAGTTATATGTGCGAAATCTACATGTCATTTGTTTCAAAATGTTTCTTTGCAATCTGTCTTGATACATATTTCTCTTGAAAAACATTTTATTATCGTACCTATTTCCCAACTTACTTTTTCGGATAGGGTCAATAAACCGGTTCATTGAGGAAATTGGCGAAATATTTGTCTTCGTTTAAATGTTTGCGCAAATTTCAGGAAATGTAGGATGGGCCAAAATATCATATGCTTTATTTGTTTTAAAAGAGAAACTATTATATAATAAAACTCCGATAAATATTTGAAATTAAAAAATGAATTTAGAAGTTAATATCGTGATTTTCGAAATATATGAAAATGACCTTGGTTCGGACAGTTTCTGACCATGGTTCGGACACTCATAAATTTCCTTTATAGAGAATTTAAAACCATATAAATTATCTAACATCTGCTAAGGAAACATAGAGAAACATTCAACCAACACATATTACAAAATTATTTACTCTTAAATCATTTAGTTTAGCCTGTACAGTGTTTTTGCGTCAATGCTTGCGAATGCCATTGTGACGTCATCAGATTCTAGCGGCGCATTTGGGAGTTTCTGAGAAGTTTATCTTCGGAAAGGAAGCCGTGTATTAACAAAATATTGAATCATATTTGCAAATTATCGGTTAATCATTGTAAATTAACGAGTTAATGTGTGTTGGTGATAAAATTAACCTTTTTGAGACATATATTAAAGCTGTGATGTAAGCGAGAACATTGAGTAGTACTGTCCGAGGTTAGGTCAAGACTGTCCGAACCCCAGGCGAGTTGATATACACAATCAAAACCGTTAATTTCAGTTAATCTACAAATATATGTCCAAAAACAAATCGTTATAAAATACAAAATTTCATTCCTAATGTCATAATTGGCTTTAAATTGTTTTCTTCCAATGATAATTACCAGTACGATCTTTTAAAATATTTGGATCGGAACACCGTCCGAACCTCGGTCAGTTTGCCCTATATCACGGCTGCTAGAGTTATTGAAGTGAGAAAGCCTGCAACACTTTTGTGACCATGTATCAAAGTGAAACCTGCAAGCATTGCCTGAACCTAGCGAACCATGGTGGAACTGCGCTGAAATTCAGTGTAGCATGGCACCGAAACCTGACTGCATTTAGAACAGTTCTCTACTGCAGACAAAGTTGCCGAGCCCCTGGCAGGAAACATACAGAGACAAAGTTTGTAATGGGCATGATGAACGTGAAAGATTTGATAAGCTGAAGCCAGGGGGAGGAACACTTCACTAGTGACACATGCAGGGTGGGATATATAACTCATTATCACTGATCCATGCAGACATGTAGGCAGGTTCCACAACTAACTTGTCACAGTGTTGGAAATGTAGAAGCAATTACTGCTAGAAGCCTCCATGATAAACAGCAAACTTGTCACAATGCTGTAACTAGAGACTCAGTTTTGCCATGGGTGACAACAAAGATCTAGCAACAAAGCCTTCCAGATATTTATTGTCTGCATAATGGAATTATGACAAATTTGTCATGGTAGTTAATGATGTGGAAATTATCTATCTAAATGATCAATGATTATTAGGTATGCGTCACAATGCGGGTGGTACCTATCACAATGGTCGGGAAATATGAATTAAGTTATGATTGATATTCATACCTCCCATTGACAGTTGCCTCTGTGGGTGAAATAAATGACTAACAAGATATGATATGCTATCAAGTTATTGATTCATATCAAGTTTGCCTTCCAGTTTTTTCTGAATAGAAGAAGTGATGATAAAAAGTTCATTTAACTGATAAACAGACCACTGAATGGTCTTATCTTATGCCTAAGTCATGAATAATAATAAGGAACAAAGTAACTGTCATTGGGAGTAAAGCTTTCGATACCAAATGTTGATATTGAGTCATTTATCTCATTAACTATGGTTCAAATACTTATTTATTCACCTAGACTTCATAGAGAAGGTAAGAAAATGTCAAATGTGTAGCAATATTGTGTGAATGAGAAAATAGTTATCATAAAAATATGTTCTAATAAATATGAATATTTCTACTGATTATAATTAATGAAAAACTTATATATGAGTTTATCAACCAAAAGGTAATCATGCACAGAAGCAATGAAAACAGGTTTAATATTAACCGAATCATACAGTATGCATACAGTAGCAAAACCTTAAGTCTTCATGTGTACACATGAAATGTTTTTATGAACTTGAATGAAACTTCCTACACCTTAGAGAAAAAAGTTGTTTGAAGGCTTTTAGGTTTATGCCTGCTACTTCAATATATTTCATGGATAATGTTATTAGATAGTTTAATTACTTTTAGGTGTTTATGCATGCTATTACAAATTAACTCATTTGTTATTTGTTAAGGAGCTATGAGTTAAGCTGATAATAGGTTTATATCTAGCCAATAACTTATCCTGTAGTATAACCTGGGTAATGAGTTGTGACTTGTATTACTTTATCACTGAACTAGGTACCAATACAATGCACATTAAACAGCACTAATTAATTACCTTCTTATTGTGCTCATTCTCTGTAGAACTATTCCCACATGAATGATGAATTTGGATAATACAAATGATCAAAAATTTCATCACATTATGACAGGAATGATCTATTTCAATTTATCATGCTATTTCATACAACCTCAAACTCTACTTTAAGTACTTATGTAAAGCAAAGTTAAGCAGTGCAGTGTTTGGTAAGTTAAAACTGTTGAACTAAGATATAAGACAAACTTAAAGGAGAGTTTGAGCATTCAGAAGTCAGCATGTATGATGCTTCTGTTATAGTGAAAACACTTATCACTGGGTGTAATGTGTACGCGAGGACGTTCGTTGTTACTGATCAGTCACGTGACTCTTAGAGCGAGAGACGTGTTATGATTGCCCTGATCACTACATAAAAAATGAATTATCACCATAATTCTGACACATCCTGTATTAATATTGGTATATATCTATTACTAAGATTTTACCATTTACTAATATACAACGAAAAGTCATGTAAACAAACATATGTTTGTCTTTTTGAACTTGATCACTGCAGTTACGCTGTTTGGAGACGACACCTCATGACCTCTTTCGTCTACTAACATCTATTTAAATCAACAAATCTTAAATATAATCATACCTATTTATCCCTTGATAAACCACAAAACAGACTGCAAATTTTGAAAGGGTTGCGAACTGCATTAACGAAGTTTGGACGAGGTGAATAAGCAATCTTGAAATGAATCGTAGTGTACGGATTGTTCAGTCTAGGTATACGGATCGTTACTGATTGCACCAAACCTAGCGTACGGATTGTGGTGATTGACTTTCTTGAACAAAATGACAGTATTGTGCCAAAATGTTAAATTATCGTTTGAAATAGATCACTGACAGAATGTGATATCATTCAGAACATCATTTCGTATATTCCAGACTACCAAAACACATACTAACTATGTAATAGATTGTCCATTCCTCAAATCTCATCATTTCGAAATAAGTGCCTGTATGTATGGCATTTCAGTTCTCAAAGTATCCATTTTCCAATACACATAACGAAAACGATTAACTGCTTTAATGTATGCGTCTTAACTACAAACGTCCAATTACAGAAGGTCATCAACTTGTCAATTGATTCAATGTAACAATGGTAAAATGTGATCAAGGCATTGGATAAAAATTATTAACTCAAAAGCTTATCAAACAATCTTAACTGGAACTTCTTTTAACTCAACATCTGAATAAAACAAACGTCTTCCTGCACAAAATAAGCAATTTTGCTCATCTGACCTGTAAGACTCCTTGACTAGTGAGGATTATAAAGTGTAGCTTTGGTTCATAATTGTGTGATTCTGCAAGTTACTGTTACTGAAAAAGCAAATATCCCAATATATTGACCATTTTAGTTGAGTGTTGTCCGTTTCCACACTTCCATTCAATGTCATCAAATCATACCGTAAACACGTGTTCGCCTGGTCGGTATTTTGGTGTAGGATTTTGATGAATTCGATTTTCGATATGTGTTTGAAATACTCTACAAACTGTAAGATATTAGACAATAGACAAAAGATAATGTCATCATTATATATACCCTCAGTCGAGTCAGAGAACGATTAAAATTTTATTGGACTGGACCTTTAATGTACGGGTCGATTTTACCCAAAAGCTTAGCATGTCTATTCCATAGTAAGGACAGAAATCGGATAATAACAATAGGTCTTCAAGACAAGATCTCATTGGTCACTTGTTCATCATATATTATTTCGCTGCATTGACGCTCTGCGTTAGTCTGGGGTAAAAAAACGCGTGATACGCGCTGCGCTGCTGGCGAGATGTGTTGGTGTGGGGAGGCCTTAGCCTCTGTGTTATTACGCTTAATACGTGGGATAGAAAGGTAGAAATCTGATTGGAGGCAATCGAAGTTAGTTGTGCAATCAGCGACGCCGTTTCAAAAGTGGTCATTCGCACAACTTCGGCCATTCCCGTACACTTCGGCAAAGCTATCGTTGAAATTTAACATCCAGGGGAGATTACTCTTCATTTGACAAAACATCGCTTTTTACCTTCTCATCTTTATTTATTTGGTTAATTAGTAAAATAAAATATATCATAAAACAAATGATACTTTACAAAATTATAAAGCAAATTCTATTTAAAGAAAAACCTATCCATATCTGCTTTTTCAAATGTTTTCCCTCTCACACTGCTAATGAAGAATTAACATAAAGGCATGATATTTTCCATGTCAACAAACGACCGTTAAGAATTCCTCAAGTCATGGTTATCCAAAACGTGTTTTCATTGGCTGCAAAGATGGGAGATAACTCAAGTTACGAAATTTTGCCGCAAGGGCAATCTGCCGGAACCCCGGAATCTTGGCGTAAGAGAACAGAGGCTAACTCGGGTATGCTTGAGCTGCCTCTGTGGGGAGGGAATGAGTAATTCACGTCTTGAGAATATCTAGTTTCAAGAGACGGAAAGCTGGAAAACACGAATGAACATGAATATTTAGCATTCTTACTCCATTTTTAAAAGCATTGTATTTCAATTACAGGGAGTACTTTAATAACAATTTAAACATAAAATTTGCTAGTAGACACAAACTTGTTGAAAAAGATATCTGCTTTGGATTGGATTGACGGCCCTGTCTTCCTTTTTTTCCTGATGATCTGAATGATTAATTCTAATATATATAGCCTCCTTTGTATGTTTAAGGAGCTTATGAATGTAGAGGGTCATTAATATCGTAGATGTCTCTTTCGGCTACCTGGGCGCAGTGCAACATTCATGCTTTCTGTAGATATATGCAAATTAATAAAGTTACAGATAAAACGGTGTTTTTGATACTGTTAGACGGATTGCATGTGTCTAAAATGATAGACTATAACTTAATAGACATTTTAGTAGTAAAGTTTGTTTTTCAAAACCAATTTGTTTAGAATTATTAAGAAAATATAGTAAATTCAATCAGGCACAATCCGTATCCTCGATCAGCACAATCCGTATCCCGTATAAAACATGATCGGTAACATCCCGTACACCGGAAAAGTTGAGCAATGAAAATACATGATATCATTTTGACAACAGATTATTAAACATATACACCATGCCATATCATGAAATTTCGCCATGGCTTGCAGTTATTATCAAAGCAAGTATACATCATACACATTTTTGATAAAGTGGACTTTAAATACTATTAATGTAGGCAAAATGCACAGAGATCGTAGAAATTTCGACGACATTTATTGACAGGCAGTTACTAATATGTTAGTTTGCAAAAAATCAATGAAATTCATCTTCTATTTGCATTCATATGTTCTTTCATAGATATCTACCCATGAAGTAAACGATAGTTAAAAGTTCATATTTATTCATAAAAGGCTTGTAATCGTATAAAATTGACAAAAATATGTGCCTGAATGTCACGCTCCTCGCATTAAAAGTCACGTGACAAATCAGTAACAGCGAACGTCCTCGCGTACACATTACACCCAGTGCTTATAACACACATCTATTTTACTTTCGTGAAGTCCATAGTAAACCTTAATGTCTCCTTGTTTTGAGAAAAGACCATTCAATAACTAAATACCAATTAATAATGATCAGTATATTGAAAGAAATTTAGGTTTTCATACGCTCCTTTGAAACTAATCTGCCTAGAGTTATCCCCCTTTAATTGAAGATTAACTTCATTTGTACAAGCAATGGCTGCAGCCTGCTAAATCATCAAGTTAAATCTGCCAATCTCTAGTACTAAATTACTAATACATAATATCTCCACTTTTATACTCATAGCATTCGATCAAGGAGAACAGCATTCTCTGCAGTAAAAACCTGGTTGCACTCATGAACATGATTGAAATTATGTTTTTGTCCCTCCGAAGACGATTATCAACAATGTTCAGAAGAATAGACAAGATGTGTTTGTGAAACACGAATACCCCCGGATGCATATATGTATGTCAAGTATCAAAGACCTAGCTCTGACCAATCAAAAGTTATGACCAAGGTTAAAGTTTTTGTGGACAAACGGACAGACGGACAGACGGACGGACGGACAGGTGAAAAACAATATACCCCCTGAATCTCCGATTCGGGGGCATAAAAAATAGAGCCATTTGCTTTGTAGCTCATTAAGCTTCATATTTGTTTGAAGGTGTAGCCAATGTGGTTCTCTGCTTAGAAAGGGTCACAGGGTCACCAAATGCAGGATTAACTTTGGCCGTGACAATGGTGATATAAACGCACATACCAGTAAATAAGAAAAATTGTGATTTAGTATCTTACAATCCTCAGTGCAGAGTACATACCCTTATGAAAATAAACACAACAAGCTCTTTGATAAATCTAGAACAAGAGCCATCAGGAGAGATTGCTCAATATCCCCCCAAAAATTCCAGAAACTTGAAAATCCCAAAAGGCACAACTACATGTCATGATTGGTCAATATACTAAATTTCATTGATCTAGGTCAAACTTTTTTTGAGTTCTGCTCTGGAAACACATTTCTCAAATGAGATTAATTACCGGTAAGATTCTTCATATTGTTATTGCAATGATATTTTAAATATATACAATGATAACCAATGTGTTATACACAGCCACCATGTAGACCTCTGACCATTTACTGTTTTTACAGATTTTTGTCATGATAATTTAAATATATGCAATGATAACCAATGTGTTTTACACAGTCACCATGTAGACGATTTACTGTTTTTGCAGATTTTTTTCATGCGTACATTTTATATTAATATTTTAATTATATTGGGACGTTTATTTTTGTTCTTATTTTATCTTTTATTTGGTGTATTATAATAAAATGGTGGGCAAATTTCCCAGTGACTCATTCTAGAACCAAAACTGAGTCACTGAGTTATTTTTTAAATATTGATTGAAAAATTCTTTAAATTTCTTTAAACTCTTTGTGTGTTTGGAAACAATTGGTATGGAGGACAGTGACCCTATTATCAAATTAACACTATTATCGTGGTAAAATCATGTTAGTCTCCACTGCAGACCACGAATATAAATATGTGACAAGCATATTTTACCTGAAAAAAAAATATGCTGAGGCATCAATGATCACTAAGAGTAGATTTGTCAAACATTAAGTTGTTTTTTCTCCACATTTCCAGTGATCTGCAGTGGGTTTTTTTTATTTGTGCATGTGCCTTCATTGATAATGATAAATGATTCAATCTTTGAGAAAAAAATATTTGATTGGTATTTAACTTAAACTTTGAATAGATACCAGAAATCCAACATGGAAAACAATGAGAAATATTTCAATTGAAAATGCATTGGTGGTTTAACACATGTTGATTGCAGCACTCCATTAGCGGCGATATTGATGGTTTTAAATAGGCAATAAAAAGATCTTTTCCTTTTATAGATAGAACATATCCCAAAATCATGTTGGCGAGGTAAGGGGTTTAACACCGCTTTCAATAGTATTCCACTTATATTACCGTTGTTAGTATTACTTCCCAAAACATCATGGTGGCTATATGCATTTCAGAGAAACCTGTGAGCATCGCCTGGAAATTCAGTGTAGCATTGCACCCAATCTTAAAGGGAGGCTAATCTCAGGTCTGACAACGCTAATCACCCGAGGTAGTGTGATCGCACCCATAAAAAAATATTATTTTTCCCATATATCATAAGAATTCTAACGAAAGCACTATTATTTGATAAAGCCTTTAGCATAGTCAAAGCTCCGTCGTAACACACTCAAACCCTTTCAAATAGAGGAATGATTTCTATCTTGTATGATTTCTTGAAAATAGTGTACATCGTTTTGAAATCCGTGACCGCATCTGACACGGTAATCGGAAAAAAGTCACGAATTTGCCTAGGGAAAAATCACAATATTTTATGATAGTAATGCTTATTGAAATGTTTGGTATTTCCAATAAGTTCTGTGTGTTGAAATTAAGTTGACTGATGATAGGCCACATGCTATGACTTATCTTTTGTTGTCTTTGTTAACAATATTTATCATTTTATAATTTAATAAATATTGAATATCACAGTTGTCCGTAATTTGTATTTTTGAAACCGTGTTATGTATATCTTTATTTTGGATATCAGGACTTAATGAATTCCATACTTTTGTTGCAGCAATACCACCAAGCATTTGTCCCCCTTCTTCATTTCATTGTCCGAAAGGATGAATTTTCCCTGAGCTTTTAGTGGTTTAAATGTTGATAGCGCTCCCGGATACAACAGTTATGTTACAGTTGATGGATGGTGATCTTACAAGAAAAGGAGGGTTTATATAGAAATACTAGAATGCTTTCATGACAGAGCTTTTAGTCAGTTGTTTTAAGGTAGTTGAAGTGAATGAAGAACTATGACTTTTCCCCCGATCACCGTTGATGCAGGATAATCAGATATTTAGATGCGATATTATTCTTCATTTTATAAATATGATAACTTCGTTCTAAGTATGAATAGGTTTGTAATTTAACAATCATATAACAAAATATGAACAAAAATATGCCCCTATCACCCTATCTGTTACATTTATTCCAAAATAATTATACTGGAACGGTTTTGAAATAATTTTTGAACTTTTCATCTACATCTAATACACATTAAAATGTGCCTTGAAGACGACGAGGAATCTGCCATTTGAAGTTGTGTATCAAAAAGCCGGATGTTACAGATAACAGGTGTGAGGTGTCAAATTATTGACTTCCAGTGAGTCTAGTCATGTGTCGTAACAGGTCATATAACTGCCGGGCCATTGCTTGATGGCGCCGTCGTGTCTGGCTTAGTGGACAAGAAATATACACAATCCCCGCTTATTATTGTGTCATTAAATGTTATTTCTTTCTCGGGCACAATGTCTAGTTTAATGAACCAATGAAGTTGTAGAACATTAAATCTGACCAATGAAAATGCTATTTCTTTCTCCCGCACAATGTCTAGTTTAATGAACCAATGAAGTTGTAGAACATTAAATATGACCAATGAAAATTTTAATGAATGAAAGCTTTTCCTCCGGACACACTCCCAAACTGTAAGATTATACATTATTAACATAGATTATATACATGAATCATCTGAGCAGGTTCGTTATTAGCCCTGCTGGAGGCACTCGCTAACTCTCAAACTAAGCAGGTTCGTTGTTTTCTTTCACTGAACATGTTTTATATTGTACCAGGTACCGATGTAAATTAACCTGGTACTATGTTTATTTTAATTACCATTGTTTCATTGAAAGCATTTAAGCTCTTTCTTCCCAATTTTGCTATGGTCTCTGTCTCTGAGTAATAAATCCTACCTTGAAAACTTTTCGTTTAGAAATTTATCTTATCTTTATGAAAATGAGTTATAAAATTATCCCATAAGATTTTGTCTGACCCAGATCATTTGTTACACTGTGAATAAATACAGCTTCTTTCTTGAAACAGGTATTTATAACCGCTGGTTTCAAACCCATAGTGGTAAATATGCGTTTATTCCCTATAGTATTCCATGATCCGTTGAGCAGAAGAGCTTTTAATTCCAGTGCATTGTAGTCTTATAACCAGTCGAAAATTTTCCCAGCATGCAACTGCAAAACAATAACAAAGTCAAAGAGCCTGTCCTGGCGTTTACTCAATCTAAAGGTTTTTCGCAGATCCGATCAGTCTCCCTTTAACTGTGTGTAGAACATTTCTCTACATTGAGATGCCCTTTTTATTAAATGCTAAGCGGTGAGAGACTGAGTTTTCTCAGTTTTAGAAAAGTGATCTCGCCACTGAGTGTGATATCACTTTTTCAAGTCAGTGAAAATATCACAGAGGAGATGACGTCATGTACACAATGGTTTGACGTCACTTCTACAATCAACGCGACGTCATCGCCGTCGCTAAGTTACGATCAACAATGGTATGACGTCGCCAGAAAACTCTCGAGTCAAGTCCTTTTGGACATAAATTACCACATTTTCGACCATAAAGGCATATAATAAACAGAATATCTTTTGTTTTGAGTGTGATATCACTTATCTCTCATCTCGTGACGGGGTTAAGCCTATATTTTCACTCGAGGCGCATATACTGGCTCTACCCCGTCACGAGATGAGAGATAAGTGATATCACACTCAAAACAAAAGATATCCTCTATTTGTCTTTATATGCGCTATAACTAGTGTTTTTCTTGTGATTCTATTCATTTTCTTTTTTGGAAAGGCATGAAGCATGATCAATTTTATAATAACAGAATTTGCATTTCACTTCTTGCTCTCAATTTTTAATTACCTCTTTCACTCTTTGGGCTTATATGAAAATCAGTGTAAGTAAAAACAAAATGACAAAGTTATCTAAAACAGGTCTATATTACCTTGACATGTTTTGCCTTTGGATCGGTTTGGGATGCTCTTCCAATCTCTTCCTTGTTCATCAATTTTCGTGTCAAAACTTGAAATGGAACAGCGACAACATCTTGACTGTTATGAGAAAATAAGCAGCTTCGATGTTAATTAGAATTTTCAAACACTGGATAATGTGCCGTATGTTTATAAATCAATTAATTTTGAGAAAAACTATTGATATTCTTGGTAAACATCACTTTGCGCGATCTGTCAAATGTCTTGTCACAGCGTAAACAAAACGGAAATTCGAACAAACCGCAATTCCGATTTGCGCATGCGCAGTACAAACCGGAAACACGTGCTCGTTTCTAATGTAAATAACCTCATGGCAACATCCTTCGACTTGAAACAAGTATTTTGATATTATATGAACAGCGTATGGTAGTGTCTATTAAAACATCTTTTTATTATTATAATACTTGGCATTCTAGCGTTGTTATTTTATGTTATCATGTTTTGTGAATGAATGTTAACAGGTAAAACGTTTGTCAATAGTTATTTTGTCTAAAAAAATTACATTTGTATTGGTAAAACATTGAAAAAGAACAGACGAAAGATGAATAAAAATGACGAGTCAAATTTGAGAATTATATAATTGTGGATCCATTAATAAATTTGTTGTGACATTTACAATAGTATTTGGAAAAACTTATGTTACAAAAAAATCTTTCTTTTTATAATTTATTTGTGAATAGAACTCACATACTCACATAGGTCTTGTGAGAACCTGGCAGAAATAATATTAAATAGAACTATCAGCTCTTTAGCTTATTAGCGTGATGATTCATCTGATGTGGATCCATGACGTCAGTAAGAAAATTCTGTTACTATAATTATTTTGAACTGAATTGTCAATAGTCATTGCTGGTTATCTATGTCTACCTAAGTTTCATCATTCTAGTTGATTGTATATTTGAAAAAAGAAAGTATTGCACTAATTTGAGTGATTAATGCTATCAGTCGCACATTTACCATCACATATATATATGTCTATTAACTCCTAAACTAAAATCTTGCTAAAATGCTGTACGCTGTATAGGAAAAGGAATTTGTTTCCGGTTTCCGTGTGTGGCAGTTTCAAACTCACACGTCAAGCTTTTTTTTCCCAGATGTTGTCAGGGACATTTTTTTTGACTAGGTGAATTCAAAACAACAGTGAAAGCCTGAATTCACTAACAAGCTTTACTCTCTCAATGACTGTTTGCTGCTCTCCGGTCAGTGGACTCATCAGTTTATTGAGACTCTGAGAGCCTTTAACTCATCAAAGGTCAAAGAATATCCTTCAAAAACATCCCAATGCTACTTGATCAGGAAAGCTTTATTGAAAGCCAAAGCAGAATCATAGTCAAAATTTTGTAGGTCATCACTTACATCAATATTCAGTTGGAAATTTATACAAGGGCAAATGTGAACAGGGTTCAAATATGTCTGTTGTGATTTAAATGAATAATAGCTGTTAATGGACTACGGGTGAGGTTTAACAAAACAAACCGACAGAATCGTCAATACCAAAAATACACATTTATATAAGCAGTTGATCCATATACAAAGTTCAATATTTGATCAGTAAAGTTTTAATTTTGGTACTCAGGACAGAGTCAAGTGTGATCTCTTAAGTATTTGAATAAAATTTTGGACCTGACAGAATCCTAATAGGTAATTATGGGTTATGTTTCTCGATTGAACAATGAAAATGAAAGTGTCTTTGTTGCTGATTATCAGGCTTATCAAAAGAGATCTCCTTTCAAAAACAAAATTATAATATCCTTTGTAATGATTGTTAAATTATTTTAAAAAATCCAAATCTTGACAACAGAATGCTTAATAATGTACTTGTCTTATATTGGAAAGCCTGTTCATCAGTAATGTTTGTTAGAGACCTCTTTTAGTTCCTTTGCATGTTTGATGTTTGTTTGCCAAATATTGACAATTATATTTATTTTTGTAAAATATAACACAAATCTTCAAGTAAGTATGAAATGTTTATTGTAATGGGAATGTATAGTGACAAATCAAGAATGGTCTAAATTGAAAGCATAAACAGCCAAATACTTCATACATTTCTAATAACTAAACTACAGACTTTATATACTAATAGTAAATTCAATATAAAGACGTAAGAAAAGAACATGAATTAGATTAGATCAAGTGACTTTAACTCCAGCAATGTTTGAATGAAATTATGATTAAATCTCAAATACATTTAAGCAAAGATTTAAAAACTATTTTACCTGTATCTCTAAATTATTTGTATTCAAAAATAATAATGTAAATATCATAAAAGAATGAATTGTCAGATCATTGAAACCCTGTCAGCATTGAGAAATAGCTTTAACAAATCAGCGATAGTTACGGAGATACTGACTTCATTACTCCTCACGATAACAAAATAACAAGTTCATGTATTAAGATAATGCAAACATATACAATGCTTATAGGCATAGCAAAATATAAACAAAACATTTATAATTAATTAGAAAATTATATTCCATACAAATATACAGATAATTCACAGTGGGCTTGTACAGCCTTGTATTGCTTTTGATTTGTACAAATACATAATAGAATAAAAATTTACACCAAAAAACAACATAAAATGTCACATTAGGCTGTGTTAACATTCATATATATATTTATATATCTATATGTATATACATATCATATGTACATATACATGCAACAATGACTTCGAATGATCATTGATCATCTTTCTAATCATACTCTCCTAGTAATGATCTTCAGGAACTTATTTCCTTAACTCTTCTATGCTAATGGACTTCTGTGACTAAAGCATTCTCTTTTAATTTGTTGTCAAACTAGATTTATGAAAAAAGGCAGAAGGAGAATTGGAAATGTTTTCTACTTGCTTAAAGATTCCTAAATTATTCAATTTCTCCACCAGGTTTGTTATTTATCTTCAGATATAATATATGTGTATTATAGTTCTATGTTTTACACTTAAATCCTGTCCATTAACATGAACATTACTGACATCATACAAAAGAATCATGAAAATATGATGACCAGAATGCAAGTTTTAACACACCCAAATATCTAATAGTACAAAGAATATAACTTTTCAAATTCTTTGAGAAATACTTCCAACGATATGCAGATGTTAAAATATTTGCATAACGGTTAGTGGCAAAACTATTGCCAAGTGTCTCTATTTGTTGTATGGGCGGAAATGTCAATATTTGTATAAAAATAGTTCTAAAATATACCAAAAGTTAACTACACTATATATCACAGATATATATGTAATCAATTCTTCATATACAACACTTTTCAAAATATACACTTGGTCACAATGTAAAGTTTGCTAGGCACTCAAAAGGACTGAAAGAAAATCACAAAATTCTGATATATTGCATATCAACATTGTAATATAGATAAAGGATCTTCTATGTTGCAAACCTTAACTATATTTCATCAAATGGCAGGATACATTTTACATGTTCACAAAGGCCACAGAGAGTTGATGATATTTGCTTTAGCCTAAACTATCTTGTTTATTACGTGCTACAATCTGGTGCTTACATGAACTATGGCCATGTCATTCAATTGTTGCACAATCACTGAGCGTTAACAATGACATAACTTTGATTGTAAAAGTGATAATCATTATTGTACAAGTGTCGTCATTCCCTCTGTATTTCCTTCAGAGTGAAATATTTTTTCAGTATTTGCATTTTTCATAAGTTAAGAAAACACCTTTCTTCAAATTACAATTAGAAATCATTCTTGAAGAATCCTATACATAAAAAAGAAAGACTGAGATCAATAGAGATTAAAAAGTTGGACAAGACAAAATACACCTATAAAATAAGGCATTATTTGGAAAAAGAAAACATGTAGATATAATCAAATCCTGTACAAAAACTCATTGATGCATGTAACAAACATATCAATGATGTGGAGGGATAGAGAAGTAACTCTGAGTAGAAATATTGATATTACCTGGTAATAATTTTTTCTATAACTTTGATATCTTCGGAAAAATGTCATCAGATTGATAATCTCATTCATGATAAGGGTTTACAATCATAACTATTTACATTAATCATATTCAGTTATCATTATTTGCAATTTGTTTTTTGTAAGTTTGTCCATCTTTGCCAAAGTATATGTTTAATATTAACCCAATTTTTTTCAATAGAACAGGAAGTATGATATTGAAAAGTGACATATGTCACTCATGTGTTGACAATAACAATCTAACTTATCAAGCATGGCAAATTCCTTGTAAATCGAGTGACAATGATTTTCTTGGTTTGATTGCATGACCATTGACTACCATTTTGGTTTATTATTTAAGAGACCATACTATACAATGCTTCTGCATTTAGAATTTGTTGAATTGATATACTTAGTCATGATGTAACACATAAGCTGTTTAAAAAACTTAAGGCACACAATTCTGAATGGCTCATTCAAAGGAGTTGGATATTTTATCAAAAAGGGCAGTTCTTGATAATTATGTCTATTCCAGAATACATTTGACAAATCTTGACTTGAATCAAATCAAAAGTAGTGTATTAGTGAAACAAAGCTTAATCACTCGACTATGAGCTTTATCCCTTGACTATGATTTGGTCACAAAAAGATTTTACATTGAATCAATTGTAGTGTATTAGGGAAATTAAGCTAATCACTTAACCATCATTTGGTCAATAAAATGTTTAACATTGAATCAATTGTAGTGTTCAAAGGTGAAAATAAGTTATCATGTGACTATTATTGATTTCGCCTTGCACTGCAAGTTGGGCCGTAGTCATGGTTACATGCTATATGAGCAAAGTAAGAAAGATAAGGCAATATGGTACATACACTGTTAATCATAGATTGTCAGAATTTGTATTACTTTATGAAATAATTCATTTGTCAGCTGTATATTGATATGAGAATATAAATATAAACAAACCCATTGATAATAACCTGCATTCCCAGAGATATGAAGTATCTGTCCTTTGGACTCGATGACACAACAAAATGTGAATGTTATTATCTAAAGTCTGTTCCAAGTTGAACTCTTCCAGATTTCACATTTTGAATTTTACTTCAATCTAATAGATTTAAATTGACTCTGTCCTTGCCCTATATATGTAAAGTTGGAAAATAGTAACATTCCTGAAATAAATGTAAATTCATGTAAATGCATCCCTATTGGGAAGTCCAGCAGGCTATGGGACTAAGAAAGACATTGTTTTGCCTGCTGGTATCTTATTCATATGTCCACACTGTTGAACCTCAGTTTATCTCTCATTTGGCTTTCAACACTGAAGGAATTCACCCAAACCAATTGTCCAACATGGAGATAACTAAAGAAAGGAGTCCAAAATTGAAAGGTTTCCCTAACCAAACCATCAACACCAGCTAGAAACACTACAATACTGAAGGTTCAGGTAAAATATATGGAGCTTGGTAGAAAGAATAGATCTCTTGTACAAAATCCTATAATCTTTTGTTAACATTAACAATTTTGGCAAATTATATCAAATACAAAGTCATTTTTAACATATCATTTTTGTGAGAAATTCTTAATGTGAAAGATATCTAGGATGAGATATATTCAGGACTGAGGGACCTTAGAATCTGTTGTGAGTGTTGTGGTTAACTTGATATTGAATGGCAGCATGTGATAGTTGCAGGTACTGTTGATGCTAAAGTTTCTCCACATAGTTGGCAGGGAAGAGTCCTTCTTTACCCCGCAGTTTGCCATGCCACCATCCCGCTGGATCTGAGAGAGAATAGCAGTTAAAGCAACACACATACAATGTTTGTCTTAACAATGTTTCCTTATGCTTTAATATGAACACTTCTGTAACTCTATAAATCATCTTGTTTTCTTCATTTCATTGTTTTGAAGAAACTGTATGACAGAAATCTCAATTTGTGGAAGATTGAATGAAAAGATTTCATATACTGCCGATCTTTATAGACTAAGTTTCACCTAAGAAATAAGATCATGTTCATGGAAAAAGGGCATTGAGCAAACTGCAAAGTCTTTATCAATTAAAAACAATAGACATTTAATTGTTATGTTGCAAGACCATCTTTTTACTAGTTGTACGTTTCCATCACTACAACCACTCCATGATTCAAGGTAGGAAGAGACTTCAGAGGAAACAGTACCTTCTTTGACTAAATCAATGATATCTCCCTCGTTGAAGCTGAGCTCGTCAGTATCTTGAGCATCATAGGCATACAGACACTTGCACTGCGGGAGGGCTTGTGGTTTGGGTCTAATTGAGGGCTTGGGGCGCGGTCGGCCACCGCCTGGGTTTGGTTTCTTCCTGCTCTGATTTGTACGTTGGATTCTGAAGTGCATGGATAAAAACTTTTGAAAACAATATGTCATTTGGAGAAAATATATCTCCTCAAACAGGAGGAAATAAAAACATCATATCAATTTTTGCTACTGGTTTGTTTAAATTTGATTATTTTTGGTGTGAAATACAAAAATAGAGCCATTGGCTCTGTAGCTCATCAGGCATCATATCAAGTTTGCTTTATACAGGCCAGATGAGCTAAAAATGAAACTGATGTTACCTATTGCTAGAAAATCTATAACAAAATTACAAAACAAATGTAACGATTTCGGAATATATTTCCTTACCCAAATGATTTATTATTATTCAACACTTTCTAGATTACTATATAAGACAGTGAAAGAAGTCCATACTAAAATATCCAAGGAGAAATAAATTTGCCATAGACTGTCATCTAATGGGGAAAAATAGGTTTTTAAGATTGTGACCCCTGTGACCCTATTTGGGGTAATGGGGTCACAAAAGCTACAGTTTAGAATCCCAATTGGCCAAGGAGTCTACATGCAGTCTTTAAGCTCAATAGACCTTTTGGAACTGAAGATGATGATGAAAATAAGTTTTTAAGGTTGTGACACAGGTGACCCTAATTGGGTCATGGGGTCACAAAATCTACAATTAAGAATCCCCATTTGCCAAGGAGTCTGCACATATCATTTTCAACTCTCTAGTCCTTTTAGAACTGGAAAAGAAGATGAAAATAGGTTTTTAAGGTTGTGACCCCTGTGACCCTATTTGGGGTCACAGGGTCAACAAAGTTACAAATTAGAATCTCCATTGGCCAAGGAGTCTGCACATATCATTTTCAACTCTCTAGTCCTTTTAGAACTGGAGAATAAGATGAAAATAGGTTTTGTAAGGTTGTGACCCCTGTGACCCTATTTTGGGTCATGGGGTCACGAAATCTACAATAAAGAATCCCCATTGGCCAAGGAGTCTGCACATATCATTTTTAACTCTCTAGTCCTTTTAGAACTGAAGAAGAAGATGAAAATAGGTTTGTTTTTTTTAGGTTGTGACCCCTGTGACCCTATTTGGGGTCATGGGGTCACGAAATCTACAATTAAGAATCCCCATTGGCCAAGGAGTCTGCATATATCATTTTCAACTCTCTAGTCCTTTTAGAACTGGAGAAGAAGCTAAAAATAGGTTTTTAAGGTTGTGACCCCTGTGACCCTATTTGGGGTCATGGGGTCACGAAATCTACAATTAAGAATCCCCATTGGCCAAGGAGTCTGCACATATCATTTTCAACTCTCTAGTCCTTTTAGAACTGGAGAAGAAGATGAAAATAGGTTTTTAAGATTGTGACCCCTGTGACCCTATTTGGGGTCACAGGGTCACCAAAGTTACAAATTAGAATCCCCAGTGTCCAAGGAGTCTGCACATATCATTTTTAACTCTCTACTTTTTTTGGAACTGGAGAAGAAGATGAAAATAGGTTTTTAAGGTTGTGACCCCTGTGGCCCCATATGGGGTCATGGGGTCACGAAATCTACAATTAAGAATCCCCATTGGCCAAGGAGTCTGCATATATCATTTTCAACTCTCTAGTCCTTTTGGAACTGGAGAAGAAGATGAAAATAGGTTTTTAAAGTTGTGACCCCTGTGATCCTATTTGGGGTCACAGGGCCACCAAAGCTACAATTTATAATCCTCACTAGCCAAGGAGTCTGTACACAAAGTTTCAGCTTTCCAGGCCTTATGGTTCTGGAGAAGAAGTCAAAATTCCACAAAGTTTACGGACGGACGGACGGACGCTGGACACCATGCCATGCCATAAGCCCATCAGGCCTTACAGGCCAGATGAGCTAAAAATGATAAATTTTGTTACCTTAAATAACAACCCAGAAGAATACTTGGTTGTTCAACATACATGAGTAAATTGATTGAAACATACTTAAACAAGGTCACATAAAAGAAATGATAATTTAGATTTTAAAACTATCTAACCCCAATATACATATCTACAAAGCTGTGTCCTGGACTTATGCTAGCAGCATATTGAGATCAAGCTTATAATTGCAGCAAACAATAACAAATGTGGAAGCACAATTGTAACAGATGCATTTAAGAACTGAAAATTAACTGTTAAAAATAGAGCCATTGGCTCTGTAGCTCATCAGGCTTCATCATCAATTATGCTGTAGATTGTGGCCAATGATACCCCCTTTGTAGAGGCCACAGGGGCACCAATCATAAAATTAAGTATATATAGGCGACAAGTTTCAGTTTTCCAGGCCTTATACTTCAGGAGAAGAAGATGAAAATAGATTTGAAGGACGTTCCTGTTGCCTTTATTAGGGGTCACAGGGCAACCAAAGCTACAATTTATAATCCTCACTAGCCAAGGAGTCTGTACACAAAGTTTCAGCTTTCTAGGCCTTATGGTTCTGGGAAAGAAGATGAAAATAGGCTTTTAGGGCGTGGCCCCTGTGGCCCTTATTAGGGGTCACAGGGCCACCAAAGATACAATTCATAATCCTCACTAGCCAAGGAGTCTGTACACAAAGTTTCAGCTTTCTAGGCCTTATGGTTCTGGAGAAGAAGATGAAAATAGGTTTTTAGGACATGGCCCCTGTGGCCCTTATTAGGGGTCACAGGGCTACCAAAGCTACAATTTATAATCCTCACTAGCCAAGGAGTCTGTACACAAGGTTTCAGCTTTCTAACTCCTCTACTCCTTTTGGAACTGCAGAAGAAGATGAAAATAGGTTTTTAGGGTGTGGCCCCTGTGGCCCTTTTTGGGGTCACAGAGTCACCAAAGTTACGAATTAGAATCCCCATTGGCCAAGGAGTCTGCACATATCGTTTTTAACTCTCTAGTCCTTTTAGAACTGGAGAAGAAGATGAAAATAGGTTTTTAAGGTTGTGACCCCTGTGACCCTATTTGGGGTCACAGGGTCACCAAAGTTACAAATTAGAATCCCTATTGTCCAAGGAGTCTGCACATATAATTTTTAACTCTCTACTCCTTTTGGAACTGGAGAAGAAGATGAAAATAGGTTTTTAGGGCGTGGCCCCTGTGGCCCTTATTAGGGATCACAGGGCTACCAAAGCTACAATTTATAATCCTCACTAGCCAAGGAGTCTGTACACAAAGTTTCAGCTTTCTAGGCCTTATGGTTCTGGAGAAGAAGATGAAAATAGGTTTTTAGGGTGTGGCCCCTGTGGCCCTTATTAGGGGTCACAGGGCTACCAAAGCTACAATTTATAATCCTCACTAGCCAAGGAGATTGTTCACAAGGTTTCAGCTTTCTAGGCCTTATGGTTCTGGAGAAGAAGATGAAAATAGGTTTTTAGGGTGTGGCCCCTGTGGCCCTTATTAGGGGTCACAGGGCCACCAAAGCTACAATTTATAATCCTCACTAGCTAAGGAGTCTGAACACAAAGTTTCAGCTTTCTAGGCCTTATGGTTCTGGAGAAGAAGTCGAAATTCCACAAAGTTTACGGACGGATGGACGGATGGACGGACGGACGGACGCCGGACACCATGCCATGCCATAAGCCCATCGGGCCTTACAGGCCAGATGAGCTAAAAATGAGTAAAATAAGGATAAGTGGGATGAATAAAGAATACCCATTCTCTAAGTTTGGGTCCCACATCAACGGTCAGAAAATCAAAACCATCAGAAAAAGTTCAATGATGTCGTCAACATTTTAAACCCTTTTAAATTTTTATAAGATTATTCAATTTTCAAAATTCTTAAACATTTCACAAACATCCATTTATATTACAATCCCATCTTTAAATATATGCTAAAAAATAAAACACTAATCAAGGCATAACATATTTTTACTCATGAAAAAAGTAGTGAAAATATCTAAAAGAATGTAGAAAATCACAATAAATTTTGATTCACAAGCATTGATCTATGACTGATGAAAAATGATTTAATAGGACATCAAATCATGTGAAATGAAGATGAAATACAATCAACATTTTTAATTCTATATGTAGTCCAGTCATGATAAAATCTTTCAGAGATTAAATCTGCAAAGCCAAAATAGATTACACACAATCTAGACATAGATTCCCATCAAGGTACAATGCTATCATAACTACACAAGGCTAGCATTACATATCGCACTTATGTATAGATTTTGTTATACATAATAATATTCAATAGTGACTTTTCATTCTCTAACATTGACCAATATTTCAACATGCATAAGCATAAATCATAAATTCGCTCTCTTCAACAAATACAGGAATCTTGTATCGCTTCAAAATAGTCATATTCAAATGGTTCATATTCCACTTGGATCACTTCAGGGTTTGAATCTGCATTCAAGAGTATTTGACAGCAGCTTTTATCATGTAGGAACAAATCAATATGTCTATGCATCGTTGCAAAACCTACGAAACTGCGGCTTAAACTTTGGCAATGCATTGAACCAAACTCAATCTGCATGGAAAGTAGTTCTTTACCTAACAGGATTTGAATGCAGACCTCTAAATGGAACACATGCATTATCCCCCCCATCAAAATTGGTCAAACTGCAGCCCCGTAGGTCACACATTCTGATGTAAGGTCAGCTAACAGACCCCATGTTCTCTAGCAAAAGCCTTCAATATCAGCATCTAGAGATAAGTAACTACATAGATATCGCACCAATGTTATGGTATTGATAACAGCCTTTGTATAAAGTATTTATTTCTCTCTTAAAATACTTATGATATTTATGTTATATTTCATATGATGTTTGTATTAATGTAACTGTTAAAAACTCTGATCTCGAAAAATCTCGCGAGATTTCTTAAAGGGGTTGTCGATGAAAGTGCCTGTTTTAATTTTATCTTGACAATCGCGCTTCACTCACAGGCGGAATGAAAACATGTCTCCCATGTCACGCGGTATATCGAGGTTCCACTGTACTGTGAACCATGCTTTCATTAGTATCACTGCCAGCTGTCTTTTAAGTGTGATTGGTCTGGTAGGACTTGGTTTCACTGGGCAAGAAAACATCTGATCTATGGGGTAACCATCAGACGTAATAGAGAGAATCTTGTATCTCAAAAGAGTTAATATTTTGATTTTAGTTGACATTCAGACACCTTATCTTTGTTGTGAACATTTATTTCTCCTGAAAATAAAAAAAGTGCTTGACAGATTTTACAATTGCGGTGTTAAAAAGAAAACAGTTAAGAAAGGAAAGTGTTGTGTTAACATGTATAATTATTCTACAATCCATCTCTAATATCAGGATTTTTACAAAATGTGCAAATAAGAATGAAAAACAAGGTAAGAACCCCAAGATGTTGTCACCCATGCAAACAAACACACAAACAACGACGTCACATGCAAACACCAAACACCAATAATTCAACAACAAAGTCACCATCGGCAAGACTTAACTTCATCTGCCTATTACACTTACTCATTTTTCTTATTTTCTTGTCTCAAGTTAGGGGATTTCCTTAAATAAAGAAGGGCGGTTGGATGAAGGTTACACAAATACATCGGGGATGTCGATTACAGAAAATGGTTCATAAACATTTCATACTGAATGTCAATTACTAGATTTCTTTAATATTCTAATGTCTAATGTCATAAAGAAAATTATTAAAATCTAAATATTTTAGATATTTATAATACCTACCTCAACTTAACATAAGTTGCTATACTCACGTACTCGATGAGAAATGGACAATAACGCGAGAGTTTTCGAAAGAAGTCCCAGTAAGCTGCCCCAGCTCACTACGCGCGAGCGGGATTGTCCTATCCATGGAAAGAAAGTAGTCCAAAATCACTTCTTGGTATGAACCAAACAGCAGAAATCCAACGAAGTCCGTAGGGGAGGCCGGGCGGGAGTTTACCGTTAAGTTGAGGTAGGTATTATAAATATCTAAAATATTTAGATTTTAATAAATTTTAATCCTACCTCAACTTAACATAAGTTGTTACTGATCCGACAGCGGGGAGGAGGGAGGACGAGTCAGGCGTAGAACAGCAGGTCCCCAGAGACATCCTCCCAGAGGGGCGTCCAAGCAGCAGCTGCACAGAGAAGCAGACGGTGAACCCCATAGTGTCGCCAACAACGAAACAACTCAACAGGTGCATTAGTGAGAGGTAACGAAGTAAAAGCGTTCAGCTTACCCTACTTGGACGTTGGGGCAGCTAGCTGTTGGGCTACCACCAACGGTCCAAAGGATTGCAGGCCCTCCACGTCCTCGACGGCTAGGTCCCGGAGGTAGTGGGAGGCAAAGACAGTGGTAGATCTCCAGAAGCAGCCCTCCATGATCGCTGAAACAGAGCAGTTACGGTGCAAGGCCATCGTAGACGCAAGTGCTCTGATTTCGTGAGGGTTGCTGGCGACAGGATGAGGCAGGCCGGAAGCGTCGTATGCAGCCAGGATGACGGACCGGAGCCACAGTGAGAGGGTGTTCTTGGTCACCTCGCCTTTCACCGCCGGTGAGAAGGGGATGAAAAGTCTCTTCCTGGTGCCACGAAGAGAAGCGGAGCGGCTGATATATTCTCGAAGGGCACGCACGGGACACAGGGAGAGTTCCTCAGCCTCCGACGAATGGACGATCTTGGAGAGAGGAGGGACCGTAAAGGTCCTGCCAGGCTGACCAGGAAGCTGGTTCTTGGCGACGAAGTCCCAAAGCAGTCCCAGGTGCACGGATCCCTTCCTGGACTGCTCAAAGCGGATCCTGGTAACATCCAGAGCATGGAGCTCGCTGACACGAGCAGCCGTGGCAAAGGAGAGGAGAAACGCAGTCTTCCTCGAGAGGTGTTGAAAGGAGGCCTCAGCCAGGGGCTCAAAGGGGGCTCCTCGGAGATACTTAAGGATGACGTTGAGGTCCCAGGCTGGCGGACGGAACTTCAGCTTCTGGTCCTCCAGCTTGAAAGACTTGAGGAGGGCCACCAACTCAGGAACCTTGGAGAATTTCCTGTCCGTCTTCACCGCGAGGACCGAGTTGAGAGCTGACAGGTAAGTAGCGATGGTCCCGCCCTTCAGGTGACGCTTCTGACGCAGATGAAGAAGGAAGTTCGCAACAAACTGAGGATCCACAGACATAGGGTCCCGACCGACGTTCCTGCAGTAAGTCTCAAAGGACGTCCACTTGTCGTCGTAGAGCGACCTCGTGGATACTCTGTGGGCCTTGGAAATGGCGTTCGCTACACGTCTGGAGTATCCCTTGGCGCGGAGTGATCTCTGAAGATGGTCCAGACGTGTAGATCGTACCTCTCTGGATCCGGATGGAACAGGTGACTGTGCGGATGTAGGAGTAGGTTTCGCCACTGAGGGAGCTGAAGAGGACTTCCTTCGGCGAGTTGAAGAAGATCGGGGAACCACCCTCTCGCTGGCCAGTAGGGCGCGACCAAAGTCAGTCGAAGGCGACGAGTGTTCTTGATCTTTGCGATGACTTTGGACAGGAGAATCGGAGGTGGAAAAGCGTACGCGTCCAGACTCTCCCACGACAAGGACATTGCGTCGACGGCCCACGCTGCTGGGTCCGGGAGAGGGGACACGTACACCGGAAGCTGGTGGTTCTGCTTCGTGGCGAACAGGTCTATGAGAGGGCGGTGGATCTGAGCGCCGATAAGAGCGAAGGCCTCCGGGTTGAGCATCCACTCCGTGGGCGACGGCTTGTCTGGTCTTGAGAGGGCGTCCGCGAGGACGTTCCTGCAGCCTGGAATATGACGAGCCCGGATGAGGATCTGATTGTCGTCCAGCAACTGGAAGAGCTGGAGGGCTTGATCTAGGAGCAGGGGAGAGCCCGTCGTTCCCTGGTTCTTTATAGTCCAAACGACTGTGGAGTTGTCCGAGGCCAGGAGAAGGCGGGAGCCTCGGAGAACCGGAAGCCAGTGGGACACGGCTAGGATGACTGCCTGCATCTCTAGGCTGTTGGAGTGCCAGGACGTCTGAGGATGCGTCCAAATGCCTGCGGTGGTCTGCTCCCCGAGGTGGGCTCCCCAGCCTTGGAGGGAGGCGTCCACAAAAAGCTCCTGGTCGTGTTGAGGCGTAGGGTCCCTCGGGAGTGTAGGATCCCTGGGAGGCGTGGGAGCTCGTGGGGGATCCTGCACAGGAGGTGGAGGCGTCAGCGAGTGGCGAGGGGAGGTGGACGACATCGAGGTGCGGCGGAGGCGCTGAAGAAAACGCTTCCGGCGAGCAGCCGCGAAGAGCAGGAAGTCCGAGGGTGAGAGAGGACGGCACTCGTCACACCGAGAGGCGATGGAACACGTCCAAGGGAGACAGTCTGGACAGCGAGCGTGAGGGTCTCTGGCTGACTTAGCAGAGGGGCACGCACTGCAGATCACTCTGGGCATAAATCACTGCAAAGGCAAGCAAAACAATGCCAAGAGGGTAATACATAAGCAAGCAGAAAAAAGAAAAAATTTTTTTTTTTTTTTTTTTGATTTTAAAATAATCCCCCGGAGGGGAATAAATTAAAGCAGAAGCTTGCATGAAAAAGAGGAGATAACAATGCAAAAATAAATAAAAAAGTTTCATTGGAGAAAGAATTTATTTTTAGATTTGATTGTGTATCCTTAAGAGATGAGAAAATTTTTATATATAGATATTATATAAAAATTAGCAGGTACATGCATGTAAAACACAAACCCCCGAGGGGAGTAGGTTAGAGGGGAACATGCAAGAGGTAAAGAAACAACAACAAAAATAGAAAAAAAATTTATAGAAATTTTTTTTTATAAGATTTGGTTGTTTAGCTTTAAGAGAATTACATAGAATTATGTAAGAAAGTTTATATATAAATGCCAAGATATTATATATAGAATGAGGGAATTTACGAATTAATTATAATAGGAATTATAATTAAAAAAGCGTAAAGAGAAAAAACCAAGGGTTTCCTTAAATATCCCAAGTTGTAACGAACCGCATTTGGTGCAGTGAAAAAAGCGTACGTGCCAAACTGCACGTAGGCCAGGGGAAAACATCAGAGGTGTGAAAGTCGCCCATAACAACAAGCCATGCAAGTTGGGAGAAGGTAATTAACCCAGATTGAAGGCCAGACATCGCAAGAGGGGAGTGGTGCGACGCCATGTTTGTTTTGACCGTGAAAAAGATCGCGAAATTACGCGAGAGATTCAGGTGATAATTAATGATCGGGAAAGATCAAAAGTGCAATAAGGACATTATGGGGCAGCAAAACAACAAGGCAAAGGGTCGAAGGAAGAAAGAACCAAAACCAAACCTTGAATTATGGAAAAGTGTACGAAAACAAAACACGTGTTGACACAACATGTGAGTAGCAAGAAGTGATTTTGGACTACTTTCTTTCCATGGATAGGACAATCCCGCTTGCGCGTAGTGAGCTGGGGCAGCTTACTGGGACTTCTTTCGAAAACTCTCGCGTTATTGTCCATTTCTCATCGAGTACGTGAGTATAGCAACTTATGTTAAGTTGAGGTAGGATTAAAATTATCTCTTTTTTCGAAAGTGCTCTTGAAATCTGCTGTTTTCCTCTCAAAGCTAATGTTCCCCCTAATTAACCAATGGACCGGCCTCTCCCAATGAAATGAACCATCTAACAATCTTCAGGGAGACAGTAATTTCTTCCCTAACTATATCAGGAATGTGTATTTCCTACAACCCATCCTCTCTTAACACAATGAGTAGGTTTTGACAGTTATTGAAGGGAAACAGGAGGGAAATGGAGATGTAATACATGGGTTTAAACGAACAAGTCTTTCCTGTGTACCCCATGCAGATGGAAATCAGATACAGATAGATGGAATCAGTCACCACACTGGTAGAAATCATAAATACAATAGATGGATAACCACCAAAAAAACTTTTAGAATGTCCACAATAATATCCAACATTTCTGTCAAGTATTGAGAATGTCAGTAAGATTGTAATTTCATGGAACATGTTAAAGAGAGAAAGTCCCTCTAATAATAAAGCATCTTTATTTTCTTCTCCACTTTTAGCTTGTGTAATCAGCTTCAACTTCAAATTTCATGACTTTGTTACACTGAATCAATTAAAATATTAAAAGTATGAAAATGATTTCACTGTGATAGGTAATATAGTAATTTTAACCAGAGAATCACATGCCCACTAATATCAACAAATATTGATAATACAGTTGTTAAAGTTTCAATATGATGCATTAGTTTTGAAAATTATCCAAACCCTATAAACAGTGTTAGAAATGTTTTTCAATACATACAATAGATAGATATGATTAATCTCAACACATACCCTGCAACCCCGGCGTCCGGCGTGGCTAGGAAATCTATGTTGTTGTTATTGGCCTGGTTGATTCTCTTGGCTAGATGTTGTGCTCCTTCCCGCGGCAGTGACGGTGTCTTGTCTGAGGAGTTGGATCTGCGGCTCATCAGCTTGTGCTGCAGTTCTGTGCTGGTTTGTCTCTTCACTGCACCAAATAGGGATGTAATGTGTACTACTTTCAGTTTTACTCATACTTTTCTAAAAATTGGCCTCTCAGAATAGTTGCGCAAAAATTCTTTCAAAGCTGACAGTGGATTATTGAATAGTGGAGTGAATATAGTGGAGTGTTGAATCTATGAAGTATGTATATGAATATTAATTAGATAAGATATTTCTAAATTGAAAAATCACATAAACCTTTCAATTTGTTCGTTTACAAACAGTGCATAACTAAAATTTTATTTTTTATAATAAGCGAAATTCATTAAAACCAAAACAAACATCAAAATGAGTTAGGCACAATGTTGATTAAACATCATCTAAAATAAGCGATTGGAGAAATACCTGCCTGAAGTTCTAGGAACTTTTGATAATCAGAGAAAATTCTCAATATCAATAAAGCATAGAACTATGTTTGGGCAGAGTTACCCACCTTGGTTCCGGGAGGGAGGTACAGAGGTGGGTGGAGCGGGAGCCGGACCAGAGGGGATGCGCGGGGCTGGTCTGTTGGGGGCGGGGCCACGTCTAGAAGCCACACCTTGCACTGGAGGGGGGCCTGTAGCTGCTGGGGGGCGGTACCCTCCTCCATTACGTACTGCCTGCTTCCTGCCCGGCCCTGAGGACAGTGAGTTATATATTGCTACATGAATCCACAGGTAATTCATAAGTAATTTGATTTATATGCTTAGTTTTTCGTAAGGTGTGATTCATCCACAATATCACAATATAATAGTTGTTTAACAGAAAATCCTTCTCAAGAAATGAGCGATGAAAGAGAGGGTTAGAAAAGCACTTACGTGAGTCTTTGGGGAGGCCGGGTCCGATGGTGACAGTGAGCACTTTAGAGGAAGGTTTGAGCATGGCCTCATTACCAGATCCACGGATAAACTTGACAGTTCTGTTTCCTCCTCCGCCCCATCCCTCTTTCTTCACAGGGAACTCCAGGCTGCAACAAGAAGGACAATGCTTACCTTACTCTTATAACCAAATTATTGAAATCTAAATACTATAGATGTTTAAAAGACATGCTCCTATGCCGACCAAGACTGAGACTCATGTTGACAGGGCTATCTTCTATATGAGCCAAGTAGTGAGACGGGAAGTGACCTGTAAACATGGGGACAGGTATACCGGAAGGTAGTTCTCCATCATGTGATACCCAAAACTTGCAATGTTTTACTTTTCTACTCTCGCTGAACCTCGAGAATTACGATTTAATGTAACCCAGGAAGATAATCTGTCATTTCCGGTCACTTGTAAGTTATTGTCTAAGTATTCATATTGCTATCTTTACCAAGTCTAATTGGTTCAAATAGAAGATAGCTCAGTCTCAATCTTGGTCAGTAAGCATAGGAACATGCATATCTAAGGTAAGGTAAGTTTAAAACTGATGCATTGTCATCCTGAATGTAGTTTAATTACTGATAAATGTGGATATGGGCACAATTGACTCCAGCTATGGCTACCCCCTGTACAAACCTGTCGGAGAACTGTATGGAGAGGACCCTGCCGGCCTTGTCCTTGAAGCGTTTAGACAGGGTGGTGAGGAACTCGGTCTTGAACACAGACTCCAGCAGACTGCTGTAGTCGTTCTGCACGTGCACCACGAAGAAGTCGTCTTGTAATGTGCTTCAACAGTCATTTTGGAGACCATTTAAAATACTCTTGTGAACGTAAAATCTCTTCTCAGTAAGAAAAAATTAATGGTACCTCTACCTGTTCTAGACGTAATATGTGTGAACTCGCAAGGTTTATTAGCACTAGTTGCAAGTTAACAACTAGTTACAATGTATCAACAGGAACTTGGGTATCGTTAGTGAAAATAAAAATATTTATTTTATTTGAAACATTTTCTCTGCGTCCAAAACTGTTTATCCAAGAAACCTATGCAATTGGATATCTTTTTCAAAAAGGCAAGTTAATCTTGACATAGAATTGAGAACAAACTGAGTAAATGAAAATACAAAATCAATTGAGTTCAAAATGACCAAATAATGACATTACCTCAAAGCCACCCCGTTAATTGATTCTACGGGTATTTCACGCTTCTTCACCAACATCTTCTTCCCCTTGTCAGGCCCTTTCTTCACCTGCAACACGTCACGTAAAGGCTCTTACTTCACCTCGGTGAAGAAACTAATTTATTCACTAACAACTTACATGTACTTGCTTGTTTAAGATATTTATAACAAATGGCTTTAGAAATTTCAAGAATAAGAAAATAAACCAATAATCAATTATCATCAAATTGTATTTCTGATATCCTTGATCATTTTGCTTTACAATCGACATAGTAGCACACTTAGACATTCTTAATGCTTATTTTGCTTACTGTCTAGCTTTTGAGGAAATTTTTTCAGTGCCGTCATTATTTACATAAAACATAATTCTATTTAAATAAACATACTTACAACTTCTAATCCTATTAGATAAAGGAACTTGGAAGTAAGTAGAAGATCTCTTTTCACACTCTGCAAAAATAAAATAAACTTTTATAAAGTTTCAGACACAGTAATATTGCGCTTTATAGGTAATAAATTCTTTTGACTGAGACTACCTTAATTTGCAAAGTGAATACTCAGGAAAGAATAAAATCTCTTTACCTTGAATCTTCTGTCAAATTTGTTGACTTGATCTGAGAATTCTACCCTCTCCCGCTTGCCAATAAGGGCACGTAACTCTGGTTGATCTTCCAAACCAATGTAGTCTCCCACAAAGTTCCTATTAAGACTAAAACGCCTTCTTTCCTTTTTGTTCAACAAAATATCAGATGCTGAAACAAAGAGACGTAAGTCATCAGGAACCCTAGAGGATTTGATTTTATTCAGCCCTTGAATAAGGATGGGTTCTATGGATTTTCAACTTCTTTATTGAAGGAGTGCCACATTTCGATGTAGATATTATCACTGTTATCAAGCAAATGATCATTATTCTATACTTCTATATGCCTGTCAACACTAGTTCAACAATAGGCAGAAAGACAGTTTTAAACTGTTCCTTAAGAACATTTATAAGAGATTCATAGTAAAATTTGTTTACAGGACTTCCTTAGAATTGAAGTAGAAACATTAAACATTTTACGTCAGTATTCAAATGAAAATGACATTAGACATTTACTCATTATAAAAACAAATCCTGCAAGGTTTCAATACTGTAAAACTTAATTATAAGCCTAACAATTATTTTAGATAGAATATTGATAGATTATCTCCTGAAAAACAGTGTTATTCATACCTTCTTCCCTGAGTTTGAGATACTGTTTAATAGCATAGTGTTTGCGATATGCCTTCTGAATGACTCTTGCAAATGTATCATACTTCCTCTCTCGCATTTCTTCTAACAGAAAGAGCTGCAGATAACACAAGAAGAATAATCTTTAGATTCATCCTCATGTTTTAATTAATTCAGTATATGTCAAAAAATAGAGCCATTGGCTCTGTAGCTCATCAGGCTTCATCATCAATTATGCTGTAGAGTGTGGCCAATGATACCCCCTTTGTAGAGGCCACAGGGGCACCAATCATAAAAATTAAGTATATATAGGCGACAAGTTTCAGTTTTCTAGGCCTTATACTTCAGGAGAAGAAGATGAAAATAGATTTGAAGGACGTTCCTGTTGCCTTTATTAGGGGTCACAGGGCAACCAAAGCTACAATTTATAATCCTCACTAGCCAAGGAGTCTGTACACAAAGTTTCAGCTTTCTAGGCCTTATGGTTCTGGAGAAGACGATGAAAATAGGATTTTAGGGCGTGGCCGCTGTGGGCCTTATTAGGGGTCACAGGGCCACCAAAGCTACAATTTATAATCCTCACTCTTCAAAGAGGCTATACACAAAGTTTCAGCTTTCTAGGCCTTATGGTTCTGGAGAAGAAGATGAAAATAGGCTTTTAGGGCGTGGCCCCTGTGACCCTTATTAGGGGTCACAGGGCCACCAAAGATACAATTCATAATCCTCACTAGCCAAGGAGTCTGTACACAAAGTTTCAGCTTTCTAGGCCTTATGGTTCTGGAGAAGAAGATGAAAATAGGTTTTTAGGGCGTGGCCCCTGTGGCCCTTACTAGGGGTCACAGGGCTACCAAAGCTACAATTTATAATCCTCACTAGCCAAGGAGTCTGTACACAAGGTTTCAGCTTTCTAGGCCTTATGGTTCTGGAGAAGAAGATGAAAATAGGTTTTTAGGGTGTGGCCCCTGTGGCCCTTATTAGGGGTCACAGGGCCACCAAAGCTACAATTTATAATCCTCACTAGCTAAGGAGGCTGTACACAAAGTTTCAGCTTTCTAGGCCTTATGCTTCTGGAGAAGAAGATGAAAATAGGTTTTTAGGGCGTGGCCCCTGTGGCCCTTATTAGGGATCACAGGGCTACCAAAGCTACAATTTATAATCCTCACTAGCCAAGGAGTCTGTACACAAGGTTTCAGCTTTCTAGGCCTTATGGTTCTGGAGAAGAAGATGAAAATAGGTTTTTAGGGTGTGGCCCCTGTGGCCCTTATTAGGGGTCACAGGGCCACCAAAGCTACAATTTATAATCCTCACTAGCTAAGGAGTCTGTACACAAAGTTTCAGCTTGCTAGGCCTTATGGTTCTGGAGAAGAAGATGAAAATAGGTTTTTAGGGCGTGGCCCCTGTGGCCCTTATTAGGGATCACAGGGCTACCAAAGCTACAATTTATAATCCTCACTAGCCAAGGAGTCTGTACACAAGGTTTCAGCTTTCTAGGCCTTATGGTTCTGGAGAAGAAGATGAAAATAGGTTTTTAGGGTGTGGCCCCTGTGGCCCTTATTAGGGGTCACAGGGCCACCAAAGCTACAATTTATAATCCTCACTAGCTAAGGAGTCTGTACACAAAGTTTCAGCTTGCTAGGCCTTATGGTTCTGGAGAAGAAGTCGAAATTCCACAAAGTTTACGGACGGACGGATGGACGGACGGACGGACGCCGGACACCATGCCATGCCATAAGCCCATCGGGCCTTACAGGCCAGATGAGCTAATAAATATGCTGAATGAATTAGAGATGAAGCAATATAGTAATACTGTAAATACAAAATTTGAAAATCAACCTTTTCAGAAGTAAAAATCCATTGGAATAGTGAAAGGAGCACAATTTGCAAATATTATACCCCATTTTTCAGACAGATCGTGATTTACAAACGGTGGACAATGGACCTAAACAATAAAGAAACTTGCTTTAAAAAATACATCATTGGTAAAATCTGTCCTTATATGGTAAAGAAAACATGAATTACAAAGATTAATTTAAATGTTATGGACACATTTTCATATTCCATTACAAAGATTAATTTAAATGTTATAGAAACAATTTCATATTCCATAAAATTTATACTATCATTCTAAAGCATTTCTACCTTTTACTTGACTGGCGAGAAAAAACAGCACCAGTTGAAGTCTTACGGAATGAATGGCTGTTGCATCTGACAATCAATTTCCTGACATAAACGAGATAAACATGTCAAAGAAAGCTCACTGATTCTGGGTTCTTGATGAAGACTTTGGTCTTGCCCATCTGGAACTGGTCTCGCTCCATGTTGACTGAGTTCATCAGGTGGGTGATGCCCTGCCGCGGGTCGCCCCGCCAGGTCGGGTACGTCTCAGGGGTCAGGATGTTGTACCTGCAGGATGAGGGGAAATAGTCAGTGTACTTGTGGGCTACACCTACATAGTTAAATTGCAAATTTAACGTCAGCTTATTGTTCTCCATTCATTATATGATGTTCTCACTTCATTATATTATAGGAAAAGTGTGTTTGATATTTAATGAAGTTTTTCATTTGAAATTCCTTGAGGCAAAATTAATTAACAATACTGCAAATTTCTCTTCTGCTGCAAATCCATTCTCATAAGCATGCTTGTGGGGCTACAAATAAAAGTAGTGATTTATTTCTGAAGGTGCCAACACTGAGTAATAGACTTAGAAATTGCTATAATACAAACCTTTTGAGAAACTTTGCAAATTCTCTTCTAAATGCAAATCCTGCCCTCCGAACTCGGATATTTTCTTTCAAACCAAGATACTCCACCTGATGTTTTACTCTGCAAAAATACAGACAAAAAAATGTTTGTTGTGATAAGGAATAAAGGTTCAGAGATTAGCTGTACAGTTACCTGACAAAAAAATTAGATATGTTTCAATATCAATATGCTGGTTATGAATGTCTGAAAATTACTATTTTTCTTTAGATTCATTTACATTACTTTACATGAAAAGTAATATTTACCTGCAAACACTTTAAATTCAAGTTTAAAATTCTATCTACAATAGATAAGTTTTCAAGATAATATTTTACTCAATTACTGGTTTAGAACTTAATATTGTCACTCTTCTGATAAGATAGTACTTTTGATTCAATGATTTAATGTCAACATTGCCTAAAGTTTGGCAGTTGACTCCATCAACTCTTGAATGATTTTACGAGTGCTTGAGTGACCTACCTGCTGTCCTCCCAGTCGCGAGCCTTCTTGGTCTCGTTGGGTTTGATACAGCGGATGTAGTGGGGCGTGCACTGCATCAGTGTTGTCACCAGCTTGTTGGCTTGAGTCTGCAGAACAACACACATTACTCTGAATTAAAATGACAGTCTTATTGGGATGTTTTTGGTGGAAAAGAAATACAAGCTGGCATTATTATACAACCCAGTTGGGACTTGTTACCTAGAATAATGTTTGTTGATTGATTTGATACATTCTTTGATTGATGTATCCACTTGATAAATAAGAGAAAACAGTGAGACAAGAGAAGCCATTCATGGACGAAAGTGAAAACACTTGCTACAGCATTCCAAGGCATTGTTTATTAATCTTACCATTTACCTTTTTTAAATGTGTGTATATTCTATCAATACATTTAGGTTTATCGTATAATGTTGTAAAATGAGTATAAGTACAGCACAGGACATCCATGGTAGAGGCTCTTTGAATCTTCAAATAATATGAAACCATTTGATTCAATTGTGAATTTTGATTCTTACAAAGAGTATGGTCATGATTGAAAAAATAAGACAGGTAGAACAGATACATATTTAGCCGCATTGAAAGTCGAACCAAACTCACCTTGATCTTACTGCTAGCAGTGGTTGGACGACCCTTGACCTGTGAACTCACATCCTCAGGGAACAAACTCCCGATGAAGCGACTGCAGGTGAAAACAGTATCTTGAGTTACACACAATATAAACTGATTTCAAAAGGCTTAAAGTATGCACATGTAATCTCTATATAACTTTCAGTGAAATTTAAAGAAAGTTTACATTCTTGGTATCTTATTGCTTAATTGTTTATTATACGAAAGATGATAACTGTTAATGTACAAAATAACAATTGAAGTCTTGAAGTCATAGCTTTGAAAAGCTGCAGAAAAAAACAAAATCAGGACATTTGACCAGTGTTGGTCGAAATTTGAGAATGTTTGAGACTGATCATGTAAACAAATATCAAGAAATTTGAATATGTTGATGTGAGTGGCTTGTTGGACCTACTTCTGGCTGGACTGCATGAGTTGTATGAGATCAGAGAACAGCACATCTCGGTTCCTCTCACAGAAACCGTCCGAGTCGTACGTCACCTGCAAAAAATAGCACTCTTCTTACTGATATAATTATGGACATACCTATCATGATGGTGAAAATTGAGAGATAAAGAATAAGAGCTTGATTGAATTTGTTTACTTGCCAAAAACTCAATTGATATTTTCCATTTGAACCAACCTTTCCTGCATAATGGTGGACAATGAAGCCTTGGTTGGTTCCTTGGTAGTGTTCATGAGATCCCACAGCACCTTGAAGTTTCTGGAGGGAAATATGACAATTATCTTACATTTTTGTTATTCTTCTTATCTTATATTAGCTAAAAGTTTGATAAACTCTTTTAAGCCATATTTCAAGAAGGAACACAGAATCCCTCTCTGTTGGCATAACAAATTACTCTACACAAGAGTACATAGTATTTTCAAAGAGATATTTCACATCTGTATTAGCATAGCATATTCCTTGGCTGATCTTACTCACTGCCACATAACCCTTGAAAGATTTCAACTACTGTCGTGTTTGGTGAAGATTTAAACAAGCTCTACAGCGACCAGTACGAATCTACCCATAGAGAACCATGACAAAACCATCCTAGATTTTTGCAAGATGTAAATGACACCAGACAGGACCTACCATGAGAAGTTTTTGGTCAGCACCCTCGGTCACCGCATGCATGGTTGCACATACATCGTCAAGGATACACATGACCCCTGGTGGGTTCTTCAGTTCAATGAGGTCACACACGATCTTGTTGTTGAAGTAGTCGATAGGCGTCCACTTGATGCCCTCCTGTACATACTCTTCCTGCAGTGGACATCATGGTTGATTAACACTGCCTTAATGTGGATTCCTTTTTTATAATACTTTGTTTGAAAAAATAGTATTCTTTACCGAACAAAATAATTGGAGACTTATCTTTGAATGTCACAAGGCAAATTATTGAGATAATTGAAAAAAAAACAAATTGAAAGGACAAGGGAACCGATGGGATGAAAGTCATAGTTAGAGAAAGGCAGGAGGTTTTCGAACGACTAAAATTTGGTCTTGCTTCTACTCCTTGACCTGACTCCAGCTGGGTTGACCCAACCAGGAGCATGTAAGTTTGAGCTCGCATAGTTCGCAGGGTTACTGAACCGCAACACCTAGATAAGGTATTGAGTCAAGTTGAACAGTTTAATAACTGTACTATCTTATTCCCTTTGTCAATAAGCATGTCAAAGGCCTAGAAGCACATAAGATAAAATAAGATGACTTTTAATGTAAATCTTTGGTACTTCTATGTACAAAATGATTGTCGAGAAAAGTAAGAAAAGATGAGAGATGCCAGCTGGACTGACCTGTTCAGCCTTGAGCGTGAGCTCGATGAAGATCTGCTGCAGCTTTTCATTCACATAGTTGATACAGAACTGCTCAAACCCGTTCTTCACGAAGATCTCAAACCCGTAGATATCAAGGATCCCAATGTTCACCTCCTCAACATCCTTCCTCATAGCCTTGTTCACAGACTGGAGAACAGAACAAGGGGGGTAACTCTTCACATATAAGTGCTTTAGAGATTAGGAAAGATCTCAATTTCTTTATCAGATATATTATCATTCAAATCTTTTGTAGAATATTAGAAACATCTACAATAAACAAAACAATAGAGCCATTTGCTCTGTAGCTCATCAGGCATCATATCAAGTTTGCTTTATACAGGCAAGATGAGCTAAAAATGAAACTGATGTTACCTATTGCAAGAAAACCTATAAAAATATTACAAAACAAATGAATTATTATTCAACACTTTCTAGATCGCCAATATCAGACAGTGAAAGAAGTCCACACTAAAATATCCAAGGAGAAATAAATTTGCCATAGACTGTCATCTAATGGAGAAAAATAGGTTTTTAAGATTGTGACCCCTGTGACCCTATTTGGGGTCATGGGGTCACAAAACCTACAGTTTAGAATCCCAATTGGCCAAGGAGTCTACATGCAGTCTTTCAGCTCAATAGACCTTTAGGAGCTAAAGATGATGATGAAAATAAGTTTTTAAGGTTGTGACCCCTGTGACCCTATTTGGGGTCATGGGGTCACGAAATCTACAATTTAGCATCCCCATTGGCCAAGGAGTCTGCACATAAAATTTCAGCTCTCTAGACCTTTTGGAACTTGAGAAGAAGATGAAAATAGTTTTTTAAGGTTGTGACCCCTGTGACCCTATTTGGGGTCACAGGTTCACCAAAGTTACAAATTAGAATCCCCATTGTCCAAGGAGTCTGCACATATCAATATTAACTCTCTAGACCTTTTGGAACTGGAGAAGAAGATGAGAATTGGTTTTAAAGGTTGTGACCCCTGTGACCCTATTTGGGGTCATGGGGTCACGAAATCTACAATTAAGAATCCCAATTGGCCAAGGAGTCTGCACATATCATTTTCAACTCTTTAGTGCTTTTAGTACTGGAGAAGAAGATGAAAATAGGTTTTTAAGGTTGTGACCCCTGTGACCCTATTTGGGGTCACAGGTTCACCAAAGTTACAAATTAGAATCCCCATTGTCCAAGGAGTCTGCACATATCACTTTCAACTCTCTAGTCCTTTTAGAACTGGAGAAGAAGATGAAAATAGGTTTTTAAGGTTGTGACCCCTGTGACCCTATTTGGGGTCACAGGTTCACCAAAGTTACAAATTAGAATCCCCATTGGCCAAGGAGTATGCACATATGATTTTTAACTCTCTACTCCTTTTGGAACTGGAGAAGAAGATGAAAATAGGTTTTTAAGGTTGTGACCCCTGTGACCCTATTTGGGGTCACAGGATCACCAAAGTTACAAATTAGAATCCCCATTGTCCAAGGAGTCTGCACATATCACTTTCAACTCTCTAGTCCTTTTAGAACTGGAGAAGAAGATGAAAATAGGTTTTTAAGGTTGTGACCCCTGTGACCCTATTTGGGGTCATGGGGTCACAAAATCTACAATTTAGAATCCCCATTGGCCAAGGAGTCTGCACATATCGTTTTTAACTCTCTAGTCCTTTTAGAACTGGAGAAGAAGATGAAAATAGGTTTTTAAGGTTGTGACCCCTGTGACCCTATTTGGGGTCACAGGGTCACCAAAATTACAAATTAGAATCTCCAGTGTCCAAGGAGTCTGCACATATAATTTTTAACTCTCTACTCCTTTTGGAACTGGAGAAGAAGATGAAAATAGGTTTTTAAGGTTGTGACCCCTGTGACCCTATTTGGGGTCACAGGTTCACCAAAGTTACAAATTAGAATCCCCATTGGCCAAGGAGTATGCACATATCATTTTTAACTCTCTACTCCTTTTGGAACTGGAGAAGAAGATGAAAATAGGTTTTTAAGGTTGTGACCCCTGTGACCCTATTTGGGGTCACAGGGTCACCAAAGTTACAAATTAGAATCTCCATTGTCCAAGGAGTCTGCACATATAATTTTTAACTCTCTACTCCTTTTGGAACTGGAGAAGAAGATGAAAATAGGTTTTAAAGGTTGTGACCCCTGTGACCCTATTTGGGGTCACAGGATCACCAAAGTTACAAATTAGAATCCCCATTGTCCAAGGAGTCTGCACATATCACTTTCAACTCTCTAGTCCTTTTAGAACTGGAGAAGAAGATGAAAATAGGTTTTTAAGGTTGTGACCCCTGTGACCCTATTTGGGGTCATGGGGTCACGAAATCTACAATTTAGAATCCCCATTGGCCAAGGAGTCTGCACATATCGTTTTTAACTCTCTAGTCCTTTTAGAACTGGAGAAGAAGATGAAAATAGGTTTTTAAGGTTGTGACCCCTGTGACCCTATTTGGGGTCACAGGGGTCACCAAAGTTACAAATTAGAATCTCCATTGTCCAAGGAGTCTGCACATATAATTTTTAACTCTCTACTCCTTTTGGAACTGGAGAAGAAGATGAAAATAGGTTTTTAAGGTTGTGACCCCTGTGACCCTATTTGGGGTCACAGGTTCACCAAAGTTACAAATTAGAATCCCCATTGGCCAAGGAGTATGCACATATAATTTTTAACTCTCTACTCCTTTTGGAACTGGAGAAGAAGATGAAAATAGGTTTTTAAGGTTTTGACCCCTGTGACCCTATTTGGGGTCATGGGGTCACGAAATCTACAATTTAGAATCCCCATTGGCCAAGGAGTCTGCACATATCACTTTCAACTCTCTAGTCCTTTTAGAACTGGAGAAGAAGATGAAAATAGGTTTTTAAGGTTGTGACCCGTGACCCTATTTGGGGTCATGGGGTCACGAAATCTACAATTTAGAATCCCCATTGGCCAAGGAGTCTGCACATATCGTTTTTAACTCTCTAGTCCTTTTAGAACTGGAGAAGAAGATGAAAATAGGTTTTTAAGGTTGTGACCCCTGTGACCCTATTTGGGGTCACAGGGTCACCAAAGTTACAAATTAGAATCTCCATTGTCCAAGGAGTCTGCACATATAATTTTTAACTCTCTACTCCTTTTGGAACTGGAGAAGAAGATGAAAATAGGTTTTTAAGGTTGTGACCCCTGTGACCCTATTTGGGGTCACAGGTTCACCAAAGTTACAAATTAGAATCCCCATTGGCCAAGGAGTATGCACATATCATTTTTAACTCTCTAGTCTTTCTGGAACTGGAGAAGAAGATGAACATAGGTTTTTGAAGTTGTGACCCCTGTGACCCTATTTGGGGTCACAGGGTCACCAAAGTTACAAATTAGAATCGCCATTGTCCAAGGAGTCTGCACATATAATTTTTAACTCTCTACTCCTTTTGGAACTGGAGAAGAAGATGAAAATAGGTTTTTAAGGTTGTGACCCCTGTGACCCTATTTGGGGTCACAGGTTCACCAAAGTTACAAATTAGAATCCCCATTGGCCAAGGAGTATGCACATATCATTTTTAACTCTCTAGTCTTTCTGGAACTGGAGAAGAAGATGAAAATAGGTTTTTGAAGTTGTGACCCCTGTGACCCTATTTGGGGTCACAGGGTCACCAAAGTTACAAATTAGAATCTCCATATGCTAGGGTACTTGTACACAAAATTTCAGCTCTCTAATGTGTATGGTTCATGAGGAGAAGTCGAAAGTGTCAAAAGTTTACGGACGGACGACGGACGAACGGACGACGGACGACGGGCCATGCCATAAGCCCATCTGGACTTTCAGTCCTGATGAGCTAATAAAAAAGCAAATAAATTACCTCAGCAAAAGTGACAATAAACCAGTTCCCAAATTGAATTTATAGAGGCATAGATTTTTTAACATTTTGGTATCTAATGAATTTGTTAATCAAAACCCTAGTTTGTACACATTACCAGAACGAAAGTACTGTTAACCTTTTACTAATATCTCTGCCTCACATCCATTTCAAGTTACAGAACATGACAAATGATCAAGTGACCTCCAAATGCCAATCAGAAAAGCACTAATATTAAAATCATGAAATATCAAAGCTGCACTGACCTCTACTAGGTAGTCAAAGACACGAGTGTAGGTGGCCTTAGCGAGAGCGTCTCGTGTGTACTCTGCCTGTTCCTTGTTAAGCTTCATCTCGATTGTCTCGGACTTGCCGCCCCACTTGCTGTCCATCACCCTCCCCGTCAGCTTGGTGCGCAGGTACTCTGAGTCCACTCCCAGCAGGTAGGATGGGAACTGCAGGACTGGAGACATAGTCAGTTTACTTACAACTATGGAGGAGGATGTCAAATATTATTGTAAGTCATTGACTTTGTAGCTTCTTAGGTTTTCAGTCTCAAAGGTTAAATACTTACATTTAAAATATAAAAGCCTTTTCCATGTAGTTGCTGTCAAGACAGTAACCATATTGACATTCAAAATATTTACTTATCAAGGTACATAATTTCACAATTTCTAAACTTATAAGTTCTTAGTTATTTGGACAATTCAACATAAGGAACCACCTTCACAAATCTGCATCCCGTACCAAAACCATTCTTCCCACTGACTTGTTGGGAGTCAATCAAAAACAAAGATAGAATATAATTATATTTACAATCATCATTAGCAATGACAGCGTAGTTGCCGGACTCGACGAAGCTTAGGTTGCCGAGGTGGAGGATGCCGGCAACAATGGAGAGGACGTCGTTCTGTACATTCTCCGGGATACCCATCACCTGCATAGCTCTCTGAGGGGGAAGAGAGGGAGGCGAGAGTTAGACTTTATCAAATTGATGTTAATCTATACAGACTATGTGTTTAAATGCTTTTGATAAGTAGGTCATGAAATGTAGTCCTTCGGTATGATGAAAAATAGTAACATTACCCTCTAAATTCTTTTTTTATATTTTGATACAGAACACATACAAAATTTATAGCTTTGTCTGTGATGTCATCTACCCTGTGTTATGCAAGTGTATTAAAACATGACTTCATACATTACAATTAAGACTGGTTTCTGTGACGAACATTGAAATAAGCAATGATTGTAGGCAGTAACAAAAGGGCTGGTTGGTTAATCTAGCTCTTCTTATATTTCTCACCCTCTGTAGTGGGCTAGCTGCTTATCCAACAAGTTTGTGGATTTGACATTGACCAGCAAGTGAACAAAGAAGATCTTTCAAAGTGAGAGAAAATGAGAGAAAATTTGGAGATCAATTGTCATAGATATCCACGATATGATCCAAAGGGTCCCTGGTAATGTGAATATGTTATATTTCTATAGATCATTGGTCATATTATTTATTCTGCAAGTAATTGGCTGGTGACCACCATGGAGGAATGTCAACTCAGCATGCCACTACTGGATATGCTGAGACATTGAGACATTGAGACAATGAGACACTGAGACACTGAGACACTGAGACACTGAGACGTTGAAACACTGAGATGTTGAGACACTGAGACGTTGAGATGCCGAGACATTTAGACACTGAGACACTGAAACATTGAGACACTGAAACATTGAGACACTGAAACATTGAAACACTGAAACATTGAGACACTGAGACATTGAGACACTGAAACAATGAGACACTGAAACAATGAGACACTGAAACAATGAGACACTGAGACATTGAGACACTGAGATACTGAGACACTGAAACATTGAGATACTGAGACACTGAGACATTGAGACGTTGAGACGTGGGGACACTGAGACAATGAGACAATGAGACAATGAGACAATTGGATGAACTGACTAGTGTGTCCTGGAACTCCTTCACATCGTCTGTCCCGTCCACCTTGTAGGTTCCGCTCTGGTTCAGGTAGTAGTAGTAGTCTGGCGTCGTTATACCAAAGTTCTCTGCACAAAGTAGCAATTATATATTCATGAAGGCAATAAACTGCAAAATCCATCTAACAGCAAAGTAGAACTTCTCTAACTGTCATTTCTCAAAATTTCTTTATCCTGCTGATCATTTCATTTTGTTATTCCATTTCTAGATGACTGAGGATCACAAAGAATTTAACAAAATGAAGGTAACTGGCAGTGAGTTTAACAATTTTCCTTTTTCAACAATAAACATGCAGCTAATAAGAACACTTGTACAGTAGGTTTACCTTGTAGTTCTGGCGTTGCTCCTGCACACAGTTGGTAGAATACATGGAAGTTTCTCTCATTCGGATTTTGGGATACTACTCGGGACTGAATAATTGTAAATATATCAATCAAAAAATGTTCTCAAGAAGAAATGAATGAAGAAGGAAATAATTCTAGCATAGAAAAGTCTAGCTTGAAAACAAAGGCATTATTTCTTAAAGGCTCTCCGTTATTAACAAAAACAAATAAATATGTACATATACATATTGCAGTTACTGAATTAAATTTCCTTATAAAGCCGGTACAGGATGTTTGCCTAAATCATCTTGGTTTTTATATATGACTTAAGATAATTTCTTTTGATATTTCTAAGTATAGACATAGGTATTTGTTCACTATAGATACACATCAATGCAAGAAATGAGTTACCTTTTCCAAGAGGAAGTTGGAGATCTTGCCCCCATCAGGCTCTCCCCCTCTACTGAACTGGATTTCTACATACTTCCCCTGCAAACATACACATTCTCTTATTGCCAAGTATATAGTTCCTGCCTTAAAGAAACATACTTAGTTCCTGAATCTGAAGTGTTAAATTGAGGCCATGTACATCAAAGTATACATGTTATGGTGCTTATCTGTAACATTGTTATCCATCTCAATGCAATGTATAATGAGTCAATGGCCCCATTATGAAATATTATAGCTCAGGAAATAGTTTATGAAAGAAATCATTTATTTAAAACATATGTCATACTAAAGATAACTGAGAGGAACTAGATTAGCGTTTGCGGGACACCGCAAAAGCAGAGCAGCCCCGAAACTTGGGGTTTCGCCTTACCCTGTTCCGCCGTTTACAGGCCTCACCAAATTGGGCATTTTCTCGTGACCTTGACCTTTGACACTCAAGGTCACACAATCAATTAAAACATTAAATTGAGTATAATATTAATGTAATGAATGAAAGTGTTAAGTTAAAATAATCCAATTTCTCAATATATGTTGACCTTGCTGTGACCTTGACCTTCGACAGTTCATATCCCAAACTTTAAACATTTTTTGATCTTCTCAAGATATAACATATACAAAATCTAAACTTCATAGCACAAAACATTTCAAGTTATCTTATTAACAAGGAATTTTGTAGTGATTTTATAACTTGTGACCTTCACATTTGACCTTGAAAATGAACATAATAATTCCCCGAAGGTGTAAACACTTAGACATGTTCATGAGTTCTGAAAAGCTAAATGGAATAAAGATATATCCAAATTAGGTGCACATTGCAATAACTCATATATCTCATGACCTTGACCTTTGACCTTCAAGGTCACACAATTAATGAACACTTTTTATTAAGTATAACAATCGTGTATTGATAGAAAGTGTTCATAGTTAGAAGAAAGCCTTTTCGGCAAACCATGATAAAGTCATGACCTCGCTGTGACCTTGACCTTCGACGGATTGTAGCCAAAACCTTTTCAAAATTTTTTACTCTTCCAAGGATGATATATATACCAAGTAAGTGCTTCATAGCACAAAAACTTTTCAAATTATCGTGTTTACAAGGAATTTTGTAGTGATTTTATAACTCGTGACCATGACCTTTGACCTTGAGAGTGAACATGTCATAATGATTGCCTGGAAGTATAAACATTTACACTTGTTCATGAGTTCTGAAAAGCTTAATCGGATTAAGTTATACCCAAATTAGGTGCACATTGCAATAACTCATATCTCATGACCTTGACCTTTGACCTTCAAGGTCACACAATTAATGAACACTTTTTAATGAGTATAACAATCATGTATTGATTAAAAGTGTTCATAGTTAGAAGAAAGCATTTTCGCTAAACCATGCTAAAGTCATGACCTCGCTGTGACCTTGACCTTTGACGGATTGTAGCCAAAACCTTTTCAAATTTTTTTACTCTTCCAAGGATGATATATACCAAGTAAGAGCTTCATAGCACAAAAACTGTTCAAGTTATCGCGTTTACAAGGGATTCTTAAAGTGATTACATAGCTCGTGACCTTGACCTTTGACCTTGAAAGTGAACGTGTCAAAATCGTTCCTCCGAGGTATGAGTAGTAAGTTATGTATAAGAGTTCTGGAAAGCTTAGTGGAAAAAAGTTATAGCTAGTAATACGAGTGCGGCGGCGGCGGTGGAAACTTCACAAAAACTGATAGCAGTTAGTTAGTCTAATAATGTTAGTCTCAATATTATTCCTTGAATTGCAATATCTTTCAATGATTTTGTCAATAAATTATCAGCATCTATCATATGATTCCCTCATGGCAAACAATATCGTTATTGACGAACAATGTCACAAACAACTAACAATCACAATTTAGTCACCATATATGTGCTATGTTTTGTATCTATTTTCAACAAATCCATATAAAGAGATCCTCATACTTACAAATCTACTTGAATTGTTGTTCCTTACTGTTTTGGCATTACCAAAGGCTTCTAGAAGTGGGTTGGATTCTAATATAACATCTTTTACTCTCTGCAAAGAACAAAATATAATGTTAAATATTTTTTCAAGCATCATGGTCATCAGTAATATTATCTTATGTCAGTGTTGGAGATATAGTCCGTCCGCCAGTCCTTGACTGGCTACTTTTTGCAAGGACTGGTTACTTTTTGGTCAGGACTAGTAACTTTTCAATTTTTTTCTTTATTTTCCCCTTGGGAATTGACCAATTAATTTTCAGGACAGGCTAAGTTTACAATCTATTTTATACACTGCTTATGTATATAAAATGAAAGCAAGAACACAATGTCAACTGATGTTCAAACCATCATAAAAAACTCTGCACTCTATCTATGTTCTCTATCGAGAAATCAGTGTGCAAAGTGATTCCTGAAAATACCCGAATAAACAATACAGGTTTGGGTCTGATTAAATTGGGCATGAGAAGGAAATAGATAACATTATCTTTCGAGCAGAGGTTGTAAGAGCCTGCAACAAGATTCAAGGATAACAGATTTGTCAGGAAAAGAAGCTTCCCTTTCAATAGAAGAAAAATTCTGGGGCTGGATTGATTGATTTGAATGAGCAAAGATTCTTCAGTTGGTAGCACTACTGCCCATCACTGTGGTTCAATTAACCTATCGCCAGACGAGAGATAACCACGCCCCTTGAAATAAAGGGAGGTAACTCTTGTTATGTCCGACAAACAAAGGCACGTTGTCACTGACGCGAGCGTAACGGACAATGGTATTCCGTTTGTAATAACTGCCTAATTATAGAATGTAGAACAAAATAACCAATTGAAAAAGTTTCTGTATGGTTCATTATCCTAATTTCAATAATTTTCAAACACATTTGACGAATATATATTTTGTGTGCAACAGAAAACAAATGCGGAAGTGCCGATTATGTGGTATGACGGACATAAGAAATCACGAAGATTTTTAGGAAAAAATGACATATCTGATCATATTAATAAAAATTCTCTTATATGTTTTGATGAACCAATCCATTACGCTTTTGTAAATTCATATAAAGTATATGTACCACACTCCTCCGACCCCCGACCCTGGCGCCCCCTCAAGATAATAAACAAAAACAATAACAAAATGTGCAGATGCTGCTTAATATTGTTTCCGGGATGCGTACTATAATGTCAATTACGACAACAGAAACAACTACGTTTATTCCTTGTTATAATTTATTTTTTACGTAATAACATCAACAGTTCATGTTGATTTTTGAAAACCTATATACATGTATTGTAAGGAGATTGTCAAAATCCATACTGTCAAAATATATAGTTAATGGTGACAATCATCTATTTACAAATATTTCATATAGACTTAACGAAACTCAGGGCCGTTAAGTGGCTAAATTTTCATTGCTGTGGACTAGTGTAGATACTTTATATCCTTTTCTTTTCTATTTCTTTTATACAAATAAAACTTTAAAGAAATAACCTTATACAATGTTCAGTTTGAATCTTTTTGTAATTTTATTCAAACAAAAATATTTCCTTCAATGATGATATTTTTTTTTATCAATTATTTACTTTTATTCATGGATATATGACAAGAATTTAAGGTCAAATGTGTAGTGAATTGAAGTCGTATGTTGAATGTCGAATGTTTGTAAGGAGTAAATGCACTGAAAGAAGAAAACAGTATCCTGCATTGTCAATAGAAGTAAGCAAATTTGAAATCATACTGCACTCATATTATATAACAGTGGATTTTGTCATGAATGCTTCGATCAGCAACATGTCAAAACTTAAAAACAAAGCTAGGTTGATCAGATATTGGGAAAGACAGCTTTGACAATGACCTATTACAGACTTTATAAAAATTTTCTGCATATGAAATTGGCCATTGCCCTTATATCAATAGTAAGCTTCAAAATGTAAAGGATCAGTTTTTCATCAATTTTCAATTTCCCAATCCTTGTAAAAATGCCAATTAATCAAAAATTTCAAATGAATTATTGATTTCCCCCCTAGAAAATATGAACACTTTTCAATTAAAAAGATTAGCTATGTTTATAAATTCTAAATGACATGATCAGCCACTTGAATATTGTTTGAAGGCAATATTATTGAAGATTTGTGAAACATACTAAACAATTTTAGCAATATTTGATAATAAGCACAGTAATGGTTTTGTTAAATTATGCATACATAGTATCTGTGGATTTATTGTCCAAAATAGTAATAAGCATATAACTCTGATACTTTTTAATTTGATGATATCTTAAGATTTTGAAATACAATATATATTGAAACTATTTGCCTATTTGTTCCAAACAACATAAATGTATAATAATCAAACTATTAAAAATTATATCATATGTTGATGACAATATTTCTTTTATTCTTAATTTTTACATTGCATTTAGAGTTAATTTTCTATCAAATATAATCTTATGTAAATACTTGATAAAAAGTGCTAGCACTAGTTTTCAATGTGAGATCTTTTAAGACCTTAATTAATAATTATTCATTCATTTACAATATATATATTTCCATTTAATACCAATTTTTGAGCGATAATTTTATGTTGTCCGTGCTAATGTTGTAATTACATAGTTCATATGATAATTCACGATGTCTGATAATTATATACACGAAACTATTCAAACGACAAATAACCAAATAAAGTTTTGCTTGAAATATACTGTGTGTTTTGAAAATGCAGTATTTCATGGTTGTTTATGCCTTCAATGAAAATCAAACATGAACTTAGAGAATGCAAAATATGTCTACAAAATGCCCCAAAATGAATTAACAGCAACAGTCATAAATACTTACGATACCCTTTGTTCATATTTTATTCATAAGGATGTTGTAAAGAAATGGAAAATTAATTCTTGGTCCGTCACCGCTTCGAGTTTTCCCGTTTCAACGTCTATTTGCACTATGTGATACAACCTCTTCCGAAGATGACACATGTTAGCATCTTTATCTGGGTTTTACGACGGTACTCAAGAAACCAGCTGCACAAGTCTTGTGTCCAAAAAGCATTTTCTGACATCGGATGCAGAGGAAATCAAACTAGGAAGTAAAACACGATTCTTTGTTTGACGGACAAAATGGCGTCGGCAACGAGGCCAATGGCGCAGTGAATATATGACGCTCTACGATTGGTCGGAAAATATATTTGATTGACAGGTGGCGATAGGTTAATTGCTGGCCACTCCGAGATGGGAGAAGTTACTTCCTTGCTTGTTGCTCAGCTTTGTAAGGATATAATATTGTATGAACTGACACTGCAAGGACAGATAATTAATTTCCAAATTGACACTGTAATAATGACAACAAAGAGCATATGATTATGATTATTATTATCAAGATCACTGAAGAGCGAGATGCAGACGGACCTGTACAAGAGGACCTCCCCCAGACACCTTGGCTATGTAGCTCATGATGAACTTGGCTGCAACCGTCTTGCCTGCTCCGCTCTCTCCACTGCAACAAGCAACTTGACCATCAACTTCCTTCATTACAACACAGGTATAAAATATAAACTATAAACTATTCTTTTGATAAAAGCAGTAATTCTGACTCTAATCTTCTACATAACACATATTTTTGGATGCAGGATAAAAAATGGCTGAAAAAGGCGAGTCCAGGAGAAGAATTTTTCAGTCAGTTTCTTCAACAGTTTTAAGTAATATGGGTCCCAACCTTGCTCTGATTGAACAACCCTTTCATAATTGTGGGGTACTGATCTCAGCCCAAGGATAAATTCATTTACATCTTTTTACTTTGGCTGTGGGTTGGTTTTGGATCCTGTTTCATCCCTGTTCAGTTTGGTAGTGCACCCCTCTACACACACCAGGATGGAACAGAGATCAATCTACAAATATGACCTGCTGAGTTAAGGAACTCGCTAGTACAATGTCTGTAAGTCCTTTAATCTTTAAATGAGTCCTGTAATGTGTAAGAAATGGCACCATGAAGAAATCTTTGCATCCTGCGAGTCACAGCTTAAAATTTGATGAGTCCTTTGCAAGCAGGACTTGGGGGTTAATTCATCACTGATGGACAAACTATTGATCTGTTCTGAGAGTGTAACGTAAGACTCACCTGATGATGACACACTGTTTCTCCATCTCTATGAGCATGTTCCTGTACATGTTGTCGGTCAGGGCGTACACGTGGGGCGGGTTTTCATACTGGGCCTGGGAGGGAGAGAGAACACATGTAAACATGCATCATGGAACACAAAACACTGTTACTGTCTTCGACCTATCATCGAAAGTGAATGTGTTAGGTATTAGATTACATTATTTTTTCTACTTCCATATAAAATTAAATTATTATCAGTCTTCCCATAGAATGTTATAGTATGAGTGAACTCACAGCTCCCTGGTACTGCTCCACATGTCGGTCCGTGAAGACGCTGAGCTGCTTGAAGGGGTTCACTGACACCAGCACCGGACCAATGTACGTCTACACTCGCTAAGGAAATTCAAATGCTTTAGGGAACCATTGAAAGTTTCTTTTTTTAACCTTTGAAACTTGATACAGTGATTCTTATCTCTAGGTATTGAGAGCTCAGGCTATCAACAGTAATGAGTAACTAGCCATGAGCAATACAAGGCGTTTGGCCTGATGGATATCAGGGTATGTGTTGAAGCTAAACATAGGAACACACACTGCTGTAGCAGGATGATATCAGGGTATGTGTTGAAGCTAAACATAGGAACACACACTGCTGTAGCAGGATGATATCAGGGTATGTGTTGGAGCTAAACATGGGAACACACACTGCTGTAGCAGGATGATATCAGGGTATGTGTTGGAGCTAAACACAGAGACATGTACACTGATGTAGCAGGATGATATCAGGGTATGTGTTGAAGCTAAACATAGGAACACACACTGCTGTAGCAGGATGATATCAGGGTATGTGTTGGAGCTAAACATGGGAACACACACTGCTGTAGTAGGATGATATCAGGGTATGTGTTGGAGCTAAACACAGAGACATATACTCTGCTGTAGCAGGATGATATCAGGGTATGTGTTGGAGCTAAACACAGAGACATATACACTGATGTAGCAGGATGATATCAGGGTATGTGTTGGAGCGAAACACAGAGACATATACACTGATGTAGCAGGATGATATCAGGGTATGTGTTGGAGCTAAACACGGGGACACACTGCTGTAGCTGGATGATATCAGGGTATGTGTTGGAGCTAAACACGGAGACATATACACTGCTGTAGCAGGATGATATCAAGGTATGTGTTGGAGCTAAACACGGGGACACACTGCTGTAGCAGGATGATATCAGGGTATGTGTTGGAGCTAAACACGGAGACATATACTCTGCTGTAGCAGGATGATATCAAGGTATGTGTTGGAGCTAAACACAGGGACACACTGCTGTAGCAGGATGATATCAGGGTATGTGTTGGAGCTAAACACAGAGACATGTACACTGATGTAGCAGGATGATATCAGGGTATGTGTTGGAGCTTAACACGGGGACACACTGCTGTAGCAGGATGATATCAGGGTATGTGTTGGAGCTAAACATGGGGACATATACACTGATGTAGCAGGATGATATCAGGGTATGTGTTGGAGCTAAACACAGAGACATATACACTACTATAGCAGGATGATATCAGGGTATGTGTTGGAGCTATACACAGAGATATATACACTGATGTAGCAGGATGTCATCATGCTCATTAGTATTCGTAAAAATTTTAGGGAACTTTTGAAACTTGATATTAAGTAATTCTTAGCTTAAAGTATGGAGGGTTTGGCATCATGCATATATGTGGCGTTTCAATAAATGATGTCAAACATATATGGTGTCATTAACTGTGTATGTGCACTATAGTAAAGTATAGCCAAGCTTCCCTCTAGTAACTAGAACAATTCAATCACTATTAATTTTTATCCTATTTTTCATGGTAATAAAACAAATTGTCACGTTAAGAAAAGAAATTGAATAAGATATCAACACCATTGAACTACTACAACTAGTCATGGCAATAAAGAAATATGTTGTCACATTGAGAACAGTTGAGAACATAAAATGTAACTCAATTCATCTGATTGAATTATACAAGTAGAATTATTCCAGGCAATAAACATTTGTTGACACAAAGAGACCTGTTGATTGAACTCAATATTATCAAGCAAATGTACTAGTGGAAATATTCATGGCCAAACAATTTGTAAAAAAGTTTTGGCTATGGATAAATTTGAATGCTTTCATCTATAAATAAGCTCTGAGTAAGTCAGATCCTGTTTCATTCAGTTCCTTATCACGTATCCAGATAGTTTTGATAATAGGAAATGTAAACACTATCCAAGCTGGACTAGCTCTGACCTTGACCAGCAAATAGCTCAGATAATCCATTACAACAAATGCCGAATGTAACATGGAGATAAGTAAGGGGGCAAAGTTTGTCTACATAAGGAAGTGTTACTTGATGAAGTGAAGTCTTTATCAGGGTAAGCAGAGTATTCTTACAGCATTTAGCAAATGTGACTGATAAACCTTATCTGAACTATACTTTATTCCTAAACTACTGTCTCTAGAGCAGAAGTATGTTTTAAAGTGATCGACACAGATTATATTTTCTTAAAATTTTATTTGGTTTTGATAAGCTACAAAATATCTAATATGCTGATTGAAGTTCATATCTCATCAGTGGACTTGCAAATATATCCATTTATGCATAATATCTCTAAATTGCTTGATTTTATGGAAAAATCAAGAAAACATCTCAAATACGTTTAATATTCGAAATTATGCATCAAATTAATCAACCTATTAGTTACAATACCTAATAAACACTATCAAATCGAATATATCTTCCTGTCAGCTTATGACAAGGTATCAAAATTACGTTTGGCGAATTTGCGCGCGCCACTCAAACCACATTGTCCGGTTTTCAATCAAAATCCCGACTTTGAATGGCCGTATTTTCCCTCTAATGTACTGATTTACCTTTAACTTGTTATTTTCAGTAACAGTTAGTGGTTCCCGATGTAATAACATCAATTTCAAAATTTGACATATGTGATCCTATCAACATACTCTGTGTCTCTTTAACAGGACCATGATTCTATGATAAAAGTTCAATATACCAGTAACTATGAAAGTTAATATTTACTAAATAATCATGGTATGGGAATTTTTAATTCTAAATTACAGATAATGATATAAATATATAAAGATTGACTGACTGATAAGATATTTATTTAACATTGAATTTACCTAACTTTGTCCAGTATAAAATCCCATACCAAATATATTTGCAAAATACAAATGAATCCAAAATAAAGTCTTTATTGGTGAAGGGAATATGTTCTGTATTGAAAGTTTGAGCCCATGAGATGTTAAGTCAAGTACCCTTTTAGTTCCACTGCAAGGTTCAGAACCAAGGCAGGATAATAGTTTTGGGAATCCCTAACTCACTACGATATTTAAACATGACAAACAGACAACATATATTTTTATAAAGTCCACTCGACCGAATGATGCAATCCTATTGTATCACTTAATCACAATCCAAAATCAAAATAATCTAAAAAAACACAGCAAATACAAAAACAGAAAGCGTTTTTTTTCTTTTGTCTAGAAAGAATGAGAACTCATTTGTGCTACTGTGCACATAGACTTGAGCAAGAGTATTTGAATAACCCTACAATGTACAAGCATTAGCAGAGTTCAAGTGGGGTCAACTGCCTTTGTTTAACACATAGATCTGCAATAATGGCCAACATTCCTCAACACAAATATTCAGCTGAATTAGCACTTCAAAATTGGCAAGCTTTTCAATCATTAAGTGATTATGTCATTGCCTTACTTTACAGCAGATATCTGTTTGAAAGTAGTTGACAAGTCTTTCAGCTTAAATATTTTTTAATCTATACAACTCATTTGGAGAATTTTTGCATTGATAGTTCACAGAAAGAATTCGATCTTTTGATTCATTGGATGTTACAATGGAAAATGTGATTAAAAGGAATCTTCAATTTATATAGCATTGTATAGATCTATCTGAGGAACCATTCATTGGCCAGACTTTTTGTAAATCTCTTTGAATGAGTGAAAGAGTGAGTTTGTTTCGCACTGTTTAGCCAATATTTCAGCAATAAATTTCATTGTCTCATTGAATGTGATTTAAAAGTTATCTTCTTTTTTCCAAAATGCTTATCAGGTTTAAAAAGGTTTATCAACATGAGGTCATACCTAACACAGAAACAATTTTTTTCCAAAAGATTTTCCCTAAACCCCATATTGTCTGCCTATGTTTGGCAATGACAAGAGAGTTGTCTTTTTCAAAATCTATGCTTTGCAAAAACAGAGAATTCCCAATATTTGACAGACCAACAAAGTAGGGCGTCAGAGTGTGGGGTTCAAGATAACATTTGTTTTCACTTCGGATCTTCAAACATGCTTTGTATCCTTGGCATAGCTCCTCAGTGCCTGTCCACAGCTCACACACGTTTGCTGCCTATTAGAGTCCTCTTGTGTTCCACATTGCTCACACATATCCCCATATCAATTTTTTAGTCATTGAATCTCAGATCCCACTTACATCACACTTATAGAAAAAGTGTACCGTAATTTCTCTATTAATTCAACATCTCCAATAATTCGACCACATAATATTTTTCTGAAGTCACAAATTCAAAACACTTCATTATTTCAACCAAGTGCCAAATGATGCCCCTATGATTCATGCATTGCTTGGGTAAAACATATTGTTTTAATTTGTAAAGAAAAATTATTGCAAAGTGTAATTTTTATCTACTGCAGTAATTTTTTTTAAATATCTTGATTTATGGTAACATTTGCATTAAAAGCAATGTATCAATATCACACATTTTCTTGTAGTCCTGGTTATTTGTTGTAGATAAATTATAGTCTAAGATCTTCTGAACATCTTATAGCTAGGGCTTGAGGAAATCAAAGCACAATTTCTGACAAGTGTTATTTCATATCCAAAACACTGCTGGTTAGTTTGAGGGACATACTGAACTGATTTCCTAAGTAATATTGTGTTTCAGTTGACAAGGAATAAATTAGAATAAACTTCCTCATGTTTATTCATAAGCCTGATGAAAATCTTTGTATACATTTACAATACTCTTTTGACTCTTCTTCTGTACAAGCCACCTCATGATTGAGATATTATGAATGGGTATCGTTCCTCATTTCTGTATTGCAATATATTGCCATACAGAAAAGCGTAGTACAATATGTATTGCAATAAATTAAAATAATACAGATTTTGCATACTAAATTGTTTAACTGTGAGCGTAAAGAACGATCATCATTGTTCAGTTATCAGCCGTTTTGGAAAGGGAAACTTTTCAATCACTGTTCATGACTTGTATACATATTTGATCTATTTTCACAACACAACTTCACAATTTGTTAAGAACTTTCAAAAACAACATGTCTTATTTGGTTGTGTTTTCAATTTTAGATTGAAATTGTTCATTCTTAAACGTTCGGTATATCCTTATGAGATATGGAAGATTATAAGACAGATGTTAAAACCAACAGTCAACATTTTAGTTGTCATAATTTAAAGTTACGGCAATACCAATCCAACATCCTATCATGGGCAACTGGCACAAATTTGATGATTCCCTTTCTAACAAGAAATCATTTCTGCAAATCTGCCACATAGAACAGTTAACGAAAATTACGCCATATATATAACTACTATAAAAGTATGAAAACACTGTTTAACCTCATAATTATGCTGAAATTTTTTGCTAGAACAATAAAAATGTTTGTTCTGAGGAGCCTGTTAGGGAGGCTAGAGCCTAAGATCCCACAAGCAGTCAAATAACTCTAATCCCTCAATGAAGCACACAGTTGGCCAGCTTGACACTACTTTACTGGGGCAGGTTTTTTGCAGAGTGTCATTGTTGCAGTTAATCGGATCCAGGAGAACAAATAAAACAATCGCTTTGCCGCTAGAGGCTTGCTGTGTGTTACAATGCTTTGTTTGTAATAGTCTGTTTGGAATGTATTTAGCATTGTAAACCTTGAACTGAAACTTGCACATGTTGATGCAAAATCCACTTCTGCCAATCGAAAGTGCTGCTACAGTACAATATTTTCGACTATGAAAAAAGACTCTTTTGCAAGGGTTACTTGAGTACCTTTTAAATTGACAAACTGGTCAATGACTAAAAACAATATTGACTTGCAGATCTTCACACTAGCTGGGCCTAACTCGACTAGATACAAATGGTGAATCAGAACACTGTCTATCAAATGAAACTGCTTTATACAATATTTCAGGACTAAAATTAAAGGATATTTAAGGCCATTTTCAAGGCTTTCCCTGACAAAATTAAGATCAGCCTTCCCTGGCAAATTGCAAAATTGAAGCAAATTATTTCCAGCACATGATAACAAACATGATTCCCATATGAATGGCGGAAGAGACCAAAGTAACAGAGCTTGTGCACTGGACCCCACCAACATTTATAACATTGGAATCACACAAAGATTTCTAAATCATAAATGGTTGAATATAAAGAGTTATTTTATGTTGTGTTATGTTATAACAGATCAAGACACATGCATGTATACATTCTTCTAAATCTAGGAGATTGTTGTTATCTAAGGCTTTTTCCAGGCTTTTTGGTTGTTTTCCGGGCTTTTAAAGGGTAAGATCAGTTTTCATCGCTTAATAAGGCCATGTGCCCAAATTTCAGCCCTTTTTATGGCTTGTACAAACGCTATTTTATATTGATTTATATATTAAACAAAATGTTTTGAAAAAACGGGTGGTTCAAAATATGTTTGCAGGTGAGGAATTAGAATAAGGAGGAATCAATCCACTCCCGATATCATAAACATCGGATGGTCATTATGAACTTGACACATTCAGACACACCTACTTTATATACCATCAGGAAGTAATGTTGTGCCTTCAGATATGCATACAGAAACATAATGTATTTTTAATTTATCATTCCTCATAAGGCATATCAACTCAATCAGGAAAGAAAAAAGCAATTTACAACTTGTTCATATTTTTTTATATTCATAATATTTAACACAAACTTCTACTGATTGACATGCACAAGGACATGAAATAGAAATGTCATAGATTGGTATTGCTAAGAATAAACATGTCCTTCTAAAGGAAGACTGGGGAAAAACTTTCAAGTGGAAGGAACCAAGCATTTACATCTGTTTACAACTTTTTATCTCTGGACAATGACTTGATTTAAGCAAAAATGCTTTCCTTCTTGATTGAAAGATTAATAAATATATCTCATCATAATGATAGGGTAGAAAAGGTTGAAAATACCTAAGGTTTCTTTACACAAACCAACGGGCAACCTCAGACTTTGTAGTTTCTATTTTGTCTAACTTTAATTTTAGGAACATGATTGAAATTTACTTCTCATAAGAATCTAAGTAATGTTTGTATATTGTTCCTTATATACCTTATATGACAGCTCATGATTAAGTTGTGTATTTAATTTAATAATCACTATCCTCCTGATATGCTGGAATCAAATACTGAGACTGGTTGAGCTTGGATGTCAGAAACAAGGCGAGAGAAAAGTCATATGTCAGACGGACCATGGTCAAAGCGATGCAGTTTGTCTTGGGTGATGTTATTGCTTGGAGAGTGGTATCTCTGGCAGTGAATAACTTCATAAAGACCTTTTCCTGATAAAAAAATGATTAAAAAACCCAAAATTAATCAAATTTTCAAAATAATTAAATTTTAGTATTCAGTAGCCACAGGTCAGGTAAATGGGTATGAACAAAACTTTTTCCTCTTGAGCTGCAGACATTTAATGTTGATGCAAATGATAAATACTACTTCAGTGTTGAGATTGACACAGAATATATTTATATATACTATTTTATTAGGACACACAATGCCTCCTTAGCAGAACACTTTTGGCATGAAAGAATCCTCTCTCTAGTTATGTTATCCTTGCACCTATGATTAAGAGACCAAGGGATGGAGAAAGATTGAGTAGTCTTGTTTTGTAGAAGTGACCTCTTTCTAACATGATAATAAACAAAGCTTTCTGGACATCAAAAACAAGCTCTTGACTCCTTCAAATCATTCTACTTCCTTCCCTATTGATTCTCAATTTTTCAAAGCCCTAAAGTAACTCTAGTCAACTTGGGACTCCTCAAACCTTGTCACAGGGCCAAAGCTCAACTCTTAATTCTGACCTGAATTGATACTATAGAAAATATTTTGTCATAAAAAGTCCTTGCTTGAGGAAAAACTATCTCAAAAGTTCATGCATAGTAAGTGACACATTTTCCTGCAGCGGCAACAAGTAGAAATGAGTCATTTAATGCACAAACAATTCCATGTGTTTCAGATCCCACATAAGGCAACATTTACAGTGTGAACAGGAGGAATTACTAACTCAATAGAGGTGAAAGTGAGTCACATCCTAGGACTTAGACTGTGACAGTCTCTCCAAGCATTTCCTTCCCTGTAGTTGTTATCTTAACTGTTTCACAATCATCAAAATCAGCTAGTCCATTGTCGAGACCCTAAAGCAAAACAATTTAAAGGAGCCTTCTTAAGTCTAGAATATGTTGGCAAGTCTAGCTATAGATGCCTCAGAAATCAAGTATTGTTCAGGGCTATTTTTATTCTATTTTATATCCAAAAATAAAAATAGTAAAACTAGTCATGAATTTTTTTTTTCAGGGACTATATGTTTGTCTAGTGGCAGATATAAAACAATCCTACCTGCTTTGGCTAGTGGGATATCTCTTAAGCTGAATCGCAGAGTGTCGGTTCCTTCGACAATAAGCTAGAATACTAGACATGGAAAAATCATCATGCCTGCTGGAGATGACCTCACAATCACTTCTCTGACATTTCCAAACTTACATTTGTTTCAGACTTGTTGTATGCCTAGAATATGGTTATAAAATTTTCATCTTCAAAAGAAAATCTCCACCATGTCTAGTATTCTTGTTTATTGTCGAACGAGTCACCTTGTAAATGTGCTTGTAACTTAGTACCTGTAATAGTTTGGCACAAGTGAAGACAGCGAGTGCTATAAGATACAGTGGTTTAAAAAAATAAAAATGCCAAGTGTTAAAAACTGCAGGTTTGTGACATACACTGTAGTTGTGACTGCAACAGCAAGCCAATTCTATGTCAACATTAGGTTGTTTTAAAATGCGAACAAGTTAGTAAAATTTTGGTAAGTCGTTGACCTCCTCACAATTTAATTACTGTAACTACTGTAATGCATCTGCGTTTTGTAAATACCAATAATACAATAAAAGTGCTAATATAAACAATGTTACATTAGACTAAAAATAATGTTTAAGTACTGTAATGTATCTGCCTTAGGTTTTGTTTGAAGTACACGAAATATAGTAGTTGTGAAATGATACTATAAACATTTGACTTATAATCTAAGGAAGTCAAGTCTCTTATATCTGGTGTTAGTCATCCTCACAGGAAATAACCTCTGTAGGCCATTCACAATAGAGACAAGTGAAAGTCATCGTACATCGTACAAGTGCTTCATCATAGCTCATTTCATGGGACCAATATTTACAATACCAAGATGAACTAATACACACAAAGTGTTGGTTAAATATTTCGTAATTTCATCATAAATTGGACATCTCCAAAAAATCTACAAATATATTTTCCTGGGGTTATTCTCCTACAATTTAGCATTCATTGGGGCAATCACTACCAATTTGAATCACTGAATTAAAATCTCAGAAATAATTCAAACCAAACTGCAGGGATCGCCTTGGTTCAAAGTATGAAAGGGAGAACAATCTTCCCTTGGCCTAATACAATGGGATTTTCAGAGAAAGCATTGGGATGTTTGGGAAGAAAAATAATAGTTTTGATTTTTGCAATGAGATTTTCTCCCCTCATTAGTATTGATAATGGGATATCTTGATAAATCAATGGGTAAATATCCCCAAATCCCTTTCCAAAGTGATCCCTGAAACTGATACGATTGTTGACAGATTTCTGATGGACACATACCAAAAGTAAGAAATTTTTCTAAAGATGAAATATCTATATCAAAAGTAAAATCCTGTTTCGACTTTCAACCATGTTCATGATTAAAATAGACAAAATACTCATCCAAACCACCTAAACAAATGCTACACAAAAAATGTTTATTTATATTTGAGAGTTCTCCAAAGTACATCCCTTTTGCCTTTTACCCAGACTTATGGATAAAAGCCAAAGGCTTATCAGATTTTGTCACTGTCCCAATTAAAAACAAAACATACATAAATGTATTTGGGCAGAGTTTGGCAAGGGGTGAAATGACTGCTAAAGGGACCATTCGAGCGGGGTATTTTTTGTGGAAACGTAATTCAGGAGGACTTTCCTGTTTACAGTTATATATCACTTTTACAAGATAATTTCACACTTAATTTTTATATATGTTTGTGAGGTTAGCATTTTAGTTGTTAAAGATTTGACAATGTGACCAAAAATAAAGTGTATCGTTCAAAAAAACAAAAACATCGTGAAATGAAGTCAATCAGCGAAGCTACGATCGTGGAATGCCTTACTACGACACGACAGCATGCTGTTGCAACTGATAACTTTTATTATGAATTATTTGTAAATATGTTCCACTTCTATCAATCAAGTAGTTTAACTTAATTTTGTTAATGAATAAGCATGTTACAGCACATTTGTTTTCTAGCAATGCTAACCTTTCAAAATGGCGAATGAAAGCCGCTCGAGTGGTGCCTTTGAGCACATGTCTTACTGTCAAAGCTCTAAAATTGAATATTCAAAATTCAAACACATACATCAAGTTTATGTATTGCTTTGAAGCTCATACTTTCGTACAGTTACTAAAAGTACAGGAGGGGTGCACCACTTTACATCAGGCTTATCAAATATCAACCCTGTTTGAGTTAAATCAATTCAAATATTGGACTGGTGTTTGGCTAGCATAGCTCTGAAGGTTATTAAAGCACTCAAAATACAAAATCTTGGTAAGGTATTTTCCAAATTAATATTTCTAAACGTTTACCTCTTCACATCCCTGATATGCAAGTGTTAGAAATGAGCATGATCAGTATGGTATAGTGGCAGTACATGGCAAGTGGAATAGATGCTGGACTGGAGAGAGCAATGAATGGTCATTGAAGGACTAGTAGAGTTACAGAGGATATGGTCATGTACATGTATTTTGCTTATGTAGGTAGATGTATTTATCCACTGATGTGTTTCGGCCAGATTATGTATTGTAAGAAATGAATTAATCTGGAATGGTTTCCATTTGACATTTGACCCCAGATTTTCAAAGGATACATATATACAGTCCTCCATGAAGCGCTTCTTGAGGTTCTCTACGATGGACCCCTCCGAGATCTTCTGGAGCAGCACCATGTCGTCCACCCCGCTGGTCTTCACATTGTGACTCTGCCAGTGGTACGGCTGCAACAGACATGCTTCTTTAATCTCTACTGCATTGAACAATGTCAAAACAAGTACCATTAGGTTGAGGATTCAGACATGAAACAATATGTATGTACCATGGTAGCGAAAAGATATGATACATGTAACTATATCCAGTTTTCAGGTTTTAAAGTGACACAGAGTATCTTTTTTAAAATTTTATTTGGTTTTGATAAGCTACAAAATATCTAATATGCTGATTGAAGTTCATATCTCATCACTGGACTTGCAAATATATCCATTTACCGTATACATGCATAATATCTCCAAAATGCTTGATTTTATGAAAAAATAAAGAAAACATCTCAAATATGTTTAATATTCGCCAATTAATCTACCTATTAGTTACAATACCATATAAACACTATCGAATTGAATATATCTTCCTGTCAGCTTATGACAAGGTTTCAAAATTACGTTTGGAGAATTTGCGCGCGCCACTCGAGCCACATTGTCCGGTTTTCAATCAAAATCCCGACTTTGAATGGCCGTATTTTCGCTTTAATGTACTGATTGACCTTTAACTTGTTATTTTCAGTAACAGTAAGTAATAATATAGTTTGACCACCTTTAAAAGATGCTGTATCATACTTGCAATATTTTTTAAAGTATTTTTAATGTATTCATTGTATTTTTAGAAAAATTTAGCGACCAACCTAGGGAAAATCGGACCAAAATTCATTAAATATGAGATAATTTACCAAAATTACGGAAACGGCAGCCAACATAAAATTAATCAAGTGTGGCCATCTCACAACTTCCGGTCTCTAAATATACTCTTGAAAACCGTCTTTGTCGCGCACGATAAGATTTTCTTTTCTTTTTCTCCGAATAAGGTATTCGTTGCTGCTAAAGTTGATACCCATCGAACACAAATACGCTAGTTGTGACACGGTGTAAATCCTACACGTATAATGATTACGTCACCGAAAGCAGGTTCGTTAAATGCTATGCCCTTTCTACAAGGGGTACTGTGCTTTGGGCGTCGAAATAAGTATGTTATTGTTGATTAAACAATCTAAATATGATATCAAAATTCGACGAAAGATTTTTCTACAAAGTGATGTATTTCTTTCCTCAATAGCTAAATTTCAGCCTGAACCGCATGCAAGTATGAAACAGCATCTTTAATTCATTGAAATATCAAAAATGACATCATAATACCTTATCAGCTTGCTTTTATATCGTTGCATCAATCTAGTGATACTTGTATGAGGAAACTTTTTTTTTTTTTAATGTTATACCAAGAAAAAGTAAGTGTACTTAGCAGTTTTATTGACTAATTAATCATTTCCAAAAAAAAATTATAAGCTATCTTAATTTCTTTGTTTCACAATCTGTTTTTAACAGGTTAATGCATAAATTCTTTGGTTTATAAGAAACATATAACTTATAAATCATAAAACACATACATTACATAAGGTATTTCAATCTCTACTCTAACAGAATTTAAATTTTGTATATATTATACTTTAAACAAACAAAACTACAATAAAATATCAAGCTAGATTTTGAAATATTTTTGTAATGAAAAACATCGCTAGGGTTTTTCTTCAACAGGGTCAAAATATGATACATGTCTTTCAATCCTCTAACACAAGTCAACGAAAATACATGAAATAAAAAATATGATTGAAAACGTAAACAAACAAAAATTCGTTAATATCATTATGAATGTATATTTTTATGGTTTTCATCAAAACTCAAATTTGTTAATAATTATAATACTTAAAACGTTAAAAGACAAATTGATTTTCTATATTTGGTATATTTTAGATTTAAATAAACTTGAACATGTTTAATTGCAATTACACCTCATATGGGCATAACATGAATGTAAGTGATTTACAACACCAAAATCTCGTCTCCCATGCCTGTAGCTGTAACAGGTTACACCTATCAATCAATCACTGGACGTAAACATCAGTCATACAGGTAATGCTGAGCTATGAATATATCAATATACATGTGTAGAGGTGTTATACTTGTAATGGTGCTAATCAACATCAATCAACGGTCAATTTATAGGTTAAAAATAACCAAGAATATTACTTGTTGAGTATCATTGTGCAATAGGTCATCAGGTAATAATTGATATAATGGATCTCTAACTTGACATTCAATATAGACATAGATGATAGTATCATGTATGTCAAACCTTTTCTAAAGTATAAGATATGTGGAAAACCTATATGGTGGAAGAGGAGGGTTTTATTGATAGTAGAATGTTGATAACTCGTGAAGATACATATCTACCGATATATATGCATATGTCAGTGACACTGTGACACTTAAATTCTCTCATGCTAAAAACAGAGAAATTTAGCAAATGACGTCACTGTAACCAAAAACACGAATACTTATGCCCACAGACTGTACTTATTCATAATAGGTTGGCAAGAAATACACAGGCATGAAACATACACCTTACATTCATGATTTTGTTAACTATAGATAAATATTTCATAACTATCTTGAGAAATATAAGAACTTAAAAATTGCCAAATACTAATTATTTTGATAGCATAAGTAACCAAAATGTTTATAAGCAAACTACTTGTTAAATCAATTAGCCTTTATCAGCATTCAAGATATTTGTAGATTTAGATCTAGATATTCCACATTTGTGTTTCAAAGGGAAATAATTAAAATTTCTAAATGCATTGATGAAATAATTAAAGTTGTCTGTGAGTGTTTATTGATCTCAATAAAACTACAAGATCCCGATACACGGAAGTGTTGATGTTGTAACACAACCATTAGGTCAGCTGCGATACATTCATACAAGGCAAATGTTCCCTCACAGCAGCCCGACTAGCCTTCTGCCAGGTCTATAAATAGCTGAGGCGCGTGCTGGCTGACAACAGGTAGGTGCACCTGTTCCATAGCATCTCTAGACAATGATCACCTCATCAATGAACGCGACACCTGTGTTTCATACACTTGACAGCGATCCTTCACCTAGTTGACTATGATCTAGAATTCGCCGTCGATCGAAGATGACAGGTCACTTTAGTAATTTAACAGTTTAGTTTATTCAGGGCGCTTACTCACCATTTTGAAGACGTTATTTGACCTATCAGCCAAGTTTTATCCAAAGCTGTCTTTAATCAAGGTATCCGAAAGATAACACTACTCCATAACGAAAGTTTCACTTCATTCTCGAAACATTTAACAGATATCAACAAAGTTTAGTCTTCCTTGTGGCTAGAGAGCGGAAGCTAGCCGCACCTTCCGCACTTGCGCAGTAAAGCAGAACACCTGTTGGTGACGTCATAGTTTATTGCCCATAAAAGGAATTTAGATACGTTATTACACCCTCAGGGATTGTGTAGAAAAGTTGTTTGTAGCATTGTTTAACTACGCAACGATTTTTAAATACGTTGTTTCGTAAACGTACTTTCAAGAGCACCAAACAACTTCAACCTTCCGGCAATGAAAACAAGTTATTCCGGTTTCAGATTGTTTTTTTTTTCATGTAGGGGTATGATTCTAATCATTATGATATTAAATCTCAAACCCACATGCTCGGGATAGGCCTATAGAAAATATTAAATAATAACACGTCTATAAGAATAAAATCCAAGTCAACGACTACAGAAAATGCCATATATTTGGCATAAAAGGAATTTTGACAGTCATGGGATATTTTATAAATCAAATCAGCAGGTATATGATTCTTAGGTAGGCTACATACTTGTTGAAGCTAAATGAAAATTCACGAGTCCGGGGTATTTGTTGTTATGTTTTGCCGTAATTAATTTTAAAATCTTGGGTAATATTTTAAAATTATCATTAAATATTCCATTTGATATTTAATTCTAGATTCAGATAGATAAGATTATATAGAGTTAAACTGTATTGTCAAGCAAGGGAAATGTTTCTTGCATGAAAAATCCAAAGCAATGTTAAAAACAATAAACATCATTTAATTATGAGAAACTATAAAACGAACGTTCATAGGAATCGTCAAGGTTGAATGAATATCTTATAATTACATTAATGTTATTTAATGTTTGAGCTAGAGTTCTTTAATTCTTGACAAATATTGAGAATATCTAAGAAGGTACCGGTATGTCCTATAGAACAACGCCTTGTTTGTTAAGAATGTATTTTATAAATAATTTGACACTGAGACTTAAATGAATTAAAAGAATATAGGCCTATTCGTGTTAGGAGATTTATAAACCTACAAAAGGCCCTTTTTTCTTTGATTTATATATTCTGATAACCTGTTGTTATTCTGTATATTCAACACTTGCAATGTACACCAAAGGATGATAAAATCGTGTAATTGAAATGAAAATAAGGACGATGGCTATATTTTCTTCGTAGTAAATAAACGCTAAAATTGTTATGACGTGCCATCTATTGGGACATTTTAAGAGCGTTTCACTGACACATTTTTCTGAAAGCTTTCGAAACTCACAAGTACTAACATCGACAGTCATATAACTGGCGAAGTGATATACAACAAGGTTTATGCATACAAAAAACCCATCGGAACATCGTCACATATAACAGAATGACCATTATCAGAGCTAACAATGAATTTGCTCAAAATCTGAATTGCACGTATTTCTGATCACCGTTACAAATTACATTTATCAAACGGTTAAAAAGGGAAAACATAGCTTAACTAACAGTTGATGGACATCGGCGTTTCTCGAGGACTTTTGGTTGTATGGGTAAGTTGACACGACAAGTGCTTGCCGTGACGGTGATGTCAGATCCCGAGGATGGGAGTTCGAAATCCCAAATGGGATCCGATCCGAAAAAGTTTTCACTGAATTGGGATGTGTTTGCAGTATTGGCTGGTTGAATGAGCTGCTTCAATTCCACGCAATTATGTATATTTTATTCAAATTAGACATGACATTATATGCCTCTCATTTAGGTTATATTCATAGCTTATAAAGAAAACTTTATGATCTAAGCTGTGTGGGAAGTATGCAGAATCATAGCTTGAATTTCAACGATCAGATTATTTTGATCACTCACATCGAAATCAACCAGTTCCAAAGAACAAGATAACAACGGTCGCATACCTATTCGTCGAAATTCTAGTTTTAGAATAGAAAAAGTCATTCGACGGATCGGTACTGTGATTTTAGTTGTTGATTGGCTTACATAGCAATGGAACGTTCCAAAATAAGACAAAAGGGGTGTTTTGACGTGTCAGGATGATGCAATGTTAAATATAAATGAGTAAATATATAAATAAATGTATAACATATTTTCTACACTTTTTGATTTAGCTATATATTTGATCAACAGCAAAATCTTGATAATGTTTATAAATTCTTGTCAGAATTTGTGTTTAGATTAAGAGTAGATTATGAACTGTCTTCTGTGTAAATTAACTCATTGATTTTCTTATGATTATATACATATATAGCCATATAAATCTGAATGTAGACTGGGCCTATGGCCTCCACAGATTGATTGATTGATTGATTGATTGATTGATTGAGAAAATACACATTCGATATAAAACGTTGATTAATGAACTTAGATTCTCACAGTGTCTCTTGCTCGCCAAGATTTGACCGATTGGTACAAAATCACTCAAGCGTTATTCGACGGATAGGCACAGTTCAGCTTTGAAAATTCGACGGATTAGGCTGTAATCATAACAACCTGCATACTTGTTCCAGTTCACCACACACACGGACTGAAGATCAGTGTTCCGTATACAGGTGCAAGATTACTAGGTTACTAGATTAAATCTAAAATTTAAAAAAAATATATATTATGAAAAGGAGACTGAGATTTCTCCATTTTTAGACTAAAACTGAGCTCTCAACTCTTATTATAGACTTGCTTAGGCTTTTATTTTATTCAAGAGTCTGGCTGACAGACAACCTCCACACGGACTGGCGATGTTCCGTATACAAGATTTCTTAGCCATAAATGCTTGTTCCTGTTAATCTTCACACGGACTGAGGCAATTATGAAACAACAATGTTGATTTTACTCTATCACTTCTAGATTGCTCCCTGGTACACTGAAGTACCTCAACCTCACCGTACGTTTAAATGTTGCATGTTTTTTTCAACAGTGATATCTTATCTTCAGTTGACAGATATGGTTTAAATGAGATTTACTTCAGCACAGAATATTCTTTATCTTTGTGTATACAGCTGCTTGTGTATTGCAAGTATTTATTCTTCCTGCAATCTTGTCTATTGCACGTCATTTTACACAGGTGAGATATATTTAGAACAAAAACATGTTATCAATTGCCTTGAAACGTCGTATGTAAATACAATAATGAATTTGTATATCCATACATCACTATATCGTTAAATACCATCTTCGTTCTGGCCAAACTTGAAATTCAGATATATTTTGGTTACACGTTTTAACATTCAATCTGAAAGGTAATATATATTTTTATATCTGGGGGAATTACCTTTATTGATAAATGTTGGAAGACGTTGTGGCGTTGTTCGGAATGAAAGAATTTGTATTTTTTGTATGGATTATATTGAATATAAATTCCAATTTGTGTTAAATTGTAAAGTTTATTCCATTTTAAGACTTTAATATATTCCTGAATATGTTTGGAAGCGCCCTTCTCTCCATAAATGTAATTCATTATTAAGTTGTCATAAGATAGATATTCTTACTAACTTAGCGAAGTTTGTAAAATAAGCTCTTAGGTTAAGATGTATTTATAGGATGTAGTAAACCATTTCAATTTTGTTTTATCATAGTGACAACTGCATCGTTTATGCAACATTTACCGCATAACTTCACTGTATAGCGTTTGCAATGGTAATAAGTTACTTACAACAAAATGAGACCCATACTTCAGCCAATTGGATATGCAGGAATCTTTATGTCCTATACATAGTTGAAATACCATTATTTACCAATTTAATCAGCTGCATATAAATGTTTATATATAACGCTCGAAGCAGTTTCGTGGCGCTTGAGTCATGGATGTAATATTATACAATGTACAGTTTGTACCGGATTAATTTATATGTTAACTACATAAAGTGACATTCGAATGTTTAACTGTTAATAAAATTTCTAAACAGGCAGTCAATAATGAGCCCGATACTATACTCCACCAAGCTGAATATTTTCAGTGAGAAAAACCATACACTGATCATGGGCGATAACGTGTTTTATTCCATTTTGGAAATGTGATTCATAATGAGGAACTATTTATTCATTTAAATCGATCAACCTGTTGATGAGACCAACTATGATCCTTTTTGAATGTATTTGATATTTATTTAAGTCTCAATTATCTTTCAAAAGTTGATGTAAAAAAGTTTCGTACTGCCTTAGCTCGTTTTCGTTGCTCATCCCATGAATTGTTTATTGAAACTGGCAGATATGCAGGCATTGCAAGAAATAACAGAATATGTCAAGTTTGTAATTTGAATGCTGTCGAAGATGAGCTACATATCTTGTTAATCTGCCCAATCTATAAAAGTCTTCGGATGAAATACATTAAATCATACTATTACATGTACCCTAGTGTAACAAAACTATTATCATTGTTAGCAAATACTAATACTCGAGTACTACAGAACCTTGCAATGTTTATTCACTATGCAATGTTATATAGAAAAAACATTGTACCAGAACAAAATCTGTAATGTGATCTACTCTTGAATGTACTACAGGCCTGTGGCCTAAGTACCGAAATAAAGATTGATTGATTGAAGTCTCAAGTCGACCCTTCTTCCATGCGTCCATCGATTCTGATCGCATCTGATGCTAGACGGGATACAATGCAACCTCAGGAGCAGCAAGTTGCAGTAGATGAGGTCAAGTCTTTCGATTAGGAGGTCCGGTAAGTGTTCAGAATAATCAAAGAGTAGGTCAGGTCTGGTTATGGCCTTGTCCAGAACAAAAACCTTCTATAGATCTAGGCACGTAAACGGCAAATCATCCATGAATCCAAAACGAGTTATTGTTGTCAGAACGATTTACAAGGACAAGGTCAAGAAGCTTCCGGATGTTGCAAAACCCTGGTCCCTTATAAACAAGACCCAGGTCAGAGTCAAGTCAAAGGCATCACTATAAGACCGTAGGTGATCCCCTATGATACGAAACTAAAGCCAGGATAGTTCATCATGCTCGTGGATTCTTCACAGTGTTGTTGTGGTCCCCCTCACATCATTATGCTGTGAGGACCATAATTATGTGACGTGCTTTCATGCATTTCCTGCTGTCGCGTTTTGAGTGCAAACTTGAAACTGAAATTTTGTTCATGATAAAACCATTCACAATCTGAAAATATTGCAATATTTCATGGGTAAAATGCTCCAAAATTTAGTTGTCGCTTTATTAATTTCAACCTGTTTTAATTTTTGTGAATGAGTCAGGACCTCGTCCATGCCCTTATCAAGGGCTAATTATATTAGTGCATTAGTATATGCGTATGCGTTGACAACCTGACATTAGATACCTTCCCGATAGAGACAAATAATCTATCATCAATCACAATGTTGCTTGTCTGTAACAAATGAATGCAAAGCTTGTACAGCATATATTCGTTTATTCCATGAAAGTATCATACAGGGAAACAACAACAATAGGTTTAATTACTCAGCAATTGCATCAACCTTAGGTTCTTCAAAATATCCAGAAAAAACCCCAACAAGGTTTAACTGCCTATACAGTAAATATATTGCATATATCGTATATGAACCGTAATTTTTTTTAATGTGTTCAGTTCTTATCTGGTTAAAAGCCACTTAAAATTGACAAGGTTATTCTTTTGTCACAAAACTTTAATAAACTTAACTTACAACTTATGACTATTCCCTGAATGGATGAATAGCTTTGTTTCTGAATAAAAAGATTTCAGATTTACAGAATGTGACATATAATATTAAGGAAGGCTCATCTGATGAAAAGTGCCACAATTTACAATGCTTCATTTGATTTGATTGTGATGGACACTGCAAGGAAGTAAACATGAAATTTAATTTAAATAAAGCTTCTTGGAGAACCACATCATGCCTTACACCAAAAATGTAATATTGTAATAATTGTTATAATTTTCCGTTTAACTATGCGCGAAATCGTCACCGAATTTGTATGGTTATTTGAAAAATTTGTTGTATAACACTTCAGAAATGCTCCTCCACTCAAAATGTATTTCTTTACATTTCATTATTACAGATAGTCTAATGACACGAAGGCATGCATTTGAAAGGAAGATATTGTAGCGGAAGACTGGTGATTTCATCACGAGGGAATGACACAACACGAAAGACACCTATATATGATGCTGACGATACTAATATCAATTTACAACACGTAATCACTTAGAATGCCCGGACAAATTTATCAGTATTGCTTTTATGCAAGTAAACCTATGGACGAACCCAGTTGTTGAATCCTGCGTTAGGAAGACCACGGATCGAGGAGAACATGTGTAGTCTACATGGAAAGTAGGGCAAATTCGTTATTGTTTTACCAAATTTCTCTACCTTGGGATAGAATATTGTCAAAACACTAATGTTTTAGGTAATACAAGCACTGGAAAGAGCTCAATAAGTTTTAAAAACACCCGTACTGTGAAAGTGATATTGTCAAATGAATTATGGTCTATCATAATCATTAACACGGTTGATAATGGTCTATGCTGCGGACAAACATGCAGGTGCATCCATGATTAGGCCACAGTTTGGCTCTTCTCTCGTACTGCATAAGATGCTTGTTGAGATGTGTATACTTGTGGAGGTTGCTGGGGAACGCTATCCGCGCTATTTGGTTATATCAATTCCTCTGAAAACTTTCTCATGATAACCTTTGCGAATTTTACTTTTGTAAGAATATTTGCTAGTTTTCATATTTGAGAAATTGTATTTGAACATCATGCTACAAAAATCGTCAACTATCAATTTCACTTTTTCATGAAACATGATCAAGAATTATCTTTGAAATAAGACATCTCTGTTGCCGATTAGTATATTTGGTTTGTGGTCTATTGGTCGACTTTAAAACGCTTTTTAAATGCATCGAACAAATGTTCAATAACTTAGGGAAGTACTTATACTTATACTTATCTGAAATACCTGTGAAGGGAAAAAGGACAGTTTTGTAGTTCTCACTGTAGGATTATTGTTAAAGGGGAACTAGTACTTTGAGGCTTTCACACCTAATTGACCAACAGTTACGTAATGCCATAGCCGAGGAAAGAGGTCACGTGACACGGACTAGGCGCCGGCCAAACGAGGTGCGGTCATTGTGACGGGGGAATTCCCCTTTATGACATGCGGTCGTTGATTGGCTGAATCATTATCTTGTTCCTATCGAGCAATGAGCTGTTTTGTCTTAGAGAAATGTTTTCGAATCTAAAATGATCCAGCGGAATAGAATTGAACAATCATTATGTTTTATCAGATGAAACAAAATTAACACTCATTGTCGTGTAGCTTCAGATTTTAAAATTCTGTATAGTATAGTTTTGTAACCAAAATGTTTTATACAATCTTCATTTATGCTTAAGTAACATCACAACAGTACAGTATTGAATAAGTTGGTTTAAACATATATATGCATGTTAAGGTGATCGGAAAAAAAGTAACAGAAAAAGAAGTAATGCTAATCATACATGAAATAGGATACGCAAACAACCAATAGGCTTATTCAAATGCGTGTCTATCAGAAATCAAAGATAATTTGCGGATAATAACAGCATATCGATGAACACAATCCGTACATAGGTAACAATTTAAAAAATAGTTTTTAAAGAGATCACTCATTTTAGAAAAATAATCCGTCTTGAATAACTTCAACAAAATATACTTGTTTTGAACTGGCAGAATCCTCTTCTTACATGTGAGTTCACCCGTTCAATTGTGTAGTTTTTTAAGATAGCAGAATAAATAGCTATTATCCTACGGCAATGTTCTAATTTTCTGGCTGCAGCCTCAGATAAAAAAAAAAATCAAAGTTAAGTCAAGAGAGTATATTACTCTTGTTGATAAATTGGTGTAATAGTTAAATATTACTGTTTTCCAAGATAGTCAGATAGATAGTTGCCGAATAAAATCATCCTTATGTCAAATCAAACTTCAATACTAGGCATACCCAGCAACATCTGCAAACTTATTGCGTACCAAAAATTAAAACATTCACTCATATATCTTCGTGAGTTTATCATGAGGTAATGGACAAATTTTTAGAGTTCAATATCACATGCCAAGTCGATGAAAAATGTCCGTTGAGGATAAAAGGTTGATTATAAGATTATAGGTAAAAAAGTACCAGAAAAAAAAGTCCTTTAACGTAAAAACAGATTACATTTATCTTGACATCAAAGTTTTTGTAAAGAATGCATCCTTGAGTATTAATAATTGAAAACTATGTTTGTTTTAACTGAGAAAGTAATCTTTGCAATTGATATTGTAAAGAAAGTATGAAGTGTTTATGTATAATGACTTTAAATACATGGATTAAATTATTAAATTTAACCAAGAAGGATGTTACGATAACTAATTAAGGATTAAAATTGAGAGCTTATAATTGTATTGAAGAACTCAACGACTTGAATGTGTGTTAGCTGACTGGATCAAAGCAGTTCTGCATTGTCATGTGAGTTTAGCTGAGTTAATCAAAGAAGGCTACTCTATCAGGAGATGCGAGAACTAACAATGTTTGCGAACGGTGGAACACCAAGTTCTTCAACTTGGTTGGGCACCACCACCAAAGTGCCTGGCGAACCATCGATTGGTTCAAAAATGATAAATTTGTTGATGTTTTGTTGAAATATTAATGTGATTCAGAAATGTCACAAATATCTCGATATCATAAATGTATGTTGAATCATATACAAAGTACATGTAAATAAACTTTTTAATCAAATCTTTGAGTTTTACAAATAGGACTTTTTTCCTAGGCAAAATTAGGACTTTTTACCGGGACTTTTTTACCGAACACCGAACGATTATAACCTTTCATAAAGATGTTTTTATGAATGTGCGTTGCTGTTGTTAAATTGAGTTAAGATTTAATCTTTGTCTAAATGTTTCAAATAGATCAAATATTTATCATCTTTCTATCATAAACAGTAATGTCTCCTCGGATTTCAGGCAGTGAAATAAACAGGATTATTTTTACTTGTTTAATTGTGAAGATAAAAAAATACATCGCTGATATTTGTAATCACTGTACACACCCAATACATAGATAAAATAAACATCTCGTTAGTACCACCTTGTCTATCTTTGTAATTTTCTTTTATGACGACCGGACACCTGTCATTTTATACGTTGTGTATCTATAGCAATGAAAGTGCGAAATGTCTAGTCGTATGACGTAAACAGTGACATAACTGTCCGGGCACTAACTAACTTGTCATCACAATAGGCGACAGATTGTCTGGCCTAGTGACCAACGAATTTGTACATAACAGTGACCGCCGACTGTCTTGGTATCTTACTGCAGACCGAATGTCTAGACTAGTGACTAACGTATTCGTACATGGCAGTGACCGCCAATTGTCCTGGCACCTTTCTGCAGACAAAATGTTAACCAATGATATTGAAGAATATAATCCGACCAATGAAAAGAAGAAAAAGAATGTAAATTTATTTCATAGGACTCCCCTTCATCACTATATGTTAAACCTTGATGGAACATGTATGATGTTAACAAATGCAGCGGATTTTATACATGGATACTTCTAGACGGTATGTTTTTTTCTTGTTCATACGAGTTAATGAAATACCCCCCCCCCTCCCCCTCATTCAATATTTCGTACAAATATATGATAAGATAAAAGAGAAGCAACCATACCTTTGTGTAGGTTTATTCGTATAGGAAACGGGTTCGTAGATAGGATTTTTACAGGTTCGTAATGAAAAACAGTTTCGTATAGAGTGACATATTGTGAAATAAGTTCATTAAAGCAATATATTATCATTGTAAATGAAAGTATACATATTCAAAGGAGAATAATTGTACATCAAATGTATTACTACGATCGATGTAATGTCTTGTATAAATAAACTGAGTAGATACTTTGTACATATTACATCAAAGTATATAATATATATTCACAATATTAAATGAAAATTTGAAGACTTCTACGAAGCTTTTTCCCTTACGAAACCGCTGGTTCCCCATACCATGTTAGACTAGGTTGCTGCGCAGTTAAAATAGCGCAGAGTAGGCAGCGCGCTGATCGAGATTTACGACCCTCTCGGGGCCTCGATAATAAAACACTGGAAGTGAAAAATTGAAGTTGGAGACCCCCTTTAATTCGTCAATAAAATTAAAACCCAAGTCGGGAAATACCATATTACAACAAAATCATTGATCATGTTCAAGAGCTTCGTCAGCAAAAGTCACGCGCACTTCCCGAGTCTCCGCAGTGGCTGCATCGGCGTACACAACTGCATTTAGCACGTCACCGGAAGTCCCGCCATCACGTGAGATTTCCTGGTCAGGTGGTTGGTCACGTGTCGCTGTTTCGGTCTGCGCCTGCGCTTTGAGTCTTGTAACCAGTTGTTTCCAGTTGTAGAAGGTGTATTGTGGTGTGAAAGCGTCTCCAGCGGTGGCAACATCATCATCGTCCAACACGTTACCTTTGCTGTGTACACACTTGGCGTACACCGGCGTAGCTGGAAGAGAAGGAAGGAACGAGATATTCATTTTAGTTCAATATACTCCTATGGTATTAATTCCGATAACAATTTAATATATGGCTTATGTGTGATTTGATTTAAGACAACAAAACCAAACAGCTGTTGCATCCATTCAAATGAAACAATGATATAGAATTTTAAATCGTCTCTCTTTATTCAATGGGACATGAAACATGGAATTAGAAAAGTTCTCTTGGAAATAAAACTGTTTTATTGTCATTTAATCTCGTTGATTGTTCTTGCGTCAATCACTTGCAGAAAGACATTAGATATAAATATTTGCAAGTAAGACAGTCTCATATGAAGAAAAGAGAGAATACTCACGCATAGAGATTGCGGCAGGGGAGATGGGTTTAATGGTTTCATCATTTGATAAAGTGTCCTCGATGGGCGGGGCCGAGGGTCTAAGGGGCGTAGCTCCAGGCAGCTTGCCTTCTAGCATTGGTAAAACTTGCTCATCAAGCCCCTCTCCTGCCAGCATCCTGGCGACCACGTGATGTAAGGGCACAGTTCCCACGAGAATCTCGTCGTGAAATTGCACGCTCTCGCAGCTACATCCGTCTGGGGCAACTTTCAACTGAAACAAGGCGGGAGGTTTGAAGTGATGGGTGCCCTTATTTATACAGTGCCCGAGTTGTTTAACAGTTCATCTTGTGACTAGATATACAGGAGTCCTCAGTCCAGGAATCATAACTGATCCAATGCTGTATTCCGTATTTTTATTCGACCAAAAAAAAACAGTTTAAAATATTCTAACGTCCTTCATTGTTAGTTTAGAATTCTAAAATTTCCAAGCAGTAAAAATAGTGTTAAGGTTAAGTTTCTTTTATCTGTTCATAGTTATGAGTAACACACACTTCATTGAGAAAGAGGTTAAAGATTTGAAAGTGTATTTCCAATTTGATCCAATTTAATGATTTGTTCATGAAGTTGTTCAGAACATTAATCGCGAAATCTTAATAATAACAACTCTGGTCACATCACAAGAGCATGGTGCTCACTGACAATCCCTTGCCCTGTAACATGATACACTCACCCTGACAATATAGTCGACGTCGATGATGTCGCAGCCGAGGAGGTGTGATGGAGGAGTGGGCGGGATGTCGATGGTGGTTCTCAGAGTGCCCGAGCTGTGGGCGGACACAGGGTCCATATCAAACCGGTCTAGTTCCTCTTCCTGCTTCTTGGAGTCGTCATGTGCGAAATATGTCGTCACCTGAACATGTCGTAATATCAGGGTAGATGATGCAGTTTTGTACAAATATAAAATTAAAATCATCGGAAAGCCATTGTCTATTACAGAAGTGATTTGAACCCTGAACCATCGGGTTGAGAGTAGGATACTCTATAAAGACTGTCAGAATATGCTAAAACAAAATATAGTTTTTAATAGTTTATTTTTGTTGGACGGCTTTTGTCCGGCATATTGATTATGCATCACGGTTAGGGATGTCTTACTATAACTAATTGTTTATTGAATCCAGATGTACACTTGTATAACCTTGATATGAATACCATTTTGAACTTGACCTCTGAGAGGAGGCGCCTGTTGGACCTGTTCTTGACCTGCACGACGAGTGGGATCTCCTCCCCTGGGACGTACCCTCGTCTCTCTATGGAATAACGCAGGGCGAAGTGGCCCGCCCTGCAGCACCCACAACACACCGTCTGCTCCGCGCTGTGCTCGATACTCTCCTGCAGCACAGACCGGGCATACCTTAGACACATTGTACATTGATACCCTGGATTACAATTAGTCTCACTCCAACTATAAGTCATAATATTAAGCATTAACTTCTTGAAAAGCAAATCAAGATCTTAATTGACTGAGGCTCCTTTTTAAGGCTTTTAATCAAGGGAAAAACGTGTCAAATGACAATCTAAATAATTTAGATCGGCTATTCAATTGTTGTTAATGTATGGGAGGTCGTCCCGATGACCTTTCGTCTGCAAATAAGGAAATCGCGAATTAATCAATCAAGTCCGGCGTCACTTCCATCACTTCCAAAATCGCACGTGAACGTAAGAAATGTATGATTTTCTCAATAAAAGTGCATTTTGAAAAATTCAACCTCGTTTTTGTTTCTGATAAGCAAAATATCATTAAGATGATTATGTTTTGGTTGTATGGAATAGTTTTGGTTTTATGTTTGCAGTATCTCCTTTTATTCATTTCTTTAGATGCAAATGAAAGAAAATTAGTACAAACGAGTTTTGCATAAAAGAGTTACCTCCCCTTTTATGCAGTTTTACGTAAACATTGAAATAAATCTTACTAGCAACTACACTGAACCATTAAAACTAAAAATATATAATCTATTTATTTACCCAAGCAATCAGATTATTCATCGAAGGTCGCTCGGCGTTTTCCGAATGAAAAGAGTGAGGTTGAGTTGTTGACCCTGAAGCGAGATAAGGCATCTTTTCTTATTGGTCGAGCCGCTTGATTTCAGGGTTCAGCAGGACTACCCGCCTCAGTGGTCAATCTTAAATCAACAGTATGACCTAACAGGAAAGCTGTTGATCTAAGTTTATTTAGATTGGTCAAATGACAAATTACACCAAGCTTCAAACAGTATCAATTTGGTACCTAACTTACTGAAGCGTGAGGATCGTTGTTAAGATCGTATGTGCCGATGACAGTGAAGAATATCTTGACGTGGTGGTCCTTCTTCCAGGGTTTGTCAATGGTAGCCTTGATCTTGTAGCTGATGATGCCGTGGTCTCCCTCGAAGGAGCAGGGCAGGTTCTTGGGCAGATTCACACTGAAGGGGAACTCGTGATCTCCGGCAGCTAGGCTCCCCACGTAGGATGTGTCGGAGTCTAGGGAGATAACAAGTGGGAGATAATGGTGAGGTTCACGAACAATTTTAATTGATAATCAGGAACAAAACAGAGCCATCTTGTTTTCCAAAATAAAATTTCAGATGTCTTACAAAATCGTGCTTCACATCTTGAGGAGTGGAAAGTTCCATCATACCCGTAGGCCTATAGGTGTTACCCTACATGAAATGTCTGACAAGAGGGCTTGGTAATCAAAGCTTAAACTTCTCTGTCACATACAATTTCATCACACGACATGCCTGTTGTTGATGTCGATCTCATTACTTTCTATAGACTACAACTACTGTAACGTCGTTATTTCTCAATAAAGAAGTTGTTATTCAGACCATATCGCTTTTTTCAAGCTTTAATTACTTCGCTCTTTGTTATCCCTACATCGTCATTTGATGAAGAGGATATATGGATACAGCTTTGCATTTTGCATTTTGCTAATCATGTGTATGCCACTTCTAAATGACCTCCAAATAATGATTTAACTTAATTAACCATTTATACATGTAATTATGACGACGATGAAGATTATATTCGCTGTCCCCACATGACCTGTCTGTGGTTGAAGTATATCTCTCCCTCCTCACTACATTACCTTTATTACCACAGATCAAGACAGGAGTCACCTACCCTGTCCCCACATGGCCTGTCTGTGGTTGAGGTAGATCTTTCCCTCTTCACTACATTACCTTTATTTACCACAGATCAAGACAGGAGTCACCTACCCTGTCCCCACATGACCTGTCTGTGGTTGAGGTAGATCTCCTCTGCGTTGAAGTGGACGATGACCGTGGTCTTCTTGTCGTCACTCTGGTCAGCAGTCTCCTTCCAGTTGACCCCAGCCCGGCCCTGCACCGACATCCGGATACCTGAGGTTGGTCAGTAGACGTGTTAGACAACATAGCCGGTGTCATCAATATCGTATGTGTGCATCACTTGACCAATGCCTTCTATGTGCTGACACACCAAAATATTTAGACTGAAATTTTTCAAGAATTTGAATTTGAAATTGGAATTGAATGACTGTGGAACTGCTTATCGTTCGATAATTGGTATAGAAATTGAATATTTAGATTTGGAATGCACGCAAAAATATGAAAATTGTGTCAATCTACAGGGACAAGTTATTTGCCGAATAGGGGCATGAAAATGCGATGAGATGATGATAACTTAGGCTGCCTTTTGAAAAGTAATGAAAGTTACAAGGCAGATTACATACACTCTTTCCAACATCAGAAATGTAAAACGGCATATTCATAATCATCGATCAATATATATATATAATGCCCACTGGCAGGCGACATAGACGATTCTGTCTCCCTGCTTTTATTCACCTTTGCTACAAAGAACATTCTCTATCATTCTTGCGATGATGTATTTTCGAATACCGGTATGTTTTATGCTTGGTTCTAGGTACATGAAAAGTATAAAATATTTAACGACAGCGCAAAACTCTCTTACTTTATAGTTTTACAGCGACATTCCCAAGTCTACCATTCAAACAAAATCGAAATAAAAGACACTTTTTCTAGATTGGTTTTTATTGGGCAAATACGAATGCGAAATAATCTGTCTGGCATTATTGTGGATTTACTAACCTTACGTTAAGATTGATACTGAATACTGAATCTCCATTTAAAATTCAAGCTGAGTCCATTTGGTTAAGTTGAAGATGCAATTTCAATATTTCACTTATCCTGAATTAGATTTCCAGCTATTCACATAGAAAAGAAGATTTCACCATTTCGATTTTGTTTCAAAGCACCAGTAAATGATAGATGTTTGTTCCTGGTCGTATTGCTACGAAACAGAGCCCGCCTTAAAACAAGTACAGAGGTAATAGTTTATTTGTTTTCATTTTCATTTAACTTTTTCTTAAAACAGAAGGTAAAGATGTTTCTTTTGGAGGTAAAGAGAGGCGTGTTACCTATTTGCATAGAACATTAAAAAAACATGATGTTATGTTTTTTGTTTTACAATGAAAGCATTGAGATGAGCATCATGGTTTGAATAACGTTAAACAAAACTGTGTAATTTCTTTCATTTCCGTGCTTGTAAGAACTGTCACACGCTCTTTCAAATTATAGACATAAATTCATAGTTTTATATTACCGATAATCACGATTAATAAGTCCATCGCGTCGATTATTATTATTATCCCCAATATACCAAGGTCAACTTTATGTAGATATTATGTTTGCATCAACGTAGTTTTGCCTGATTTAATTTATATGTCTATGAATCGGCCTTAGTGGTCTACGAATTCACATCAACCATTAAGATATACATGTATGGCAAAACTGTAATCATATCGAATAAATCATCATCACAACGTTCGAAACATATTAATAACTCGTTATGGTGATTTAATGAAAAGTGAAAATGAGTGTCAATAACACCATCTAATGGCGTGGCGTTCTCTGTTTGATCCTGATAGTGTTTGTCAATATTGACGTGTATTCTGGAACCAAACTCCCGTAAACCTCTCCCGTATTGTGTTAATGACTTGCCAATTAATGCAGGGATCAGAACGACTATAACAGACGCAGGAATTAACACCCCATAAATGCTTAGTGTTTGGTTCCCTTTGCTTTACTTCTACCGTAATTCTCATATACAAACTTCACCACGGAATTGTATTTTAAGCTTTTACATAATGTCGCTGGTTGAATTCATGAACAAATTGCATGTACCTAAAATAGTACGCTTCATAAGATTTAATTTTGTTTACACACGACCCAAATATCATTTGTACTGATTTTAATTCAAATGAAATTACCATATTTGCATGTTCATCGCGAATACCTATACCTGTATTTTACGCCTACATGTTTAAAAGTTTAATTCAAATTTACATGTATACTTCTTAACAATCGCATAATCTTTTGTTACTCATTGGTGCGAGCAAGTCGCGATACATTGCCATATTTTCGACCCTTTAACGTTTTAACTTCATAACGAAACCATACAGAAATGGTCAGCATTAACACTGTTATATTCAACATTCAGTACTTTAATTATCGATACAAAGACATTTGGTTATTTTGCTACATAAATGAAACCACCAACATACTCCGTGTAACCTTAACAAGAAGCATTACGGTAGTGTAAACCCTAGGCAGCAAGCCCAAGAGATTTCCCCGACCCAATCTGAATTGTATCGATCTGTTGCTCCAAACAGTATGTTCTGTTGTCCTCTCCCATGCATCATTATGCCTGTAAGTGATCGGGGCGAAGTCAGTGCAGTGTTTGTTTCATATTCAACAACTGAAAACCCCCAGAGGTGTGGACCTTGTTTATACAAATCAGCATCTTCTATTAGTGTTGTTTCGAAAATAAACAGAGATTTTTTCTTTCTAGGAACTAAGAACAAATAGAAATTTGAAAAAAAATATAGAATAGAATGTATAACATTGAGTAAATCGATGAAAACTAATGTGTTTCAGTTTATTGCTAAGATTGTTCATTGCAGAATCGTGTCAATATTTGAATCAGGAACTATTGGTGTAAACGTTTAGGTCCGTATCAGTTTGATCATCAATTATGATGTTATTTGAATCTTAAGCTATTGAATCATCACCTATTTACAACCTCAAACACATAAACTGGTAATTAACGACAAATGGAAAGATATGAACCGTGTTATCGTGAATGGGCGATGTGTAAAGAAATTGTTAGCGAAAGGTTACGTGGGCATGGACAATCAATTACATTCATTACCCCAACGATTGTATGAAAACGTGCACTATAATAAACAAATTCAGTTTTTGAGTTACATATAAAAGTTGAGCATTCAAAATATCTTGAGATTATAAGAAATATCAGAACATTATAATGACATTAGAAAACGTTCGTAAACAGAGTAAGATAATAAGTGTAATTACCTCTGACTTTCATGGCTTCCGAGAGCCTGACGATGAGTTTTCCTGACACGATGTCTCCTGACGTATACACACCCCCCTCGTTATCCAACCGGATAGAAAACTCCTGCAACTTGCCCATAGTGGAACGTCTTCTTGGTAGTTGGTAAGCTATCACTATTCTAGAATGGAATCCTCTCTTATGATGACCCTGTGTCACCTCTTCATTCTTGATACGTCTTTGAATATCGGTCTCACATAGATTGTGTTCTTACACAAGGTCAAAAATAATACAACACCAATCGATTTTCGGTTCTGCTAAGTTCCTAATCGTATAAGCATAAAATGTCCGTTCTGATGCAGGGTTTGTACGGTATCCTGCATTCACTCTCTGTAGATCTCAATGTCTACTCTATTAAAGGACGTGTGTTATAGTGCTAGTAGCTAGAAACTAGAGGCACTCCCACGTCAGAGAAGTAATATCCTTGTTCCTGGGACTAATCAGTCACAGACTCTCAAAACTCCTCCCTTTAACATCACTCGCAACTTTAACAAACAAAAGCGGAATCTCCCCTCGGATGATGTTCACTACACGTGTTGCATTTCGCTAACTGATGTTAAAGTGTTATCTCCAAGGAAAAGGGAATGAATTTATCAGCACTAGTTGTGAGTGGCATCCAAATATTTACTGCATGTATAATTGACCTGTAGGCGTTGTGATACAAATTGCCTTATCTGAATTAAACAGAGTGAAAATATTCATGCATGTGGACGATTAGTGAGGTCTCTCATAGTCCTGATATCATAGTAAAATTTCAGGTGGTAAACGAACATAACTGTATGATTGGTCTCCGGGTATTTAGAGCAAAGGTGTTACAGATTGCTTTCCTAGATTGTTTTACAATTGTGTTAACAGTCGACAGGATTGCGAAAAAGGCTTATTTGCAGCAGTCACAATCTAACAAAAGTGTTTCCGTATATAAACCCTTCAATGGATTTGCTTCACACTGCTCACAAAGCAGTTAGAGGATGGTGAGCGAAAAGATATAAGTAACAATGCACCTGTTCAGTATCCATACAGATTCAGCACTCACAGGACGTTTGTTGTGCTTCCTGTCTAATACACACTTAGGGTCTCCTTGTAGTGTCCAGGCTTGGTTGCAGAATAGCTCCGGTATTGATACAACAATACAGGTACAGTCAGATAGACGTTTGATAGACAGAACCTTTTCACAGCATAGATTCAAGATACAGGAACTTCTCAAAATGAGATGTGTCAGTGTTCCTGTTAAGAACATTTCCCTTAAAAAAACAATCAATATCCTCCCGTGGAACTATTCAACATGTTAAACACCTTTCATCTCAAGATGTCACCAACAGGCATTGTGAAATAACAACTCTACATAGCCAGCTGAAAAGTCCTACACAGGGCACTGAATCTGCCATTGAAAACCATGACTGAAATACATCATTTGAAGAGTTGCCGGGCCTCCTGATTGGATCTCCAGTCTTCTAAACTTGAATCGTAGAGATTTGATTACCAGACCCGATAGCACCAAGAGATTCACTCAGTGTACAAACAAATAGTGGTTCATCCTCTGCGTTAGAATACATCTGATGTCTCTAGGGTTCCTGTGTTTGCTGTAATAATTAACGCTTGCCTATGAGCCAGCGAGAGAGAACAATAAACATTGATTCAATTAATTAAGTGGAATACATTCACTGGGAAGTATGAAACAGTGTCGGGACATGTTTAGTACACAGACCTGATGCTAGGAATATGTGTATTGTTTCGGTACAGCGTCCCTCTCTAAGCACTTTTTGTTTGGATAAAGTTGATTTTATGCCATCACAGAGGAAATTATAAAAATAGAGCCATGAGCTCTGTAGTTCATCAGGCTTTACATTTGATTTCACTATAGGATGTGGCCAATGTGATGCCCCCTTAGTAGGGGCCATGGGGCCACCAAAGCTACAATATATAATCCTCACTAGATAAGGAGTTTGTACACAAAGTTTCAGCTTTCTAGGCCTTCTGCTTCTGGAGAAGAAGATGAAAATGGGTTTTTAGGGCATGGTCCCTTAGATTCTTAGAAATAATTGGGGTCACAGGGTCACCAAAGTTACAAATCAGAATCCCCACATGCCAAGGTACCTACACTCAAAAATATCAGCTCTCTAGAGTCATTGGTTCTGGAGAAGAAGACGAACATAGGTTTTAAGGGCGTGTGGCCTTTAATTGGGGTCACAGGGTCACAAAAGTTACAAATTAGAATCCCCATATGCCAAGGTGCCTGTACATAAAATTTCAGCTCTCTTGGGCTTCTGCTTCTGGAGAAGAAGATGCAAAAATAAGTTTTAAGGGCGTGGCCCCTGTGGCCCTAAATTGGGGTCAAAGGGTCACCAAAGTAACAAATCAGGATCCCCACATGCCAAGGTACCTGTACACACAATTTCAGCTCTCTAGTGTATATGGTTTATGAGTAGAAGTCGAAAGTGTCAAAAGTTTACGGACGACGGACGGACGGACGCCGGACGACGGACGGACGGACGCCGGACGACGGGCCATGCGATTAGCCTGATGAGCTAATTACCGCAGAAGTTGTCATTATTTTTAATACTTGTCAGTCTTCTGTGAATAAATTGTAGCATTCTAGCACTTAGATTGCTAACCTCATCTATAAGAATAGTGTACACATGTTTAAACTTTTGTCTTAAAGTTTTAAGTGTTATCCCTTTAGGTTCCATGTAATTCTGTTTCTTTACCATGTTACCAGGTAAGCATAATGCATTGTGTAATGTTGTCCCATATATATTTCTTGCCGCTGTTCCAGTTGGCGCACATACCATTACTGGATCACTACCTGAATATGATGCAGTATTATATCGTAACCACTCTATAATGACTTTTGTGAGGAACGATTTGCTTACCCCTGCACCTCCTGTAATGAAATATCTTAAAGGTGACTTGGTTTGTTTTTGTTCTGAGATGTTTTTGCACAAACTTGTAAAGACATGTATTTGCGATGACGTTAGCTGATTTATATGTTCCTGTAAATCTGACAGAGACAATCTGCATATACACAATGAATGTAAGGAAATATTGTCATTTTGTTCAAAATTATTTTCTAATGAACTTTCTGCATCAAGTGTATTGTTATCTGTGAAATGTGGGAAGGAGATATTGGCTTGAGGGTATGTCTCCGTTTCATGTTCATTATTTTGTTGACTGGTGTGAGGGCAAACTATGCTGGCGAGTTCATTTTGAGCGGTACGTAAATTTCTCACAGCTGTCTCTAATTCGTCAGTAAATGAAAATGATGCCACCTTATCAGTTTGAAGTAACAACATTTTGTCAAGAAAAGCTTCTTTTGCTGTGGCGGAAGATAGTGATGGGTTATTACGATATTGTTATTATTTGTTATAATAGGGAGCTTGCATGTTCTTATGATAACTGGCTTACGTCTCGTGCGTACTGTAATATGAGAAAATTTACCAGTTAGGCTGTGTCTTGGCAAAGCATTATTACCTGAACAAAGAGAATTTGAAGCTGAGCACTTTGCATACCACATAGCAAATTCATAGAAACATGCAGAGTTTATGCAAATCATTTGGTCGGAACATATAGTAAACATGTATAAGTTATATTGAAAAATATCTGTACTGTCCGAAGATAGCTCATCACGTTCAGCTTTTGTTTTTAATAAACGAAATCTTTTATGTGGTGGCTTACAATTCAAATGTATTATTGTCAATGAGCTGTGAACGAACTTCAAATTAGAAAGTCTGTATGCTGCTTCTTGTGCACTTAAACAACGAGTTTTTAATACTAAAATACCAATCTTTAATAACCGTGACGGTAAGGAAGGTTTTGGATCAGACGATTTAAGCGCATGTATTACCTCGCCGAATGCCTGCTTGAAGTTATCAGGTTCAGCTTTACACAAATATACACAAACATAAAAGGCTGCACTTTCTGCATTTCCTATGAACTGTACATCCATATTTGATCAGAAGTGTTTTAACACAATTGGATTATATATGCATTAATATAAGCATCATTTCTTGTTCTAAATGTTTCATAGAAGCGACCTTTTTGCTTTACTGATGCAACGTCAATATTAGTAAGAAGATGTATCTTTGCAACTGGCTTAAAAGGGGCAGTAGCACGTTTTTTGATAATTTTATATTTTAAATATTTCACTGAGAATTCAAAGTTAATGCTAAGTGTAGTTTTTTGACAGTGTCAAACATTTCATTACACGAGCCAATCATCCATAGTCAGACGACAAAGTATGAAGATTTACATAAAATCCATTGGCGGCCATTTTTTGTGAACACCTTTAATTCATTTTGTGTATGAAAAAGGAATCGCATGGCTAAACTTTACGTTATATATTTGAATTATTACTGCTTCATTTAGATTAAATACATTGTCTTTCAATTGGAACCAATCATTTTCATTTTCCTGACATCACCTTATATTCCCCCTAAAACGTGCTACTGCCCCTTTAATGGGAAACCAAATCTACATCTAGAAGTTCTTTTTTGACCTGTTTGTGTATGTCGATGTGTTTGTAATTTAGTTACAATATCATGCAAATCTTTATCTTCTGTCTCTGGTGGGACTGTACTTGATATAACTTTATCAATGTATTCAACTATGACGTCACTCGTAAGGTCATTTAATGCTGTCATACCTTCAATCCAAAAGAATAAGTGTAAATGAGGACTACCTCTATTTTGAAATTCTATTCTACCAAAGTACTCTTTAATTTTGCCAAAAGGTTGCAAAGGACCACACAGTATATGTTTATATAAAGCTTTTAATCTTTTTTTCAAAATGAATTGCAGTCATTAAAGGATATTTACGCATTAACTGTGCAACATTGTGTACGGCTTTAGCTTCCTCATAAGAACAGTTTTTAATGACATTACCAATTCTGGCCAGTGTAACTCATCAGCTGACAATGTAACAAATAATGTTGGCGGTCCAATACTTCTAAATATTGCAAGTAAATTCAACAAAGTATCTTTCCAGTATGCAACAGTTCCACGAATATGTTTCATGAACATGTAAGAATTTTCAATGATGTCAGGGTTTTCGGATATATTACTAAAGTTTCCAGCATTTAATAATTCACCTGTATTGCTATACATTGACTGTGTCGTATTATTGTTCATCGTAGGCTGTGACGTAGGTTTCTGATTTTTTCGCATTCTCATGTGAATTGACACTTCTGAACGTAATCTACTCTGTTCAAAGAAGTTTACAGCATGAAACAGATACGTAATGTCTTTGCGAAATCTACCATCATATTGATACAGCCTGTGGTGGAAGTATTGTGAAGGTGTAAGCATATATTTTCGTTCTCTTTTGAAACCATTAATTCCTAGAGGATACAAATGAGGAAATGTAATTTCTTCGCCACCAGGTGCATCAAAAGCAAAAACTGGTTTAGAGACACAGCGAGGAAGCATAAAATGTGGAATCTCAGACTGAAGATACTGGGCAATATCAATATCTGGAGTAGAATAATTAACTGGTATAACAGATACTTCCTCAACTTCAATTGCATTTTCATTATCTTTAGTATTATTAAGAGATGAAATATATTCATGATCAACAGTGATGTCAGAGTAACATTTGTTGTTTTTGACAAGCCAGCTTAAACACACAAAAATTGTAGACTTGCGGACAAATTGTGAAGATGAAACACTGCTTGAAGATTCTTCTTCACATGAATTAGCAAAACCAACAGTAATCATGCTTGCATTAAACTCTTTGTATGGTAATGTTTTTGTGACAAGAATAACATCGACTGAGAAGTCAATACAGAATCCTTTTTGACCAAGTTGTCCTCCTTGTAAAACAACAACATTTGTAAAGACATGAATTTTACTTATTAATCTTTTTCCCATTATAGACAAATGTTTCAATACCTCTGGAATACTTCCTGGTGATAAATCATTACTTTCCACGTTAACTGATGGAACAATATTTTTTGTAAGTTTTGTTTTGCAGAATGAGCACAATATTGTGGTCTGGGACAAATTTAGTTTTTTTAATTAAATCAATTTTTTCTTCCGCATTTCTTATTTCTTCAGTAAAAAGAAACTTTCTACATGCAACAACCACTAAGCCGATCTCTTATAGCATTTATGTACTTTTATGAGTGTTTTCAGTATCACTAATTTCGGCGTCACTAATGATATTTTCACACTTTTGGATTGTAAGATTTAATCCTATGATAAGATCTGCATCAATGGTGTTTTGGATATCGTTGAAATACCCTGCTGATAAAGGGCTAGAATCAATGCTCAAGAATCAAGTATTAGGTTCATCAATATTTATTATTGGTGGTGGACGTCGTCGTTTACGTCGTACTTCATTTTTTGAGACATAATTATGCTCGAAATAAACATTAGGTTGTTTTCTTTTGTATATTTTTCTTACAAGTATATTTACGTTTAGATTGATATTTAAGTTTAGATGTAATAGATTCAACATTAGCTTATGTTTCTTTTTCTAGGTGAGTGGTGACATAAGCTTTCTTAGTCTCTACATAGGGTATGTTCACCGAAACTGTTAAGCTAAATATTGATATCTGAAATGGTTGGGATACATAAAAATGTTCAAAATAATTTAGAAGCGAAATCAAGTTTGGAAATCTCAAAAGAACACTGGCACCATTTGCTACTTTATTACCGATTCCATCCCTGCTGTGTGAATCAAAAACATAAAATACACCATTTTCTACAATTACAGCAACAGTAATATCACCCAACGTCATCAGGACAGTACTGGTTTGACTAACTCCATCTGCTACACCATATGCAAGAGACCCTGAGTTAGCGTCTGCATTACCATCATGACAAACGACGCCATAATATTCCATCAAAATATTTGTTTGCACATGGTGACCTATCACATTAATTTCATGAGGCAGTTCACTATGAAGTAGAGGCTGTGGATTGTTATCGTTAACATATAAAAGATATTTGATTTCAAAGACACCCACTCTCTAAAAAAATAAAATAACTTTATTTTTCAACGATTTTTTTTTGGTTAGGGTCTTATAGAAATATTTCTACACATCATAAAAATACTGGCTTTCATTGTGACAGCCAATGAATGCGGGCGATTGCATGCGGGAGTTACTCCGATTGAGATGGTATGGTCGTTCTTTTATTTAATTTGATGTGAATACGTTGTAATAAAAATCCGATGGATAGTGCAAATTGTAGCTGAATAATTATTCTACCACATGAATTCTTTGTAGACATGTGCGCTTTGCGAAAATACGTTTTTTTACATTTCTGAAGTTTTCCTTCTTACAAAGTCAAAATTTGACGTCACATAAATGAAAATCTAAAAATAAGTGTCTCTTGATTTGTTATCCTATTTTCTTTTCTAGTATTTCGCTTTTGTGTGCAATATGAGGCAACGGTACGAAAATACGTAAAACCACCCCCCTGTTTTGACCCCGATTTCTAACCAACTGTTAAGGCCTGCGATACAGTTGTCCTGGTTATCTCCCCTGGCTGGTTATCGCTAATATTGGTAATAACAAATGCTTGTCCCAGGAACGAAAAAAAAACCCCAGTGAGCCCTAAATCAGTATACATGAAACCAAAACAAACTTTAGGTTTAAACGCATGCGTACGTAATCAGAAAAGATTATTTCATTATCCTCTCTTCTACATAATATTATATGTGAAAGTTATGCTAACCCTGGTTCTGAATAACTATTAAGCATATCAGCCACCTGTGTTTATAAACAGGAAACAGTGAAATCATTTATCAGTGAACTTTGACACTTAACTATAAACTTAGAGAGATAATATTTCGCACTTGGTGAAACTTTGAGAAAAGGAATCTCATTCTCAGATCAGATAATTGCTATCAATGACTTTGCCCGAATAGAAGTCGTCTGACTTGTCAACAAATATATTATATCCCTCTGTAAACACACATGGCTAAGGTGAGAAATTTGTTTGTGCATTTGAGGATTGTTAATAATAATCCAAGTAAGAGCTTGATGGAATTAGCTTAAGTTTCAGAGTGCAAATTTCTGACCTACGTTTAAGGTATTGTTAAATGATAAGGTAGCCCTAGTAGAGGTAACGGCACTGACAGCTCGCTGACGCCTCTCTTCTCTGTTAGGCATCTGCGGCTCGTTTCCCAGGCAACGGGTGCTCCCCTATCTATTTTAGGCTTTGGAGACCAAACTAACGCATGCGCAGTTTGCCTACACGCAAAAAGCACTTCAAAATCAAACATAGGCACCGGTGATTCAAAGGATAAAGCATTTAGAAGATAAATAGTTGCGTTTGTAAAATTTCCGGGATTCATTGTTATTCAACACCCGCAAATTTAGTTTAAAACCGACGGCGTTAGCCGGAGGTTTTATACGCTTAAATTTGCGGGTGTTGAATAACAATGAATCCCGGAAATTTTACAAACGCAACTATTTATCGATATTGTAACATGACCGTTAGTTATAAGCATTTTAAGAGCGAACTCTATTTCTGCGTAGGAAACTCTGAGTTGAAAGGATCTTACGACTGATCCATTATTGTTATAGGTGTTCGCAGCTATAAAGAAGAAGGAATTACCAGTGTTATAGACATTAAAATAGTGTTTTTATATTGCAACCCAGTTGCACTCATAACGTTGAGATCAAATAGTTTTCACTGTGAAATTTATGAGAGAGAAAACAGTTATATAATTCATAAACCAACAGGAACGAACCCGACTGAACAAATATCTTAAACTCGCCCAGACCATTGTGACGGTGAGGCGATCATTATGACGTCATAACCGTTGGCCTTTGTGACGTCGTGCCATGGGAACGGCATTCGAAAGAAACCGGCCGCATGGCACAAGGCGGCAAATTAGGAGAAACTTAGCCAATTTAGAAAGTTTAGTTACATAAAACTAAAGCAAATAGAAAAGGATTTTTGGCATCTACGGGAATGCGCAAATTAGAAAATAACAACAACAACAGTAAAATGTGAATCGGGCAGGAATATTGGGAGAATCAGAACATTTTAATGTTGAGGCGGACCAAATAATGTATCCTTTCGCGGTGATTCGCCTCAGCCAATTTGCGGGTGTTCATTGCCAATTAACACTGGGAAATCCTTCAAATCAACCAATCAGAAACGAGTATTTACCGAAGTCATGTTACAATAAAGGATAAAGCATTAAACAGAGTCCATATAAGAGATTTGAGCTTAACCTCGATAGTGTTATCAACACCGCTGCACTGTCACCTTTGTGGTTTAATCAGGTCATCCTTGACACACCTACTCAGTCAGTTAGTGTTACTGTCTCATTGGCAAGCCACAGACAAAAAAACAGGTGAGAAAGCTCTCCTATTGATAGTTGCACCTACGTTTTGTGATACAAATGGTTTAAATAATGACCGCTGACTGAGCGAGATGGTAAAAACAGATATTCAGTAGGTTGGCGTCATTATTTCACATACACCACACACTTAAAGTTGAAATGAAAATGTCAATATTAGTCGAATATGACGTTGTCGAAACTATGTAAATGCCATTATGGTGTCCAGCGTGAACAACCGCCACTGCTGAACAATGGTTTTATTCCTTTTCCACACCACGCGCATTTCAAGTCCAGATGAAGATTCATTCTGGTTTCATAAGTGCATTTCGCTGCGCTCCGACTGGCTACAAAAACTCCAACCCTATGGCCGCGCACATGGGGCAATCCAACATGGCGGCTAAGCATCTTTTTACATGGGGGATGTTTCAAAACAGATCTTTAGTAGTTTTTCTTAGAATTTTTATCGGTCCTGATAGAAAAACTCATGCAACTTGAATTTATGGGATAAAAAATGGCTAATCGAGTACAATCCGGATAAAACGGAAGCTGTTTTATTCTCCAGAAAAAAATCATATCAATAAACCGAAGTTGTTTTTTGATGGGGTGGAAATAAAAATGGTAGAGACACATAAACATTCTGCTGTCTGTGTTCACTATGTATTATGTAATTCAATTTTGTACATACTAGGAGAGGGCATTTTAAGTTGGATAACTTGTCCCCAATCCTTTTCTTGTGAATAAAATATGTTTAAACTAACTAGAAAAGCTTCTGTAGCTCTATATTCACGTTTGAAAATTAGCGTTACTAGGCAGCATGTAAACAATACTGGAAACAAATTTCAAACATCATCATTATTTTAATTACTAGTTGTCATATCACCAACTTGATAGAAAACATGTAACGATTATTTGTACTAAACAACCAATATAAAGATTACACCCGATCGTTATATTTCAATTATTTCATTAGAAATTAGTTTGGGTTATGAACAAAATAAAAAAATAAGGTGAGTATAAATCATATAAATCAAGAACACTCTTAATCAACTGGCTGAATATATGTAATAGATATACCCACAAAACACCTTCTGTTTAAATCGTGGATCCTCGGGTCCGCTACGCTACGCCTCGGAGACCCACGATTCAAACAGGAGGTGTATTGAGCGATACACCTCGGGAAGAGTGGGTATATCTATTACATTCCCGACTCCGGTCGAGTTAAATGACAAATGATGAATGCACGTCGCACAGATACTGACGTGGCGAATGCTAATCACAAAGTTAGAACATGATAAATATCGATGTTTATGAAAAAACGCATGCAAGGGGAGATAACTCTTTTATTTCAAACTCGGTTGTATTTATTTCTTTCATTTCCTTACAAATTATTAAACAGTGATTATGTTCAATCATAAAACCGAAACTATTACATACAACGAAAATATAATCATCTTAATGATATTTTCCTTATCAGTATCAAACAAGATTTATTTATCAATATGCATCAGTCAACACACTGTTATTGAGAACAGACCATAAGCTATCATATGTTTCTTCTCACACCTTGAATGAGCGACTTTGGATCTGTTTGTGACACCGAATTTGATTGATCAACTCACGAATTCCTTATTTGCACAGGAAAGGTCATCGGGACGACCCCTCGAACTGGTCAATCTTAGATCAACAGAATGACCTAATATAAACCCGTTGATTTAAATTTATTTATATTGATACGAAACTGAACAATGCACTGAATATGATTAAAGGTAATTCGTGCATTAATTTTAATTACGCTGAGGTCACCAATATTACTTGTTTCAGCATTACGCTAGCAATGGTAGCAACAATAGTAAGGCCGTTGTTAGTAAAGGTAGGTTTACAAATTTAGATATACATAGGTTTAGCACATGTACCAGCATTATCCTAAGGTGATGTTCTTGTTTGTGAAGGAAACCAAGGGAGACAACTCTAGAAGACAGGATGCAGCTGAAGGATAAGGTTGCCATAGTTACAGGGGGTGCGGGGGGTCTTGGTCTCGCTATGGTTAAAGCACTTTTAGAGAAAGGATGCAAGGTAAGACATCTCTTAGTCATATCGTTCAATATGATGGTTACATTATTTCACAAGATGGTTGCAAGTAGATAGGAGTTAGGCTACACTGTATGTAACTATAATGACATTCAGAACGATGCGAGCGAGTGTTGGCTTCAAGGGACAATTCTATCGAGGTATTTTCTGTGGAAACGAAACTCAAGGGGACATCCAATTATTACATATGTGTTATTAGTACATCATTTGAACAAAATCCAGTTGAAACCTGTTACTTTTGGTAGTAATTTTATTGATTTAATTTCGACAACTTGATAAAGAAGAGCACACATATTAAGCATTGTTAGTTTTGTCAATGGTTATCTGTAAATGTGATGGGTATATACAAAGTAAAAACATCTTGATATGTTCTATTTCTTCTCTGTTGACAGGTGTCAATATTTGACATCAACGCCACCAGGGGCAAAAGTGATCTTTCCACTTTACAAGAGAAGTATGGAAATGATCAAGTAATATTTAACTGCTGCGACGTCAGTAATGAAGTCAGCTTTAATGGTAAATACACACAAGTCGTTTAGGTTATCACTACATCTAAAAAGGAAATGATAATTAATGGTACGATTGTTGAGTTTCATTTCACCTTTAGAACATTAACATAGATACTTACTATTGCATCAATAAATCTTATTGCAAATGGTCCAGTTTCTTTTTGCAAATAATCAACGACCTTTCGACTTCCTGTGTAAATTGAAATAACAAAAGTTATCATTCTTTTTCTTTATATTTTATCTCCTATTGATTGTTCTTGTTAACTTAGTATAGTTATTACATAAATCGTGTATGTTTTGAAATATGAATTCAAAAAGAGCGTTACACATACGAGGTTATAGTCGCGCTTCAATCAAGAACATCTAGGTAAAGCAGCAAGGCAGAAGCAGCAAAGAAGCAAAACTATGCGGGAAGTTGAATCTATTCAGAAATGTTTAATTCACAGAAGCCTTCAGCGCCGTTGTCTCCAAGTACGGGAGGGTGGATATCATGGTCAACAACGCTGCTATCGTGGACGAGAAGAAGGACATTGACAAGATGCTGCTGGTCAACGTGGTCAGTCAGTTGTCCGTGCTTGTCCTACCAATGTGTAGTTCCGGAGTGTTGCTTGTTAAAGGTTTTGATTTTGGACCTGAACCTTGTTAAGTATGCATAAATTCAGGCTAAATTCAGTTTTTAACAAAAGGTCAAAAACTTTAAAGTGAACATATACAAAAGCAGCCTCAGAGAAATGGCTTTAGACCGTAGTTAACTTCAAATCTTCACTTGCTTAAGTTCAGATTGTTTTAAACTGTAGTAAAATGTAAATACGAAAAAAAAGGCTTTGATGTCGATTTTGTCTGGTGTAACTTCACCAGTGAGTTTGGAGGGTGCATTGAACGATTGTCTCTTTGGATATAAACCATCCTGAGCGTACCGGGAGTTCCCGAATTTAGGCCAATGCGAAATTAAGCCCATGGTCTTAAAACTGGAATATTTTCAGTTATGAAGACCATGGGCTTAAATGTGGATTTAATTTTTGGTGTCCCAAAATGTTTTATTCGGATTTCGACGTTTTAAAGAATGATGTTAGGGTCTTATGTTTCATATCATTTAGATTGATATTTTAATAATCTGTCCTTTTATTTCCTTCAATAGCAAATAAACAAAGAAAACACAGACATCAATTTAATGTAAATCTAACTTCATATTTACAGTCGAAATATATGAAAGATTAAATCAACGCATATTTTCATTACTATCAAAATAAGTTCCTTTTTCTGAAATTAAAATATGGGGAAAAAATATTCCCCTCCAGAACAGTGATTTCCGTTTTTAAGTCAAGCAAGTCTAAATTTGCAAAATACCTAGTCATGATGAACTAATTCACTGTGATAGTCAAAGAAATGAAAATCTTTAAAATAGGAAAATATATAAATGAAAGTTTTCAATAGACTTAATTCTAGTCTATCCTATGGGGAACTTTATGAATATGAAAATCTTGAATTGTAATCAATGTATGATTTTTAGGCTCAATTGAAATTATAATTTTTCATAAAATGGAACATGGATTCGAGAGGACCCGATGTGATCAATCAGAGTGTATCCTCATGTTACAGGGAGGAACAATCAGGGGCACCAACCTGGCCATCAAACACATGAGGCGAGACGAGGGAGGACAGGGGGGCGTGGTCGTCAATGTCTCTTCCATTGGAGGTAACTCCAGTTTGAATAAGCAAACATGTTTTCATATTTGTGTCAAATAAGTTTTTTACTTACTACAATATTGATAATATTTATGTGTAGATAGCCTACAATCAATATGTTGTACAATTAAAATAAACACTTTAACAGTCTTTCTTCCAACTAATAAGATGAATTAGGAAAAGAAAGTATATATAAGTTGTCAGTGAACAAACCAACTTTGATCACATACGGTGGATGATATTTTTGTTCCAAATTCAAGTTGTAATATGACCTGTTTTATATAATTAAATCCATGTCAATCTAACATCACTTGTTAAAAATCAGACTGTTGCTAAGCTGTGATATGAACTCTGTGTTGCTAATAAAATTACATAGCATGAACATGGAGAACAATGTCTGTATAGCATGAACGTCACGGTGCTAGGCACTAGGTATCGGCAGTTAGTCGCTATAATCAATTTAACGAGGATCGTATCTTAATGGCGCATATCATATGATGGATGACAATCGTGATTGGTAACAAATAAATGCATGCAATTGAAAATAAAGTGTAAACACAAAACAGTCACTGACGTACGTAAAGCTTGGAGAGCAAAATAAAACGTAAAAATAATCCCCCATTCGGGACTATTCACTTTTTCTTTATGAAAAACATATTTGATTTCAGTATCAATTATAAAGGTAACCTTGATAAGTCCTGGTTTCACAGGTATCGCGATCGAAAAAGTACTTATATGTGTTATAGTAATAGTATAAATGTTTTGCAGGCGTTAAGCCGTTTATAGCGCTGCCATCCTACGTGTCGACTAAACACGCAATAACGGGATTCACAAGGTCATGGGCGGTAAGTGTTGGACAGTCACTGTTCTCAGAACTGAACGGAAGGTTCCAGTCTCCAATTCAGTTGATAAATGAAATAACATCTAGACATTCATCCCGTAGTTGTGCAGTTATGTTTAGGCTTGCTAAATGGAGACTGACACGTATCAAGGCTCCAATTGTTCACAGTAATGCATCAGAACTAGAATATCCTCAAATCACAAGTAAAAATGGATTTCCTCAACATTTCTCCTTTATTATTTGAAAAAAGGAAGACAGACAGAGGAAACTGAATGTCTGTACATTTTCTAGTAATAGAAACATTGAGAAAGAATAGAATAATGTTTGAAGTATGCCCATGAATATTGTAGTAGTAACTACAACGAGCTGTTTGTGTGTTGATTTTTAAACACTTATAAAATTATTAATATTGATATAATATAAGAATAATCAACAAGTTGCAAGGAATTACGGATTATCTGTCCTGAGTAAATTATTGTGATAAAGTCCGAGCTTCAGGGAGGCGTTTGAGGCAATAATTTACAAGGGACAGATAGTTCCGAGCAGCAGCAAGTTGGTTATTGTTTTTCTTACCCGAGGTCATTTTGATGCGTGAAAACGGGAAAGAAATAGAACATTAAAAAACCATACTCAGTCGAAAAAGTTGAAATTGTACTCATGAAATACCCAATTCAGATTTTTTCTCACCTCTTTTTGATTGGCGACTGTAAGTAGTTTCCAGCTTAAACGCTAATTTGAAATATTTAATTGTTTTATTATCGCATTTCATCGCCAGGATTATTTTGATATAATGTATAACCGTTATTATTCAACGCAATGTCGCAAAAACAGAAAGAAAAAGTAAAACGTCACTAGCTTCCGATGCGTTTAAAAACGTGTAACTTAAGGTTTATGATAGCTCAACTACATGTATATCTCTCAACTGATATAAAAGATCTAAGCTTATAATGAATGGGTGTAAAAAACGTTCCGTCAACCAATTAAAATGAGACTTATTCATAGAAACACGGAAATTTCCATGACCTTTATGACTTTAATTTCTTGCATATCCTTGCTCCTTGGGTAAGAACGACAGATCTAGTTTTGTAACTGTAATTGCAACTTTAAAATTACTTGATGAAACAGAATTGTTGTTATATGAAGACACATCTATATCTAAACTAATCCAGTAAAATCAAATCAGGGTTTACTTTTTTGATATGACTTTTGATTTCAGATGAATCCCTATCTTGAGAGTATGGGCCTGCGATTTGGTCTGCTCTGTCCCTTCGCATTCGAATCGTTCATTATTCCAAATATGGAGGAGCAGATGCTGTATCCTAAAGAACATCTGGCTCTATTGGGTGACATGGGCTTTGAAACGTTAGCAAGCAACATTGTTGAACAATATATCTGAAATATATCCTAAATAGAAGATACTAGTTTCTACGTCGAAGATACTAAATCTTACAGAATCAATACTAGTTTCTACGTAGAGGATACTTGTACCTACGAAGAAGAAACTTGTTTGTACAGAGAATTCATAAGTAGAAGATACTAGTTCATACATAGGAGATACTAAGTCCCTTTAGAAGATACAACTTAATTTTAACGGTAATTTGATTTTGGAAATATGTTTCCGTTGCAGAGATTTTTCTTTATGTGGCAACAGAGTAAATGTTAAATACACGAGGAGAGTTAAGTTAAGAGAAAAATGTATCGTTTATATCAAGTAACTTGTCATCATTTCACAAATTGCTTTTTGATTGTACACTTCATGTTTAATGCCAATATGTTTGATTGCTAAATATTAGATGTTGTATGAAATCTGATTCCAGGGTTGAAAGTATCGCTGCTGGGCTCATCGAGATACTGGAGGATGATGGCAGCAACGGTGTCATGTTGTTTACTCACCACACAGAGGGCCACATCAGGAAGAAAATAGAGGTCCTCCCAGAATGAAATGAGAGAGATGTTACTTTATATCTAATCAAATGATCATGTTTCTTTATGGTATTTCTTAAAAGAGTTTTCCAAAATTGACCACACCAGAATAAACATGAAATATAAATCATTTTACATTCATCGTTGCATGTGTTTGTTATCTCTATGAATTTGAGATTTTTGTGACTGTGCCTTTGTAAAAGACATCATTTTGGAATATATTTGAGTGGAAGATAATACCGTTGTGAACTATAACTTACATGTATCTTACGTTGTCTGAGGTACATGTTGTTTGCTGCAGCTTTTAGTAAAAACCCAACATTTAAAATACAATTAATGAAAAAAGTTTCAATCACATGTTAAACTTGCGTTTTTTTGTATTATACAATTATACAATTCCTTTGTTCTGAATAGACGAATTTTAGACATAGATTCTTATGTCGATTTCAAGTTGACAGGACAGTAAGAACTCGTATCCAGGTCTGTTTTAAGATTTAAAAAAATTTAATATACTCCCATATGGTATTTCAGACTGTATATACATATGGAAAATTACATGTGTCATAAAAATGAAACAATCGTGTATACTTCTCTTTCAGTTCTACATGAAAAGTAAGGTGACCTGTCATAGCTGAATGGAATATTCTTCGTTTTAAATATAGTTTATGAAAGGTACTGACTGAGTCTGAGGTATTTGAGTCTTTGAATGATACCGCCTAGGCTGTTATTCGACTATATTTTCCAAAAAATAGAGCGATGTTCACACTTGCTGCTCACTACATCAAACCGTTTGATTTTGTGGTTAGAATGGCTTCAAGCTGGTAGCTAACAAAAGGTCCCTGATGCACGTGCGTCTCGCCGAAATGTACAACAAACTGCCATCAACTTCATGGCCACTGACTATTTAATCTGACTGAACAAAATTATAAAAAAACACACAATTCCAAGATGTTATATACAGTTAGCACCAACAATTATTTCATGAAAATACACAATTTCAAAATGAGTCATAAGTGATAAATGATTGATAACTATAGACTATAGGTCTATATAGGCAATAAAACGGTAAGGTTCATTTTCAATTGCTTATGTAAACACTCGTGAATAGTAAATTGGCAAGTTAAACGTTTGGTTCCATGTTTTGATGACGTCTTATAGATCGTGCATTGTCAACATTAAGAGTTAAAACCAAGAAAATAAGCTATACAGTATTTTTTATCAGAGTTAACTCCTCTATTGTGACCCATTGGTTGTACAAGAGAAGTCGTATTTTTGAGAAGCACATAGAACAACGTAGTGTAACATGTACACGCTTTGCGGAAATTATGTGTGTAATTCGTCTTCTAAAAGCTATATGAGTTCACCATATTCGGTATTCTCACGGCAAGATGAAAACGTAGATGAAAACATATCGTGCTACTCTCTGAGGCAGCTACTCTCTAGAAGGTAGAGATTTGTGTGCATCAACTCGTACCATGTTCCACACATCAGAAGATTTTTATTAAAATTCTTTCTATAATTTGAATTTAGAATTAGAAATACACATGGCATTTCAGATAAGTGGCATAGTAATGTTTAGTGCCGCTTGAAAGTGAAAATTTAGCGCTAAAATTCACGCAAAAATATAGAAATTGTGGCAATCTTCAGTGACGAGACTGATGTAAGTCAGTAAGTGATGAGTTATTTGCCTTATAGGTGAAATAAAATGAAATGTAATAGTTGTTGAGCAATGAAAGTTACAAAGTAGTGTACATCATGGTATTGCCAACGATTTGCATAATGATACACACTCAGGTTTCCAACACCAGAATTGTAAAACGGCATATTCATAATCATGAACAACATTTCCCACTGGCAGAGGACATAGACAATTCTGTCTGCCTGTTGTTATTCCCTTTTGTCAGAATGAAAATTCTTTTATTCCTGCAAATATAAATGTTTGAATAGGCTTAATGTTAGTTTCACCTTATAGTTTTACCGGGACATTCCAAAGTCTGCAATGCAAACAACATCGAAATGTAAGCCAACTTTTTTTCTGGTTGAGCTGTTGTCGGGCAAATACGAATGTTGAACTCTTTATGATGCGAAATACTCTGTCTGACAGACTTCTGAATATTCTAACCATTTGTATAAGAATAATTTCAAACATAAAAAAAACATTGAAAATTCGAGCTGACTCCATTTGATTAAGATGAAGAGCTCATTTCAATATTCCACTATTCCTGATTTGGATTTTCAGATTTCAAACAATTTAGATTTTTGCTTCAGAGCACCAGTAAATGATAGATGCGTGTCCCTGGTCGTATTGCTCCGAAACAGAGCCCGCCTTAAACCATAGTGGATTATTAGTTTTGTCATTGTCATTTAGCTTTTTGTTTTTGTTGCCACTAATGAAGAGACCAGAACAACTCTTAGTGTGTGGTGCTTGCTAAAGGTTTTGCTTTACTACTATTGTAATTCTCATACAATTGATCTGGTGCTCCAAACAGTATGTTCTGGTGTCCTCGCTTATGCATCATTATGCGTGTAAGTGATCGGGGCACAGTCAGTGCAGTGTTTGTTTCATATTCAATAACAGAAAACCCTCAGGGGTTTAGACCTTGTTTATACAAACAGCGTATCTTATTTGCGTTGCTTCGAAAATGAACAGAGACCTTTCTTCCTCAGACTGAGAACAAAAGGAATTTGTTTATAAAAGGTAGAAAAGAATGTAAAGCAATCAGTAAATTGATGAAAACTAATGTGTTTCAGTTTATTGCGGAATCTGTTAATTGCTTACTCAGTAACTATTGATGTAAACGTTGAGATCGTTTGAAGCATCATCTTTAACTCAAATACTGCATGAAAATGTGTACTTATAATGAAATTTTTTGACTGACTGAAAAATTTTGAGCATTTAAAAAACTTTGTATAAAAAGAATTATCAGAACATTATAATGACAAAAGAAAACGTTCGTAGCTGATAAGGAAAACAAACTAAGATTAAGACCTCATTACCTCTGACTTTCATGGCTTCCGAGAGCCTGACGATGAGTTTTCCTGACACGATGTCTCCTGACATATACACACCCCCCTCGTTATCCAACTGGATACTGAAAACTCCTGCACTACCTTCTTGGTAGTTGGTGAGCTATCACTCTTCTAGAATGGAATCCTCTCTTATGATGACCCTGTGTCACCTCTTCATTCTGGATACGTCTTTGAATATCGGTCTCACAAAGATTGTGTTCTTACACAAGGTCAGAAATAATACAACACCAATCGATTTTCGGTTCTTCTAATGCCCTTATTACATGCACACTTTACTCCTGAGCGTATAATTGCTCCTAGCAGTATTTTTACTCCTAGAAGACGATAAGTGTCGTCTCTCAAGGTGCTTATACCATAGTTTAATTTCAGGGGTAAACATATATTTAAGTGTACTTTTGGTATCCGGGTTTTGAAATTGCTGTTAAGATTGCTTTCTTAACTTGTTTTCACGTTTATTGATTTGAGTTACAGATAGACGTAAGTTACAATGAACCTGTTTCATACATGTTCAGCACTCATGGGACGTTTCTGTAAAATACTCGCTAATGATCTCCTTTATAGAAAAATATGTAGGAAAGGAAGGATTGTGTCGAGGCTCCGCTACAGAAAAGCTCCTTTATTGAGACACACAGGTAGAGTGAGAGAGACGTTTGGTAGACAGAACCTTTTCTTATATTTCTCACAGCATAGGGTCAAATCCGTTACATTCAAGATGAAACAGATACTTCCCAAAATGAGATGTGAATGCCCGTAAAGAACATTTCCCTTCCTGCAGAACAATAAAGATCCTCCCGTGGAACTATTCAACATGTTAAACACCTTTCATCTCAAGATGTCACCAACAGGGCATTGTGAACTGACAACTCTAAATAGCCATTTGAAAAGTCCTACACAGGGCACTGAATCTGGCATTGCAAAACCGTGAATAAAAAAAATCATTCGAAAAGTTGCCAGGCCTCCTGATGGGATTTGAGTTTGCTAACCTGGAATCATTACATTACCAGACCCGATAGCATCAAGAGATTCACTGAGTGTACACACAAATAGTAGTTCACCCTCTGCGTTAGGAAATATCTGATGTCTCTAGGGTTTCCGTGTTGTAATAATTAACGTTTGCCTATGAGCATGCAAAGGAGAACACCAAACATTGATTAAATTAATTGATTGTAATACATTCAATAGGATGTTTAGTACACAGGCCTAGAATAAGGAATATGTATTGTTACGGTAGAGGGGCCTTCCAGGAAACGTGTTTGAAAAAATATGGTTTTTAGGAAGGTATTAAAGAAGTCATGAAATCGTATGAAACTATCAAATGCATCACCCTATTTTTTTAAACCGTAATCATGGCAATTAATTTCAGGATGGAGACAGAGGTATAGGGTTAACGTTGAAATTATGATTGCATAAGAATCTGAAAGATGATATTTGGAACAGTTCTGGTATCAGAGCAATAGTTATTCTATCAAAGTGACAGTCAACGTTGCATAAAGAAGATTTACATTATGATTGTGACGTGACAAGATGGCGACGAGAACAAGCGTGTTACGATCGCTCTGCTAAATTTTGCCTAGGAACTTTTAAAAAGAAACCAGAAATTTATTCCATGTGCCTAATTCTGGTCTTGTAGTGATGCGAAACAACTCAGCAAGACAAAATACTGAAAAAAGAAGAAAGAAACGTAAAAAGAAGTCTTCATCTACTGACTACACGGATATCGACAACTCGTCCACGTCACAAGACATGAATCCTGCTGCAAGTGTTAATTAACCCAGCTACTGTGAGTACAAGTGATGTTGTGCGTGACTCCCTGAACACTGTATACACACCCCCTCAGGGACCACACCATACGTACGGTTTCACAACTCCCGCCGGTCAGTATCAACTTCCATACCTACCCCAAACACCCAATACCATGTCGACACCGGTTGATTCCAACTCCATTGTGCTAGCTAAACTTGAACGCATTGAGAGGTCTCTCCTCAAACTGGATGTAATTGAATCAAATGTGAATGACATTAAATCGAGGGTAACGGGGCTGGAGCTGAAAGTCCAAGGCATTGATGTTATCCAAAAACAAGTTCATGAACTTGATAAAGCTTCGCGATTCTTTAGCGATTCGTTTGATGAGTTGAAAGCTTCTAAAGCGAAAATGGAAGAAGATGTAACATCACTGAAAATGTCGCTGGGGGTAATTGATGATATTAAAGAAGAACAGATTAGACTTAGAGAAAATTTGATAGATCAACGCACACGCTCTATGCGAGACAACCTGATATTTACAAACCTACCTGAGGCTCCACATGCCTCCCCAGACCATAGCGACGCTACGTTTGAAGATTGTGAAATAACTTTACGAAAATTTATCACCGAAAAGCTTGACATGGATAGTTCCAATCTCCAATTCAAACGAGTTCACAGGATAGGTGCCAAGAGAACAAGCCAAGGTGATCGGAGACCACGCCCTATGATTGCAAAATTCCTTGTGACCCGTGATCGCGATTTAGTTAAACGTTGTGGCTATAAGCTTAAAGGTACACAATATGGTATCAGCGAGCAGTTTCCTGAAGAAATCAGCAAATACCGTAGAGAAATTCTACTGCCAGCATTCAGATCTGCGAGGAGTCAGGGGAATAAGGCATCTCTCGTCGTTGATAGGCTATATATCAATGGTAAACTGCACGAACCGTCTATGCCACCACCCTGTCGTGCCCCTCAAAGTCAACGCGGGAAGTTGACACCAGCAGGCCCCATAACGAGGCCAGCATAGGCACGGGCGTGTGGACGAACAGCGAAGTGCAATGAGAGACAGGACAGCAACTCACAGCATGGAGTAACTAGAGAAGTCGGCAAGTGCTATAAAAACTCACTTTATTATGTATGTAACAATGATAATTTGAACCATAATTATTCAGGGGACAACAATTCAACTTTTAGTGACGCAGAATCAGTGACTGCACGAGTACTTCACCCACGTGCGCTAGAACATGTGTTACTCTCAACTCGGAACATTGTGTCAACCATGTTGAACAATCTCATTTGTGTAATGAAAATATCTCTCACTCATGTGATGATAACTCTGTAAAAAAACAAACTAAGAATGTGTATCTTACTAAAGAAAGCTTTTCTGGAGATGATCTTATGACACAAGAAAGTGGCCCTAATGTTATAGCCACTGATACAAACGTTGAACCTTCGCACAACGAACTTAATTGCTTTAACATGACAAATTTCAAAATTGATAATGATCCCGATAATTCACATATATCAGAATGTGCTTTTGGCTTTGTTAGTAATGATATTGCATCGACTGAACCAATCTCATGTACTAACGGTACACTGAGCGATGGTAATCTTGACGTAGCTAGCGATAACACAGTGCCTACTGCCTACAACATAGGCAAATCCGCTGATACCTCATCCACACCATCACAAACACAGAACATGTTTCCCTTGATGATGGTTGTTCTGTTACATCATTCAATTGTATTAATAACGTCAATTTTATGAGTTTGAATGTGTGTGGCTTAAGGAACCGACTTAACTACCCTGATTTCATAGATTTTTTTAATAAGTTTGATATTGTATGTTTACAAGAAACCAAAACTGACAATTTAGATGATATCTATATAGATGATTATAGAATATACTTTAAGAATAGACATAGTGGTCTGAGACGCTCTGGTGGTTTGGGTCTAGCAGTTAGGAACAAGTACTCTTCCTATGTTTCTCCTATTGATGATTATCAAGGTGAATATGACATCTGGTTTAGAATATCGAAAGAACTTCTAAATGTTAGTCAGGATATGATTCTTGGTATTGTATATCTTCCTCCGGAAGGGTCACGGTAAGCATCAACGGATATGTTCGTAGATCTGGAACGTTCGCTTCTGTATATGTTCTCGGAGACAGAACTGGTGTCAGTTGTAGGTGACTTTAATGCCAGAACGGGGTCGCTGATTGACTATTCCAAACTTGATGATAACATGTTGGATGCTCTAGTCTAGATATGAATGTTGAGGAGTTATCTCGCGAGTTCGATCCCGAAACTAGTCTGACGGACTTAAACATACCTTTAACCCGGAAAACCAAAGATAAACGTGTGAATAGCTACGGTAAATCAATCATAGAACTTTGTCAACACTTTAATCTTTTTATTTGTAATGGCCGAATTGGAGACGAAGCGCTAGAAGGAGGCTATACTTATAAGATCAAAGTACAATTGATTATTTACTCGCGTCACCAAAATGCTTGGAAATTCTAGAAAACATGAAAGTTGAAACATTCTCTCCATTTTATTCGGATGTGCATTCGCCCCTGTTATTTGCTTTCTCTGGTAATATCATCAAAAACCAGGCTAATACCGAAAAAGCATCAAACACAAACGCAAATGAAAAACCGAAGCGATATGATCAAAGTAGATCGGATTTATACTGTTCACAAATTGACACGGAACTGGTACATAAACTCACATTAATTACGTCAGAAGCTTTGCACGACCGAGCTAAAGCTAGCGACATCCGTGGCCGCTAGAGCGCGCACGCAAGCACAAATCTAGTGAGAGCGCGATCGGCAACCTCATCGACAGCCCTACCTCGTTACGCACTACGGTGCTAAAATTACTTGACCTAAAAAATCATGACTTACTTATTCAAATAGTAGAAAGATCGCTGTTTGCGTATTTCGTAAAATCGTGTTTGGGAAACGAAGAAAAGAATACAATTTTAAAAGTGAGAAGTCTGTCTTAGTGATAACAAGTAAATGTTGTGAATATACGCTGTTTTTATGAAGGTTTTAAGTTAGATCAGAGGTCAAACTAATGATATTAGTGGTCATATTTTTTACTTTTTCACGTAGATGGTTAGTTTTTATGAAAAACTCTACCCACCAAATTGAGCAAGGGAGCTAACTCACTTCAATCACTTGCAGTCCATACTCGCGGGTGTTCTACTGTTACTAATTATAGATTTTGGGTTTCCCACAGGGAAAGAAATAGATAAGTAAACAATTTATTTATAAGAGTTTTGTTGAAATATTTAATACTTTAACACAATACCTGGTACTTAAATTGTATATCCTTTTTCACAATAAATTTTATATGAATTTTATTCATCTCAATTTCATTAATTAAAATACAGAGAAATATTAACATCAATATCCAATAGACCATAATTCTTGAAATAGCTCCATGTTTTATTTGAATACGGTTATTTTCCTTATATTAAAAAAGAGTTTATGTTATTTCAAATTTTGTATGATATATTTCAAATAGGTCATTCTTTTCTTCCTTGAAATTTTTAAAGAAGAAGAATGATAGCCAAAATAAAAATTCAGTGAAAGGTATTCATAAGAAACTTTTTTCAACGAATATTGATATATTTGATATCAGAAGACACCAGGGTGAGATTATATTTATCATCCAAAATCATTTTTCTTCACATTTGCATGAAAAATGTACATCATTGAACACTGCATAGCTCTAAAACTCATAAATCGTAACATCATGGTATTAATGATGTCTTAGCATTGTGACGTCATTACTGATGATGCAAAACATTTGTGATGTCATGTCCCTTCTGATGACAGGGCATTGTTCAAAATCTATTGTCAAAGCGATAAATCCTAGGAGATATTTCTTGATCTTCCACAAGCCATATCTCCTGTTGAACCCAGTTTTGGATGATAAATCGGGTTTAACAATTGTAAATAATTCTCAATACATGAAGCGATGTTGTTTAATAGGTACAATATATAATCTTCCTGTAAGAAATATGCAAATGCAAATCGTGAATAAACATATTGGAAACAAAACGAGGTGAAATGATTTTGAATCTTTATCAGTCACTGGTGACTGTTAACAATTATTTTCTGACATCAAAATCAATATTGTGCTGTAGTATCCTCCAGATGTCATGGTGTTACCGGCCTTTTCTAAAACAAACTCATTGTCAATATGATCTGGTTTCTTGTTTATATTTTGCAGGATTTCTAGCTGTTGTAGACAGGCTGCATTACTTTGGATCTTGCTGGTTAACCTGTCAACTCATGAATTAATGTCAATACCATAGAAATCACATTTAATATTATTCCTGATGTCTGTTCCCTAAAATTAGCCCCGGTTTATGACTTAGGGCATTTTTTTTATGTTGACCTAAAATTATTGACTTTTTATGTTGGGGGTACCTGTGTTTGAATCATATTTTCTCTTAAACATTGCGACTTTATTTTCATGTCATGATGATATTCTGGAAATGAAAGTCAGCAGTACACTTTGTAATCAGATATTCATGAATATTTCCATTAGTAAACATATAATGGACTGAGGTTATGTTGTTGCCAAAACTGAAATCGTTGCATTTTTTATCCTCATTTTCGTGATTCAGTCTTTTGGACTGGTGCTGATTTTATGATATACAGACAGACAAACATTATCCTTTTGCAATATATACAGCTTAAGCAAGAGAAAAAATATATTTTGGTTAATATACTTTGACTTAGTAAAAATGACTGGATGTTGCTACTAAAGCATCTGAAATTATTACCGATACAACGACACAACTAAGAAAAGTTCTCGTGAACGCCGCCCGAAATACTTTTGGCGTCAGATCTATGAAACGAAAACGTTTATCAAAAACCAAAAAGGCTAATAAACCTTGGTATGGAAAAGAATGCCATTCCAAGAGAAAAAAATATTCTAAGGCTAGAAAGCGTTTCCGAAAAAACAAAAGTTCATTAAACCACGCGTACCTACGACATACTACAAAAGAATACAAAAAGTGCATGCATAAACACTTAAGAAAATACAAAGATACAATTTGTGACTTGTTCAGAAATCAACAACGTAAATCGCCTAGAGAATTCTGGCGCGCTCTATATAATAAGAAACGTGTAAATGATACTGAAAAAGATACCCCAAGCCTAGATGAATTTTATACATTCTATGAGCACTTAAACTCTAATCGACATCAAGGAGATGCCGGCTACGTAAACGAAGAAACTGAATTTGATAATGATATATTGAATAAAGACTTCACGCAAGACGAACTATTAAAAGTTTTAAAAAAGCTTAAAAGAAATAAAGCTGCGGGGTTGGATCAAATCGAAAATGACTACATGCATATACTAGGCCCTTGTTTGGTAAACCTCTTTAACTTGATTATTGCTACGGGTATTATTCCTGAAGAATGGCTTACAGGTGTGATACGACCGATTTATAAAGGTAAAGGTGCCAAAACTGACACTAATTCATATCGACCAATAACAATCCTGAGTTGTCTTGGTAAATTTTTCACAGGTGTCTTGAATTCTAGACTTACGGAATATTTAGAGTCAAATTCGATCTTATCCAACTGTCAAGCAGGTTTTAGAGCTGGATACTCGACAATTGATAATATGTATATAATGACACTAGTGACCGATGTACTGAAATTTAGTAAACAGAAACTTTACTGTGCATTCATAGATTTTTCAAAAGCATTCGACAATGTCTGGAGACTTGGACTTTGGACTAAATTATATAATAGTGGTATTACTGGAAGATTCCTATGTCTTGTTAAAAATATGTATCAGAATATCAAATCATGTATACAACTAAATGATGATATTTCAGACTTTTTTCCCAGTCATTCCGGGGTTCGACAAGGAGAAAATCTGTCGCCTCTATTATTCTGTATGTATCTCAATGATATTGAAGCGTGGATGAAACGAGATAAATGTGAACGTGTAAATGTAAATGGGGTGAACGTCTCTGGTTTGAATGATAATGTTTCTCTGTATATGAAACTGTTGTTGTTATTATATGCGGACGACACAGTCCTGTTTGCAACAGACCCCAAGTCTCTACAACACTCACTTAACTCATTCAAAGCATATTGCGATAAATGGAAACTTGATATTAATATTAATAAGACTAAGATAGTTATATTTGGAAGTGGCAAGAGAAGAGTTAATAAATTATCGTTTTTTATCAATGATAAGGAACTTGAGATTGTTGACAATTATTGTTATCTGGGATTTGTATTTCATAAAAATAGGAAGTTCAATCTTGGTTTGAAATCTTTAGCTGTGAATGCTACGAAGTGTATGTATATTCTTTTAAGAAATGCCCGTAATTTGGATTTACCGCTAGACTGCACTATCAAGGCCTTTGATGTAATGGTCCTCCCAATACTGTTATATGGAGCCGAGTTCTGGGGTTACTCAAATATAAATATTTTAGAAAAAGTACATTTGAAATTCCTGAAATTGGCAGCAGGACTCAAAATGTCAACGCCAAGTTTTATGGTATATGGTGAACTCGGTCGAAAACCGATAGACATTTTGATAAGCAAAAGAATGATACACTTCTGGCATAAACAGGTATCTGAATCCAATAAAATATCTTCTGATATTGTAAACTTAATCACTTCAGATGTATATGATAGTTATCAATCACCTTGGGTTAAACACATTGAGTCAATATTAAATAACTGTGGCCTCTCATATGTTTTGTTGTTTCCGAATCTTTATGACAGGCAGTGGCTAGTTTCTACAATAGAGACGATCCTTAGTGATCAATTCTACCAGTCATGGCACAGTTCTATTGATAGTAGTTCTAAAGGCTTTTATTATAAGTATTACAAAACATCACTCTCTTTTGAACACTACCTTTATCTTCCAAAATATATTGCATATCCCTTACTAAAATTCAGGACAACGAATCATAAATTGCCAGTTGAAAAAGGTCGCTGGAAAAATATACCAAAAGAAAATAGAACCTGTCAATTATGTAATTCAACATCAGTTGCAGATGAATTACATTATATTTTCCATTGTAGCATCCTTGAATCCCTAAGAACGAACACTTTGCCATCTAAATATCTTATAAACCGCACTAAACACTCATTCGGATTACTATTCTCAACGAAGAAAATAACAGAATTGAAATCCTTGACTAAATTTATAAATATCATCTTAAGATATGTTTCATGAGCACTTTCTTTTCATATCTTGTATATTGTTGTACTGTGTAACAAACCATCTTGTCCACTACTGTATTGTATCTATTTTATTGTAATGTAATCTTATACCACCATTGGTGGTCTTATGGATAATAAAGAATCTTGAATCTTGAATCTTGATAGGTAAATAATCATTTCATAAAGATGACGAGCAATGGTATAGGTAGACAATAGGTTAAGTGAAGACAGGCAATGTTTAAGGAAAGAGTTGTTATTATGTTGTTCAAAAAGATGAAAAATGCTATAGGTAATAATATTCATTGCAAAGAAACGACAGGAAATATTGTTGCAAAAGAAAATGGTAAAGATTTACAGTTATAAGTTTAAAAAAAAAGGCAATTCTATAGGTTTATGGTAAATATCACATTGACGATTGAATCATAGACCAAATCAAATTGTCTGTATACGGTGTATGAAAAAACAACACTTCAAAACCAATGCAAAATCATACATAGGACACCGGTGATTCAAAGGATTAAGCATTAAACAGAGTCCATACAAGTGATTTGACCTTAACCTCGATAGTGTTATCAACACCGCTGTCCGTTGACCTTTGTCACCCTTGTCACACCTACCTACAAAAACCAGGTGAGAGGTCTCTTATTGATAGCTGCACTAACGTTTTTTATACGATATGGTTGAAATAGATAACGCTGACGGTTATCACAGATATTCACTAGGCTGACGTCATTATTTCACATACATCATAACGTTAAAGTTGAAAGTGCTGTTCATTCTAAAATGAAAATGTCAATATTAATGGAATCTGAAGTTGAACATGTGTAAATGATGTCCAGCGTGATTAACCGTCACTTCTTAACAATGGTTTAATTCTATTTTCACATCACGATTATTTTAAGTGCAGATGAAGATTATAATGGCGAAATTGTTGGTAAGACAATTTTAAACCAGTTATTATTGATTGGTAATCTGGCGCCAAATCTGCCGTATGCCACCGGAAGTAAAGGAAGCAGTAAAGCACTTTAATGGCAACTGGCCTAAGCACAAGGCGAGTGCTAGATATGCCAGTTTGAAATACAGGGGAACCCGGAGTATAATGACGGACAACTATCTTCTGTATGACATTCCACAATTATTTTTAGCGACATGAATTCTTTTGATGAAAATATATCCACATGTCAACATGATTTATATGAGTTATATAAAGTTAAAGTAAAGCATGAATCAATAGATACAATTTGCATTTGTGTTGTAATGAAAATAATAATATTGTAAATGTTTGCATGTTTCAAGAAAACCTATTGACATGAATTAAAAGTATGAACATGTAATATGAAAATGACTTCAAAGGTTACATGAAGGTCCATCTGTTCTGTCTATTCTGTCTTTTGTGTTCTTTCATTAACTTTCCTGCGACCTTTTTTATTCTTTGAAATGACAAATTAAACTAAAGACAAGAGATATGTAAGTAAGTGCAATACGATGAAAATTACAAGGCATAGCCGAGACAGGTTCACTTTATTGAACCGGAGGGTGGGTTTTCAGGAGGTCAGATATCTGAAAATAACTACCTCTAACATTGACCAGATTATCCACCTGTGGTCGCTATGATCAAGGATAAGGGCTTCTTGAGACATAGGGTTGATTAACATTTGTATTGGTGACAATCAACAACCTATTGTTAAAAGGGAGAGTTTATGAAACTGAACATTGCACTAAATATGATTATATACAATGCTTTCATTCATTTTAATTACGCTGAGGCCACCAATACTACACGTTTTAGTATAGCAAAGCAAAGGTAATGAAGCCGATGTTAGTAAAGGTAGTTAACAAATTTAGATATACATACATGTAGGTTAAGCACATGTGTCAGCAGTACCCTAAGGTGATGATCTTGTTGAAGGAATCCAAGGGAGACAACTCTAGAAGACAGGATGCAGCTGAAGGATAAGGTTGCCATAGTTACAGGGGGTGCGGGGGGTCTTGGCCTCGCTATGGTTAAAGCACTTTTAGAGAAAGGATGCAAGGTAAGACATCTCTTTGTCATATCGTTAAATATGATGGTTACATTATATCATAAGATGGTTAAAAGTAACGTGATGGAGGAGATTCAGCTTATATTACAAACACAATATTGCAAACAATGAAATTTAAGCTAATCCATATCGAGGACATTTCACTTCATTTCAAGACTAATAGAGTTAACACATGTTGTTTCCTTAGAATAAGTATTGAATTTTCATACATTCTTTAGAAATGTGAACACTTGATATGTATATACAAAGTAAAATAATCTTGATGTTCTATATCTTCTCTGTTGACAGGTGTCAATATTTGACATCAACGCCACCAGGGGCCAAAGTAATCTTTCTTCTTTACAAGAGAAGTATGGAAATGATCTAGTAATGTTTAACTGCTGCGACGTTACTGATGAAGTCAGCTTTAATGGTAAATAATAACCAGGCGTTTTTTTCACAGAAGTCGTTAAAGACCCCTATTCAAACTGCAATATTTTAAAAAGTATTTTTACTGGATTCGTGTTTTTTTGCAATATTATGCGACCAACAATGAGAAGATCGGACCAAAATTCATTAAAAAGGAGACAGTATACCAAAATGACCGAAACGTAAGCTTTGGCATTTCAACATGAAGGAAAATCAAGTTCTGGTTCCTAAATATACGCTTGAAAGCCGTCTATGTCCTCATTACTAGATTTTTCTTTCTTTTTTTCAAATTAGGCACTAGTCAGGCCTTCATCGCACACAATTGCAGTAAAACATATACACTAATAAGGTTGATGTCACCGAAAGCAGGTTCATTAAAAGCTATGGCACTTTTGTAGAGGGTACTATACTTTGAACATCGAATTAAGTATTTTATTGTTGATTGAAACATTGTATATATATGATATCACACTTTAGATGCAAGATTTTTCTACCAAGTGACGTATTTCTTTTCTCATTACGAACCGAATGCAAGAATTACAATTTGGCTTTATCGTTTACCACTACATCCAAATAAAGAAAAATATAATTGATTGTATAATCGTTGGGTGTCATCGTTGCATTAGAACAGTAAACATGATATAACTTCTATTGCATCAATAAATATCATCGCAAAGTAAGGTCATCCCCCCCCCCCCCCCTCACAAAAAAAAAATTCTGGTCTTTATACTAAGGCAAAATGATGCGATGACGTCGATTTTTTTCCAATTTATTTTCATTATTGAACATGAGCAAAAAAGCATTAAACGTAACCATTGAATTCCTTTTTCACTGCGCCTATGAAGACACCCATGAACAGTACCTAGTTACATTTTAAGAACCTGCATTTCAATGTAATTCTAGGCCATGAGACTAAATTTCCATATTTCCCTTTGTCAACATCTTAAAAAAAAGGCTTGATGCGGGGGTTTGAAACTGAAGCAGGCGGAAACCAGAAATAAAGTACTTTTTACCTAGGCATAACAAGTATCTTACTGCAAATAATCATCGACTATTTGACTTGCTGTGTAAATTAAAATAACAAAATTTATCAATTTTCTTTTACATCTATATATAATCTCCTATTGAATATCTTTTTTTCCTTATAGTATCGTAACTTTATAGAAGTCTTATTTGTTTAAAAATCTGTTATTTAAAGAGTTTTTAACAAATGAGAGCTTAAAGTGGCGCTTCAATCAAGAACATTTAGGAAAAGCAGCAAGGCAGAAGCAGAGCGAAACTGCGGGAAGTTGAATCTATTCAGAAATGTTTACTTCACAGAAGCCTTCAGCGCCGTTGTCTCCAAGTACGGGAGGGTGGATATCATGGTCAACAACGCTGCTATCGTGGACGAGAAGAAGGACATTGACAAGATGCTGCTGGTCAACGTGGTCAGTCAGATGTCCGTGCTTGTCCTACCAATGTGTAGTTCCGGGGTGTTGCTTGTTAAAGGTTTTACTTTGTAATGGTAAAATTGTTTTTACCTGTGGTATGGATGCTAGACGTGCGAAAATAAATGTTTTGATGTCGACTTCACAGCCGATTTTAGAGGGTGCATTGTGATACACAATCTCTCTTTGGATATATTCTGAGTGGTATTCTGCTTCATGACTGTGTAGTATATAGGAGCCTTAAATACAGTCTAGGTCCTCGGTCAGCAAGTCTAGATTGACTCAATACAATGTCATGACCATTTCACTGACATAGTCAAAGAACACTTGTGCAAATGTTTCAAATATTCAAAACACTAAAATTCTAGTCTATCCTAAAGGGCACTTTATGAATTGTAATATATATGATTTCTAGGCTCAATTGAAATGGAACATGGATCCGAGAGGATGTGATCAATCAGAGTGTATCCTCATGTTACAGGGAGGAACAATCAGGGGCACCAACCTGGCCATCAAACATATGAGGAGAGACGAGGGAGGACAGGGGGGCGTGGTCGTCAATGTTTCTTCAATTGGAGGTGATTCAAGTTTGAATTTGCAAACCTCTTTTTTCCAAATTTGTGTCAATAAGTGTTTTTCTTGATACAATATTGATAATGTTTATGCGTCAATAGCCTACCACCCATGTGTTGATCATGTTAAAAAAACACTAAAAGTCCACCGATTAGATAGAGGAATTTTGTAAAAAAAAACCACTTTAATATGTTGTTAGTGAAGAAACTAACTTTAATTGGTATAGCATGAACAATGCAAGGTATCCACGGTTACTCGCAAGCGCTTTCTATAATCAATTTACTGAAGATCGCATATTGATGACCTATATCCAATGGATTTTAAAGGTTATAAAGTTATTCGATCGAAAAAGAACTTATCTGTTATAGTTGATAGTATAAATGTTTTGCAGGCGTCAGGCCATTCTTTGCCCTGCCATCCTACGTGTCGACTAAACACGCAGTAACGGGATACACAAGGTCATGGGCGGTAAGTGTTTGATCCCCTGGTTGTGCAGTTATATCAAGAGTTGTTTAATCAAACACCCATCTCTATCAAAGGTTCCAATGGTGAAGTAGCAGAACCAGAAGTTCCCAAATTCACAAGTTGAGATAACTTTATGGTGCAAATATGTGCATTTCATTGGATTCTTAAGTCATTTTTCTTTTGTGAAAGGAATAATTTAGTTGCAATGACATGATTTCCTTAACATTTCTTGTTCATTATTTGAAAAAGGATGCCAGATTGACGGAAACTGAATGCCTTGCATTGTCTAGTAAAAGTAACATTGAGAAGGAATAATGTACTTTTTGATGTAGGCATATGCTGATGAATCTAGTAGTCGTAACTACAACGAGCTGTAAGTGTTGTTTTTTAAATACTCTGTCATTATTTCCTTTTCAATAATTTTGCAATCACATTCAGTTTTGTTACTATTGCAACTTTAAAGAGGCAGTACCACGTTTTAGGGGCAAAAAGATGTCAGGAAAATCAAAAAGAATGGTTCCAGTTGAAAGACGATTTATCTAGACTAAATGAAGCAGTAATAAATAAAATATATAATGTAAAATTCGGCCATGCGATTCCCTTTTCTTACACAAAATGAATAAGAGGTGTTCACACAAAAAAATGGCTTTCTATGACTTTACTAGAATCTTAATAATTTGTTCACTGACTTTGGATTATTGATTATTTTAATGAGATTTTGACACTATCAAAATAATATATTTAGCATTAACGTGAAACATTTAAAAAAATTTGTTTTCAAAACCCCCGTGCTACTGCCCCTTTAAAGGAGGTCGAATAACAGAAGCGTTGATATGTAAAGACATATCTGTATTTCATCAAAAAACTTAAATCAGGAAACTCAAGGATAAATTTTTCGATATGAGTTTTGATTTCAGATGAATCCCTATCTTGAGAGTATGGGCCTGCGATTTGGTCTGCTCTGTCCCTTCGCATTCGAATCGTTCATTATTCCCAATGTCGAAGAACAGATGCTGTATTCTAAAGAACATATGGATCTATTAGGTCACATTGGCCGTGAAACGTAAGCAAGCAACATCATGGAACAATATATATGATATGAGAATTGTGTTCAGGTCTTACATACGAAATACCAAGTAATTCTAGGCTACGTTATGTTTTCGTAGGAGACAATGAGCGTATCTATGAAGAAGATACTATGCCCTAGGACATACTCGGTCCAAAAGAAGATACTAAAGCATAAATCATATAAATACTTGTTTCTATAAAACTATACTTGGTACTTCTAGGATATACGAGTACTAGTTTATTTAAGAAGATACTAAGCCCTTCTTGGAGATGCTCTGTCCAAAAGAAGGGATATGTCAACTAGTTTCTACGTAGAAGATACTGGGTTTTATATCGAGGATACTAGTTACTACGTCGAAGATGCTAGTTCCTACAAAAAAAGATACCAAGTCCTTCTAGAAGATATAACTTCATTTTGATTGTAACTTGGTTTTGAAAAAAGTTCTTTGGAAGAAACTGTTAATCTTTATGTAGCAACAGAGTAAGAGGTAAATACACGAGGAGAGTTAAGTCAAGAGAAACATGTATCGTTTAATATCAAGCTTCAATGTACTTATCATCATTTCAAAAGTTGCATTTTAATTGTAATGACAATACATAAGATTGTTATATGTTAGATGTTGTATGAAATCTGATTCCAGGGTTGAAAATATCGCTGCTGGGCTCATCGAAATACTGGAGGATGATGGCAGCAACGGTGTCATGTTGTTTACTCACCCCACAGAGGGCCACATCAGGAAGAAAATAGAGGTCCTCCCAGAATGAAATGAGAGATACGTTATTTAATCAAATGATAATGCTTCTTCAGCATTTCTTATAAAGATGTTAATTGGGACAATCGTGAAATATAAATAATTTTATTTTCTTCGATGCATGTGTTTGTTATCTCTATGAATTTGATATTTCTTTAGGCTGTGCCTTTGTAATGTTTTTTAAAAATGTATCATTTAAGAAAATTATAAATGGACGATATAGATGTTTTCCTATTTGAGGTAATACCCTTATGGATAATAACTTGTGTTATGTAGTCTGAGGTATATGTCATTTGCTGTAGCTTTAAATAAAACCAAACACCTAAAAACTCCGAGCGGTGTGCTGTGCTCCCTTCTGATTGGATTAACAAGGTCATGTGACCGGTATCGATTTCAATGAAAGTGGAGGTTATACAAGATAATCATACGAGTTTCAAACAGGTTATAAGTTCATTTCTTGAAAACATTAATGTAATGGGCTTTAATCACATGTTTAACATGTGTCATTTGTATGATATATATTGCAATTTCTTTATTCTAAACACATGTAGACGAAGTTTTGACATAGATTGTTATGTCGTTTTCAAATTGGCAGGACATTAGAACTTGTCTGTTCTAGGTTTGTTTTAAGAATTTTTTGAAAAACAGTATTTATACGGGTTTTTTTTTTGTCATTTGGGGATGAACAATTAATTAATATACAACCATATGGTATTTCGGACAGCATAAACATATGCCAAATAATATATGTAATAAAAAGTGGCTTAAAACTGTCGTATATCATTGTTTTTTGGTTGTTTACGAAACGTAAGGTGACCTGACACAGCTGCATGCAAAATCTTTATGGAATATTATTCATTTTAAATATAGTGTATGAAAGGTACCGACTGAGTCCGAGGTATTTGAGTCTTTGAATGATAACGCCTTGGTTGTTACAAGCCGATATGTCCATATATGACGATGGTTCATTTAACTTGAAACCAAGGTCGATAACAGAAGGATTTTTGAAGCGAGTTTGTATTTTAGCAGGTCGCTTACATAAGGCTCGTGCAGTTCCTGTTGCACGTGCATCTCGCTGAAATGTACAACCATGCAATTGCCATCAACTTCATGGTCATTGACTATGTAATCTGAGTGTACAAATTGAAAAAATACATGACACAACAAGACTTTAATATGTTTTCATACTATAAGCACCAAAGATTATTTGATGAAAATACACAATTTACATATACGATAATCGATAACTCTTCTTATGCAATAAAACTACACTGGGGTATCTTTTTAGATTTGTTATGTAAATATTCATGTATAGTATATTATTGGCAGCAGGTTAAAAGTTAGATTCCATGTTTTGATTTAAACATCTGTTAACCTCCTTAATGTATAAATTACCATTATAGTGAATTTCTTCATTAAGATTCAAGATACATATTTTATGAAAGATTATACTGAAAACGTACTTTGTTTCCCCTGAGAGCGCACTCTGCCCCGGGTGTTGTATTTAAAGTTCATGGCTGTATATTATGTGGTATGTTTCTTGAACATCTTGGATCGTGTATTGCCGTCGACAATAAGAGTTGATTTTAAACCGAGAAAATAAGCTAGTCAATATTTTTGTTATCACAATTAGGTCCTCTATTGTGACTCAGGAGTCGTATTATTGAAAAGCACATACTACATTTTTCAACGCAACGTTAAATGTACAAGTATTGGGAACATTATGTGTGTATTTTCCACTTCTGATAGCTTCTCGGCATTATCTGAGACGACCTATACTAACCAGTTATTCATTTAAACTTAAAAGCTCCCTCTTGTTTCTGACACGACATAATCCTTACGTTAAAAGGGAAAAGGGAAGCACTCGTAAAAGGAATCATTTCACGCCACTATAAAGAGGGCAATGAGATTGTTTCAAATTTGTACATGTATGCATCCCAGAAAGCATTAACATTAATATAGATGTAATGGTCATTGAAAGCATGCGAAAGTGAGAGATTAAAATAGACATTCATTTAAGTTGTCTGACTGTTTTAATCTTTCCTGTTACAACTGTTCAGTGATTGTAAAACGGAATTCTATCGTGTGAAAGAAAAGGAAAAACACATGAAAAGTTGATTCTAGACACCTTGAAAAGGTATTGCAACACCTGCATTTTTGATGATAAAGAATGAATAAGAATATATGACGAGGATCATTTAATAAGGATCTAAGGCCCTTTTCTCAAGGATTTAATACATGAGTATTTTTACACACGATGTAGATATACATACATGTATACAAGTAATTAAACTTTCTGTTCTTTTGTAATTAAGAAATAAATTGTATTTGTTCTATACATTGGCCCTACAGCCATGCATACATTATATAAACAAAAGGTATGAATAGCATCATTTAGTGGCAGATTTCTTGATATTAAGACGTTTTGGCTCTATTTTATGACATGAGAATGTACTCTCCTGAATTATCAGCGTATTTCTCTACTTACAAACAATATCTTTAAGATGAAGTAATACTAATGAACCTGTTTAAATCACTGAACATTTATAATTTTAGGTTTGACTTAGCAAGCATTTACAAACCGCTTCCTTCAGTACGCAAGTTATTTGATTCATTCAGGATTTACAGAAAATGCCTGCGTAGCTGTACAAAAACATTTAAACATATTGGGGTTTAAGGATTTTTGAGAAAAATACGCAGATACGCTGCTTATCTTGAGCACTCCAGATTAGTGGTTCACATTGTTAAAGAATCTTTTGAGAACGATCAGTGGACAGTACTTTCTACATTGAGCAGGGTGACAAGTACTACTGGATGAATAGAGGCACATTTGAAGAAAGTCTCACTGAAAGCAGTCGAATGAGCATTGTACAAGATGAGACTGAATTCCATGCTTTGAATCTGAGGAATGAAATCGATAGGACTAATCTATCAAAATGAGTGAAGAAATTTTTATCAACGTCTGTTAATGTTAATGTCATCTTTTGAAAAGGACTCTTCCTAATACCAATCGTCATATACTTCATACGCCTCCGCTATAATGGAAAAGGGATATAGATTGTGGTTCTTGGTTTAACCTTCTTAGATTCTGTAACTAGTGAGTATTCCTTGTTCATTTTCCTAACTCGGATCATAACAGATGTTGCATTTTACTTTTTATAAATTGATGGTTCTTATATCATTTATGTTCCCAAGAGTTTACAAACTTTATATTTATTAAAAAGTATGTAGCTACAAACAACCTAGCAGTTTTCGAACACAAACTAATATTTATCACCATCACTTATCACAATTACCAATTTAGTTAAGATATCTTGATGGTACCATGCTAAATGAAAGAAAATCACCAAATTACCATTTCGTATTAATAGATAATGCGGTTTTGCATACAGGAGTAAAATATTTCCTAATCTCATGACACAATTATCATAGTGTGTGTTAATACCTATATGTAAAATTACATTGACATGACCTCCTGAGGTTGTGTAAATTTGCTCCTAGTGCAAAAATACTCATGTATATATGTAATAGCGTTCTCATTACACTTTAACATACCTTAAAAACATTTACAAAAGTAAATACACTCATGTACGTAAATCCGTACATGAGAAAAGGGAATAAGTTATTTAGAATGTTTTCAAACTATAACCATTTCTGAAAAGGGGGAAACCAATACACTCTTCTGTAATTGCCTGGTTTATCATTTTAGAAACAATAGAAGGAAGAACTTTAGAAGTTTCTCTTGTAAAGCAATGTTCCATAAGGAGGGTTTGTTGAATGACGGAAGGCACAAAACACTTTGAAACCACCGCTCTCACCAAAAAATGTATTGTGGCATAACCTATGTTCACAGTCCCTCTACAGTTCCTACAGCATTGTTCAGGCCCGTAGCAAAAGGTTTCATATGAAACAATGGTGTTTGTAGCTGATCTGTCTAATATAATAAATAAAAACTTTTAAAAGTTTGAATAAACAGGTATTGTCAAGAGTATTCCTTTGCCCATATTACCTTTTCCATGTATTGGTGTTCTTGTTTTAAATAAGGTTTATAATGACTTCCTCACGACAGACTATCAGGATATTTGATATTTAAATGTGGAAATATTATATATTTGAAGGTTAGATATATGACTCTTTGCTGTAAATCAACCTTTTACCTTCTCCAGGGGATACCATATCGAAAGCTTTATGAATCAATCCAATGATATTATATACCATTGGGTTTCTCTTGTCTCAACCAAAGCAACCTAGAACCAAACTATTCTGCTGAAAGATGGTTTTAGATGAAAGTCGAATCAGATTGATCCTATATTTGCAATCCATGGTTTCTGATGACCAGTCTTCATTGTAGAAAAACATACATGACACCATGAGGCTGAATTTCAACATATTTATTCACTTTCTCCCTCTTCATTACATAATTACAAATGCATATGACAGAAGTACATGATATAAATAAGACAGCAGTATGAACATGCACACATCCATACAGTCTGCTTGAGATATGTACAACTCGTCAACACAGACTGTCAACACAGTGTATCTATATAGACTCTTTGCATATTCTCACATTCTTATATGTACCTTGTAGGTATGAGAGTTATCAATATTCAATATTTTGTATATAAACGTTATCATAAATCTGTTTTGTTATCATTATTGACTATTTTAATGACATAATTCGTTTCTAAACATTTATAAATTTAATTAAATAGCTAAAAATGGGACAACAAACACTTCTTATTATTTCATTTATGAAGAAAAATTACTTCAGGTTCCTATTATGGCTGAAAGGTAAAATGTCTAATTGGCAATTTTTTTATCTGTAACCCTGGTTCTTTTATATTTCCCTCATTTACATAGATAATGTTTTGACAAAATATCTTGCACACCTGTTTATTTAATTTATTGTTGTGACAAAGATCGTATGTATGCTGACACACCTTTCCAAAAGCAAAATAACCATGAAAAGAACAGATTTTATGGTTTTTAATTTCTTAGCATGAGAAAATTTGTTTCGCACCCCTAATTGTTAGAAAGGGATGAGAAATATTTGATTATGCTTGTTAAACGGCAGTGTCATTTTTTTCTTGGAAAGTAACCTACATTGCAATAACAAAGTTGTATAGTTATATATACCTGATACCTTGCCTATGACGTCATAATGTAATGCCGTCATAATGTTCACGACGGCGTTGCCTGACAACGTCATTATCCGTTATGCCTGAAGAGGCTTGTAAAGCTGAAAGCGCTTGCCATTATAATTAATGGATCATTACTTCTAACTTCGAACTTTTATATATAAATATATATATATATTGTCCTCATGCACAACCTCAACAAAACTGCATCTCTTTGTGTTACCACAAAATGTTCTTGAAGGCAGAGTATTTGACCAAACTGTAAAACGGAATATGCAAACTGGCAAATAAATAAAGATGATATTTGTGGATGACATATCCCACAGGTGCCTACTAAATCAGAATAATGTTAACCTTTCTTAAAACCATGTAACCAAGTCTTCTTTTGAACTTTGAATTCTGTTTCCAATGAAATTAAACTTCTGAAGAAGTTGAAATTCCAAAACCACTAATCCACAAACCAAGTTATAATAAGGTAGGTGTAACTTTTGATGACGAAATGATCATTGGTTAGACAGGACAGTCGATCGGAAGGACAGATGGACAGGGCAATTACCCTATCCCCTGCTATTCATACTGGTTGGATGAGTATTACATAAAAAGGTTTTATTCAGTTTAAGTATGATTATACATTGCCTTCCAGAACATGAAATTCCCTGTGCAGTTCAGTGTACACTGAATTTTTCATACTTTTGTGATCACCTGTTGAGATGCCTCTCTCCTCAGAGTAAAGTTAGACTGAACAGGTAGGGGACCTATCATTCTTAACCCTGGTTCATGTTTCAGCATTCCATTGGATACATCCATGATAATCTTATGTCACAATTACAACTTTGAAAACATTTTCTAAATATTCACATTCATGGTTATTTCTTGACTGATCAAATGAAACACAAATCCGCTGATTAACTGAACATTATCTCCTTTTGATTGTGTCTTATTGTGCGATATCAAATGCAACCTCATGCATACACAGTGCACCAACATTCAGTTCAGATGATCTAGAGCAAATCAATGATGTTACAAAGTGAGCCCTGATAATTTTACCTTGAATGCCTCAATGCATTGAGCCTTTCTTAAACTGCAGTGAATCTACACTAAAATAGAGATCTAATAACACTGTTCGGAAAATAACTCACTTGATCTTTGAATACATATTGGAACAATGGTTGAACAACATTGTCTTATTAAAAGATTCACTAAAATATTTTTCAAGATGATGTTCCACTAAAAATAGGCTTATATTAGGTTTTCAGAAACAGAATAGTAATTACACCAATGTGAAACTCAATGTGTTCTCAGATAAATACATGACATTCATAGTAACCCATAAAGTAAATTTTCAAGTTCACAGAAAGGAAGCTTTCATAAAATATCTCCTCTGAATCAAGAAATGGGACAATTTGTAAATGTACAAGTAGGTATGAACACAACATCAAATTTCTTAAAAGTTTAATGGACTGTTGTTCTTTTCTCCAAAATGTTCCCTATTATGATGCAAACTTGCAACACAAGACTAGCTAATCTTTGCATATGCAGCAAGAGACTGAGTGATGAGGCTGCAACCAAGTACATAGTCAGCACTATCTGTAGCACTAGATGAGTCCACTGCTTCACACCCACACTGGGACGTCCACAGTGTGAGATTAGAGTGTGACCGCTACTGCTACTCTGTACAACTTACACATCCGTGGAACAGGGAGATTATAGCACACATGACATCTGTACAAGAGTTGTATCTAAATCTGTACAAGTTGAGGACTATGATGATGAAGGGTGGTCCTGCTGAAGGCTACAGCTGGGTGAGGAGGACCAGTCTGATCATATATGTATATAGAACACAGGACACTGATGGGCTGAACACAGGTGGATCCACTGTACAATCACTTGGAGCAGTCTGGGCAACTCCCGCCACTCCTCCCTTTATACATTTCAGGGCTACCTTGACTCTAGGACCTGTTTGGCAAGTCAGATAGGAACACATCGCTATTCAGTAACACATGTTCACAGTGCACTAGTGTAACTAGCAGTCTTCTTTGAACATTTACAGGTGACGTTGTGACACTTTACAATCATGAATTCTCAATATTCAACTTATGTATAAATATTTATCATAGCTCAAAGGGACCAACACAACTTTAGATCACTGAGAAGTTAATCATTTAAGTTTCATCCAACTATTTGGACCTCCACATCGAGAGAACACATGAACACGTTGGTTCCTCCATGCTGCTGCTCGCCTGCAGTATTATGCTGTCTGTCAGTGTGGCCTGTCTCTGAGCAGCAGGAGGATGGTACCGGTACGATACCGAGACACGAGGGGGAGGTCTCGTCCTCCAGGTCCTCAAGTCCTCCAGTGCTGCACCAGCACCACAGTCACACACAACACAATCACAACACTCTGTCCAAGGGAGCTCACTCCCGCCGAACCACCCGTCTGCGACCGTCGCGTTTCATCTGTGTGATATTGACCAGAATCTGTAATCACACAAACACATTGACTTATCTTCAATAGATATATCTGTATATATTTAGACTACGTCACATTCTTATGCATAATTGTCAGATGATCAAAATGTAGTCTAAATGACGTTTTAGATGTAATATCTGGAAAAACAAAAGGATAAAACAAAGTTAACATTCTTGCTTATTTATGTTCACAAATAATGTTAAAGCTGCTGAATAACAAAAGCTATATATTTTCAACAAAAGCTGAATCTGCCAATGATGTACCATTTCTGTTTGTGAAGGAGAAGATAATGCTATTCTCCCCACATTTACGGTAATGAGGACGACGGGGGTCCTAATAATTGATCTAATTTCATCTGTGTTTCTAATTTGCTTTGGGAGTTAGCAGAAGTACCATGGGGAACGTTCCATCTCAGTGCATGTCATATTTTCTCTGTATATATGTAAATCAATTTGTACATATAACAGAGAAGTTATCTATTCTAGGCACTTTTTCTATCATAATTGCATAGCAAATCAAAAGCTGGTAGAGTGTTATACTTACTGTAATGTGGCTGAGTTTGAAGTTGTTCATGCTCTCTTTCAGGTCCATATTCTGAAATCAAATAGATTCATTTGAAAACATGAAATTAGCTTATTATTTGTGATTGAACCATTAAACCAATGGAAATTCACTAGATCTCATTTTGGTTGCAACAAACGGATTTTCAAACTTCACTTCAGTGTCCTGAATATGTTTTAGTTCGTACAAGCAAGCAGGGCTTGTCGTTTAAAAATCCACCAGCCCTCCTAGGACTTTGACAAGCCCCACAATATGAAGACAATTTGTATCCCTCATTTCAATCAAACCAGGCGGCCTGCTAATTTTTTCTCTAACAAGTCACATCTGAGTAACCAGTAATAGACAGTAAGCAGGCAGCTATTTGGAACACTTTTGCAGGGTCATGATTTGAGGTCCGCTAAAGGGAATCACCTTTAGGACTTTTAGCTATGACTGGGTGTTTTAGGAGAAAGTTTTGGAGAACACTTAAGAAAAAACTTGCATGTATCTTTTGAGCCTGAGAAGAGATAAATGAAAGCACCAATGATTCTACTTCACAAGTAAACGGTGCAGAATTAAACATGAGGTGTGTTCCTTGACTTCATGCATTTTTAGAAGAAGTATCCCATTCCTCTGTTATGGATAAATGAAACTACTATAACGACTGTTTTGCTAAAATATACTGCTAACTGTAATATGTAGTTAATACAATCTTAAGTCAGTTTAGAGGATAAACAATGTTGTCAAGGTTCACTTCAGACATTTTCAACATTGAAGAGTTCAAATCATTAACTTAACATCATTTTTCTCTAACCTTTACACAGATCAACTCTCTCTCAGCAATTCAATAAAATGGGTTAATATGTTGTTTTGTTTCTTGAAAATTCAAAAGACGACAATGACAAGCAAGACAGAAAACAATAGCTACAAAAATAACATGATAAGGAGGAAAACAAACATAAGAATAAAATGAATATCTCACCTCGTTTGACATTAGATGAGCCACCTGAAAAGACAACATCAAATAGAGTAAGATGGGTTTTATCTTGAAATGCTTAGTTAAATTCATACACTATTTTGATCTTTATAAACATCATGCACTTGAAAATGAAATCGTAAATTCTCACTCACTTATTATGGAGTATTTTTGGGGGTTTCATTACATTTTCTTACACGATTTGAATTTGATGGGATATACAGAATTAGATTACACAATTTTAGAAATTCAAGAAAGAAAATAATGCCTAAAATTTCTTGCTGGCTGATTACAAGCTTGGTGAGCAGAAAGCCTTGTGAACACAGCGTGGCAGGTTGGTAGAGCAGCAAAGAAGCAACCAAAGGGCACGGCTAACACTGGCCTCAAAGTGACTTCCACAAAATGTCAGATTAGTTAGGGCTGAGATGAACAATGTGTTGAATGCTACAGTACCTACTGCTCTTACAAGCCATGCAGTAGCAGAGGCAGCCCTTTCATCACAATTAGTTTTAATGTACGCAAAAATATGTACATAGGTACAAAAGCATCCTGCTATATCAGCAAATATGTCTACGCGTAATGCTCAAACGTATCCCCTGATATCCATCGACCAAAAACTCATGGCTATATAGCAAGCCAATCATATGATGCTCTTTCAGCAATAGCAGCAAACGGTTTCCCGGAGTAACAGGCCAAACTTTCCCCCTGGCCAGACTTTCCCCGGGGAAGGTTTGGCCTAGGACAGACTTTCCCCCCCTAGGCTCAATCTTCCTCGGGGAAAGAATGTCCTAGGCCAAACCTTCCCCTCCCTTAATTCTACCTTGTACAAGGGGGAGATGCTGGTCTAGCTAGTCTATTTCTTCCCCACCCTTTGTTATGATGTAAAAAGAGGAGATTCTGGCCTCATTCTGAATGCTCATAGTATAATTCCAATCAGCCAATGGGAGTGCTGTTAGATAATATTTATAATTTCCCACTTCATGTGCCTTCTACGTGATCTTCACAAGAGGCATGGCTAGACTTCAGCTAAGGAGTTTGACTGAAAAAGGGCAGGCTATAAATAATGTTGAATAACAAGCCGTCACCAATATGCAAGTTTTTGCTCAAGAGATACCAGGGGATAGGTTGGAGCATAACAAGTAGACACAACACTGATGTAGCAGGATGGTACAAGAGTCATGAAATAGCCATTAAAGTAGCTCATACACTGCAAATAAGGGCCCAACTTACAAGGTCTTAACATTAAAACATTTCAAAATGCTTGGTACTGAAATGAATACAAAAAAGAGTTTCCTTATGATGTCCAGATCTGTTTTTACCTAAACAGTCTTAAGAACATCAAGAGTTCTTTAAACTTTGATATAGTGCATGTTCTTGAATATGATTCTTAAAGCATAAATGTGTCATAACCAATATGAAATGATACTTAGTACCCAATTGATATGTATCACAAATGGTTGAGAAAGGACTAGCCATTAGCTAAATAGAAATAACTCTGGAATATTCCATAACTACCAGGTGAGGAGTTGGTTCAGATTCCAACTGAAGTACATGTAGATGTTAACTGTACTATCCAGTGGCTTTCAACAAGGAGATTGAGTTTCTGCATTCTATGAAGCTTCTTTTATTGGATTTCAGAAGGGTTTTACATGCAAAAATTGTAACATTTTCCAAAATAGAAACGGGAGTGTATTTGTACATTCAAGGTCTCCTTAACAATTCACTATGTCAATTTAATGTGAGGTTGAATCTAAGGGAGATTTGATACAAAAGAATTTTCTTTAATCTTAATCTCTTAATACAAGCAGATCTGATTGATGATCATTAGGTTGACCATTCAAGTACCTTGCAATATACGCGGGAAAGGGATGTATTAAAAATGTTGCCAGCATTCGATAAAGTATGTTTTCAAAATTATTGCTTTTGATTGTGGTCTTTCAGTTAATCATGGCTATTTCCATGACTTTTGTAGACTCTTGCACGTGTTTCTGACTCCCTGCAGCCCTGTTGCTTGAGTTGTGGACCCACTCACCAACTTTAACAATGAGCTCCTGACTGGAGATCTGGTTGTCGGACCCGCGACACATGTAGGTGCCGGCGTCCGAGGGCCGGCTGTTGTCCACCATCAGCTCACTGAACATGGAGCGGTCAGCCACTGACCAGTACCGTGTGATGATGTAGTTTCGGTACCGCTCACTGTCAATTTTGTCACCGTCTTTAAACCAGTCTATTGTTTTGGCCCCGAGACGGCCTGATATATTGCACAGCAGTCGTATTTCTCCGCCCACAGAAACATACTTGGAGCCTTGCAAATATATATCTGAAACAAACATCACATCATGTCAGCAGAAACTCTCATAAGAAACTGAATCCTTGGTATACTATTTTTCCCCATACTGGTCTAACATTTATAAACCTCCAGTGACGTCACTCTATTGTTCTATTAGGTTCTTCTTTTACCGGATAAACCTCTTTGCCGGGCATTCTCCAAGAATGCCCAGGGCTTTCTCTAGGAAAGCCCGGGGCTTACTGTAGAATTTATTGGAAATTTATTTTGATAGGGATTATACACGTTTTGAAATACTTTGTTTCAAAGTCCTTCTTCGAATAAATACCATCACAAAATATCACAATTTTGACAAATCACAAATATAATGTTCGCATGCCTGGTTTCAACTCTGCACCACTCGCTTACTAAACTGGCGCCTTTGACAACTCGGCTATAAAGGCCCACGAGAACAATGATGTACTTTCCACAGTGACAATCATGTGAACTTCACGAGGCAGATAGCGCATGCATTTCACGTTCACGGCTTGGGTAGCGAGCGCAAAGCACGTGCAGGGCGCGGATGTGCTCTCCGTTTGCTCATGGTGATTCCCTACCAGTAAGTATCAATGAATCCATTTTTATACTTATTATTGAAATAATTTTGTTACTACGGTTTATCTCGGTTCATAAGTTAGATCAAAACCTCGCCCTCGGTGTTGTTTGATAATGTAAGCCCTCAGCCTCGGGAAATTGGGGCGGGCCTGTCGGCCCTTTCCAATTTCCCTCTGCCGCGGGCCTACATTATCAACAACACCTCTGGCTTGGTTTTGATCCTACACATATAATTTAAAACTCAGGGTAAGAGAACGCAAGATAAGTTCATCGATAAGTATAAAATAATATAGTGTGCATTAAGGATGCACAGTATGATCAATATATCGGTTTATTGCAATACAGGAACAACATGAAAATATCCAAAATATCGAACGTTTAAGAATGAACAATTTCAATCTAAAATTGCATAAAACACAACCAAACAAAATATGATTTTAAGGATAGTTCTTAAGAAAGTGTGAAGTTGTGTTGTGAAAATAGCTTAAATATGTATACAGGTCATTGAAAAATCTTCCTTTCCCAAACGCCTGAGTGAGCAATGATTTTCGGTCTTTATGCTCATATTTAGACAAGATAGTATACTTGTATAAACTTTGTATACTTGAACAGATACCATTTAAAGACCATAACCTAATGATGAAAATTATTTTTTTTTTTTAAAAACAAAGACTTATCAAAGACATTAAAGTAATCCTGCATCATGTTGTTTTGTAAAGGAGATAACCAACGCTTTCCTGTTATAACACTTCTACAAGTTTTATAAGATATTATAGAGAGCCATGGAGAAATATAGGTCATTTCAGATGATAAGGAAGCAAAAACTATCTGCTGTTAAAGATTTTTTAAAAGTTCTCCAAATGCCAATTTAACAGTTTTAACAGCGTGCTGGATTTCTTCTTTAAGACAGGAACTGGGTCTTAAAAATTGGAACATGAAAACAATTAAATGACTATGTACGTATAACAAGGTCATGCAGACCTCCTCGCTGCCGCTCTCCCAACCTTTACTTAGAATCACTGTTTAATTGAATACATGCATTTAAGAGCCACATTGTGATTTTCACCATATATTGTTATGCTTTTATATAAACGTAAATGGCATAATTAATTAAATAAATTCAAATTAGTTCACATATTCGTTCCCAAAAATTTAAGATAAATACTAGTTTTTGATTTAAATCTTAGAATAGTGATATATATTTCGGAAGCCAAATTCACATGTCAAAATAACATGAATACTAGTAACATAAGCAATCATTAACAACTCGTGAGAGTCACGTTGAGTGCTTTAGATAATTATTAAAATTTTGTTTGAGTGATTGATGCTTGTCAATGTCCACTTTTCGATCAAAATCGCGACTTAAAACCTTCCTGTTGTCACTATACAATGCCTTAAAGCTTTAAAAATGAGGATTTTCTGCAACAGTCGATACTTTTTAATCAGATTACACTATAGGTAAAGTTTAACATATACGACCCCTGTCAACTCACTCTGTTTAAACTAAAAACGCTATCAGGGTATTTTTTTATAAACAAAATCAAGAAGACACAGTTATGCATTCTATTCTTTGTCAAATAGTAAAATCTAGAAGAACTAATATATTTACTAACATATTTGAAAATAAGTGTGAAATGATCATGTAATATTCATAAATAGGTATAAACAGGGTGGTTCACTTGAATTTTGTTTCCACAAATAATACCCAGAGAGACTGTCCCTTTAATACCCTTAATTCCTCTGTTGGACCTCACACTGACACTCTCTAAGCATCATTACTAGTTAACAGTTCAGTATCAAATAACCTTAAAACTGCAGTTAGCTTTCACAAAACAATAAAACCAAGCAAATAAAAGTTTTTTTAACAATGAAAGGAAAATTATTTCTCCAAGACTGAGCCAGAGAAGAACAATCAGACTATGGAACCATTTACAGAACCTGAAATACACAATAATTGCCAATTTGATTGCCGGTTACTGAGGGCAATGATTTTATGAAACAATTCAAAACGTTTTGACCTCTCATTGATTGGACATAATGTTTGAAACTCAAAATGAGTTAATGATCCACATAAAGTACATTAAGATGAAATCTGCTTATCCGAAAATAGAGTGATAGTTATTAGTTCATGAAATATCCTTGAAATATGATTAAAGAAATAGATTATAGAAATGTTCATTCACCATATTACTCTTATCAGATCAGTTTTTTCTTGAACTTAGTACTTATTAATTGGAATTGAATACCAATAATTTGAAAAGAATTATCAAAACTAAATATATTCTAACAATCAGATAAGTAAATGCTTTTTGAAAATGTATTTATCAATTAGAATTAATTTGATAAATATCATTAAGAGTAACAAATCCATCTTCAATTATTAACTTAAGTCAATGTGTTCTTGTGTCTGTGATCACTTTTTATTCAGATAAACAGTTTTGCTTCAGTTCAATGTTGTCAAGGTTATATGTTTTCTCAAAGACTTGTTTATTGAAAGAAACAAATACCTGCTTAAAAATAGATACACAGCATTTGTTATTTAAGTATTAAGATGTACTGGTTATTGATCAGAAAAAACTTTCCCCTTACCTAAAATACAAATTTAAGAAGAATCAGATTTAGATTAACGTTTACTGAATGGCTAAATAATGTTGATTAATCGGTTTACAGGACTGATTTGTTTCGATTGTAGATTACAAAGATTTATCTCCGGAAGGCACAGTCATGAATCATCATGGTATGGAGGTAAGTAAAAGGTAGATAAAGAAGCTCTATTTACCTGGTTTTTCTGCAGGGGGATCTGCAACAAGACAATTTATTAATGTAATTTTGTCCATACCGGTATATCTTGAAATTTGACAGTTTAAGTGCTCTTCCAGGTTTAGTCTTCTTTTTAGGGTATGAGCCACATGTGCACTAATTAAATAAGTTTAAAAAATAGCTGTCTTAATCCTGTATTATAGAAAGTACTAAGTCTGTCAGACTTACTGCATGTATACACTGTTAAGTGATGTTAACCTGCAACTTTACATCATGCTTCTGAATAAGTGTTTATAAACAGTGCTATGAGGCACCATAACTGAAAAACTCTCAATTCATTATTAGTGATAATAATGTCAGTGTTCTCTATTTTCCATTGATTTCCTTTTGTTAGTTTATCAGTTCAAAATACTCTGCCCTATCCTAACCCATGGGGTTTGACCATTTTACAGTCAATTGTGTAAACAAATTCCAATAGAGTGCAATTTTAATCTCCTAAATCCTCCTCTTGATACCAAACAGTGGACTTCAAGTATTTTGACTATGATTCATCTTGTAAACTAAACAAAGAAATCAACTGATGAAGAGCAATTTCTTACCAATAACTGACAAATAAACTTCTCGAACATATGTTTTGGTAGCGGCTATCTGACACTCGTAGACGCCGGTTCGCTCCTTCTGGACGTTCTTGATGAGGAGGTTCCAGTCAGAGACGTGCTGTGAGCGGCGCTGGTGTTCCGTGATGATGTCCGGGTCCTTCACCCACGTCAGCTTGCCGATTGTCAGGAACGTGTCCTCCCCCTGGTGGCGCCACACAACCTGCAACAAACATGATATTTAGATTTTCTCCATATCCCAGCAACAAACATGATATTTAGATAGTCTCCATATCCGAGTAACAAACCTCGTCTTTAGATATTCTCCATTTCCCAGTACAAACCTCGTCTTTAGATATTCTCCATATCCCAGTAACAAACCTCAAGTCTTTAGATATTCTCCATATCCCAGTAACAAACCTGATCTTTAGTTTCCATATCCCAGAAACAAACCTTATCTTCAGTCTCCATATCCCAGTAACAAACCTCATCTTTAGATATTCTTCATATCCCAGTAACAAACCTCATCTTTACTCTCCATATCCCAGTAACAAACCTCATCTTTAGTCTCCATATCCCAGTAACAAACCTCATCTTTACTCTCCATATCCCAGTAACAAACCTCATCTTTACTCTCCATATCCCAGTATCAAACCTCATCTTTACTCTCAATATCCCAGTAACAAACCTCGTATTTACTCTCCATATTTCCCAGGAACAAACCTCATCTTTACTCTCCATATCCCAGTAACAAACCTCATCTTTACTCTCCATATCCCAGTAACAAACCTCATCTTTACTCTCCATATCCCAGTAACAAACCTCATCTTTACTCTCCATATCCCAGGAACAAACCTCATCTTTACTCCCCATATCCCAGTAACAAACCTTGTCTTAGTCTCTTTACCCAGCAGCACTTGCATCTAATACAAGCTGGTTTTCAATGCACAACTCCCAAGATAAATAAATCTAACCAATTCAATAGAAAGAATCCAAAGGCAATTTTCCCCTGAGTGATTATATAACATAGCTTCAAAAACACATTTCTTGCTCAATTTAATGCTTTCCTATTACATGTTTTTAAAAGTGTTCAGATTTGATGATATTTTCCAGTTCCTTTTATGAAAACTGTTCATGATGTATTTCTAAAAATCAAGTTTTCCAATTGTCCAAAACATCATTAAAACTGTTTAAAATTGCCTTAAGATTTCCTGGATATTAGTTTCTTCATACAAATTTAATTCTGGCCATCATAAATATCTAATGTACAACAAATTACTTTTCTATCCAAAATGTAATCTTTTACATGTCAGACATATCATATTTTGGGCTAAAGTTAATTAGTTCTTGAGTGCTGTACGGTTTCCCTGATGAAACTAAACTGACGCAAGCTGTTGGAAGATTTTCAACTATTCCCACTCTCCTCCATAAATATTGGGTAAAAGAGACTACAACAGCAAACATTGTGCAACAAGCATGAGCTCATTATGATTCCAAGCATATTAGCTTGTTCCCTGTATGCTTTTCTTATTATCTTATGACTTGACGAGCTGGAAACAAACCATTGTGCAACTTAATTGTAGCTCAACTGAAATACTATTTCACTAAATGTTTAACAACATTTTTAATAGTTTTGTTTACATCTTTACACAATAGCTATGCTTCCAAAGCAACAAACATTTAATGTAACCTCGTTTTCTATGGTGTCATTGCAAACATTATTTATGCAACATCCAAACGTCTTCCAGTAAACAAAATATACACAGGTTGAGTTTGGTGAGCAATCTTTGACAGACTAAAGTAAAACATTGAGCTGGTGAGTGTTGTGACCATGTATGTCCAGTTGCACTGCCTGTCTGCAGGGTCAAAGTGTGATGATGTTTGTTTACATGTTAATCTGGGAGGAATTTCCCACGTCCAGAGTGTGTTGATGAAGTCAACAAGCAGGTAAGGGCTGACCCTGTATAAAGAAACAACCATGTTGTGTTTTCCTCCTTCTTTCACCCAACTCTTCCCACCAGATCCTGTGTGGCTTCCATGTTGTGAGATACTCTGTCAACTGTGTCACTTGCTAGTGCCAGTTTAATGTATGTTGAAAAAAGGTATCGACTGACATGAATTCTGTGTCCAACAAAGTCAAATTTACTGTCATTGTCTATCTAATGGTCAAAATTGAAAAGAGAACTCAGGAATCATTCAACAAATATTTTGCCTTCTTCCTTTCATTTTGATGCACGAATAAAAACTTTATATTTTTTAACGATCAAGTCATTATAGTGTTTTCCTGGGAGGACTGTACACAACGTAAGTGAAAATTTGTGTTATAGTGCAGCTCAAAAAGTTTCCAATCTATCAACCCTTGACACTGATTTGAAATTGAACTCAACCTCTGTTCTTGTCGAAACTAAAAAGTGATGAAAATTAATCCAATTATGACACAAAACAAGTTTCTACTCGCTTGACTCACACAACAGATGATAAATAAGGCACTTTTGGCAAAGCTTCTGACAAAGTTGCGGACAAACCAATCCAACTTTGTGGACAAAACCAGGCTTAAGTTGATTATTGTGGAGCCCCGGTAGTATTGGGGGGTCACTCATGAGTCAATTTCAAGTGAGCTGCTTCAATAAAGGCAAACTCACTCCATCTTGAAGTCTCACGAGATCCGGACACAATCAAAGCCAACAATTGGCACAAAAACTTATTATGGCCACCTTGCAGGGCAATCTTTATAATGGCTTCAATTAGCTGCTTATTGATTAAGGAATTGGCCGCTAATTTAAGAGAGTTAAAAATGTCACATTTGATCCAATAAATAGCTATTAATCTGACTATGTGAGCACCTTTCGCTGAGCTGGAAGTGGACATGGGAAAACACTGGATTAAATGTCCATAACATTGAGGGAAGCTTTTAGGCAGTTTTGCTTCAGCAGAGGGGTAATCTGCTTTCTCTGTGCAAATTGATCCCCACTGGATACATAGGCCTCCATTTCCTTTGTGTAACCAGCACACACACCACCCAGGGGACACAGGAAAAATACACACACAATAAAATCATCTGCCTTTATATGCATGATTAAATCTTCTTCAAGTATCACAAAACAGCACTTTACTCTTGGAATGCCATCAAATACGACAGATTTTATATCAGGTTTCTTTAATACTGAATGTTGGAAATCCATCAGAGACTAAGATGATTCCATAAATACATCTCTGAGATGGTATACGTTTTGTTAGACTCCCAAGCTGTTATTCTGCCCATTACTGTTTTCAATAGTCAATCATGCAATGCTCATAACACAATCCCTTCCTGAAGGTGATCACATATTGATGATAATACTATAAATAGTGTCTGGATTCTGCTCATCATTGCTTGATCAATACACCAACAGAAAATATTTGAATACCAATTGTGAATCTGAGTGATGAACTCTTGTCAATGTTTCTGCCCCACCATTCCCATTCAAACCACATCTAACTGTCTCGTGCCCTCAGGGAATGTCCTTAACGCCTGTGAAGAGCAACAACACCTTTGGCTACTTACAGTCATGCTTGTAAGAGCTGCTAGATGTAATGTGCTTGGTTTTCATTATTGATCAAAACAAAATACACACAAATAAATTTCTTATATTATCTAAAAAAGATTATGCTGTATGTGATATTTCAGAAGAAAGAATGACAACTCTGTATCTTATTATGGAACTGTATCAAAGCTTATATGATAAAAGACATGAAAACACCCTAGCTTAGGAGTGCCCCTGTTTTCAGATTTAATAGATTGACTAAACTGTTTTCATTGTAGTTAAAATCATTAAAGGTAGCAATTTTTAAGACAATGCAACAATGACCTGTTGAAAGACAAACTTTTAATTCATGCTTACATACTTATATTACTGACAAGATTCATAAAAAAATATAAACATGTGCAGGTTATTTAGATATTTTATAACTTCACTGCAGTAAGACTATGAATGTTCCTTAATACAACAAGACTGTGAATTGTCCTTATTGCAACAAGACTGTGAATTGTCCTTATTGCAACAAGACTGTGAATGTTCCTTACTGCAACAAGACTGTGAATGTTCCTTATTGCAACAAGACTGTGAATGTTCCTTAATACAACAAGACTGTGAATTGTCCTTATTGCAACAAGACTGTGAATTGTCCTTATTGCAACTGTTGAAGACAATGAATTGTCCTTATTGCAACAAGACTATGAATGTTCCTTATTGCAACAAGACTGTGAATGTTCCTTATTGCAACAAGACTGTGAATTGTCCTTATTGCAACAAGACTGTGAATTGTCCTTATTGCAACTGTTGAAGACAATGAATTGTCCTTATTGCAACAAGACTATGAATGTTCCTTATTGCAACAAGACTGTGAATTGTCCTTATTGCAACAAGACTATGAATTGTTCTTATTGCAACAAGACTGTAAATTGTCCTTATTGCAACAAGACTATGAATTGTTCTTATTGCAACAAGACTGTGAATTGTCCTTATTGCAACAAGATTATTGAAGATTTTCACTTCAAGAAGGTTAAGATAAGTCATACAATAAGACTTAACATCATCTTCCTCTTTAACAAAATCGCCCTTGAATACAATTAGACTAAAATGATGTTCTTTAGTACAATATTTAACGACCCTAAATACAATATTGCATGAATGTTCTATTTTTATTTTACAATAAGAGAGACCTTTAGTTCCCTACAGCTAAGAATGGCCTTTGTCAAGTAACATCACTGTAGGTAAGCTTTTGAAAGGATATAGAAATCAATACATATGTATACATCAAATAATTAGAAATATATTTATGAGTTGATGAATTTACTGGGTGTGGTCAAATGTCAAAAGCTTCGTAAAAAAATTGAATAATGACATCTTTAAGAAACAAATGGGATATGAAATTGCAGGTTTATTTGATGAAAGATATTACCAGTAACTCTGAAATTGTCATCAAATAAAATGAACAGAAATGAATTGTATTTAAACTACTTTTCCTAGTTAAATTCTCAACGTTGATGAACGAAACATAGCAAGCAACATACCTAATCCAAGCCTTGTCTCATGATGCTAATTTTGCTAAATGATACGTTTGAAATTGGAGTGGTCATCTAATAAATTTTAAATTATCAGTTTCTGCTTCTGGATACAGCAATCTGAGGTTAATATTTTTTTTTGATAGGAATGTTGAAAAAAGTTGAAACTTCTTTGTTTCCAATAATTTCACTATACATGTTTCTATGAAATGTGCAATTACTGATACAATTAGCTTAACTTGCGGTTCATTTGATGTTTTAAGCTTTGTTCCTAAAGCATGGACACATGTATGCATTTTAAAAGACATTAAATCTATCTTGTCATTCGTCATCTAGATAACTATAATGTATCTCAAAATTATGATAAAGTATTTGAAATTATAAAAGATGTACGACTGTGAAACAGAAAATGGCCCTTAGGGTAAAGTGTAATGAATGGGAAGCTGCAAGAAGCCGAAGCTGATATGTGGAATGTTTGAGCTCCAGGGGAATCATGCACACAGGCTATATATAGTGTCTGGTGACTATGTCCTCCACTGTGTAAAGTGCAGATATATGTACTCTATATAGTCCAGTCTGCTATATTGGCTCTTGCTCATCTGACTCATAAACTCTTGATAGAATGACAAGGCTCTCTTTATCAACTTCAATTTTCTTTTGTTAATATTTCGTTTCATTTCTGAAATTAGGTCGAAATATGACTACAATATATCATAGTAAATATTACAGTCCTAATACTCTTAACTAATTAGTATCACCTATAGATGGTTATTATTATTATAAATGAGCAATTTTGAAATCATAAACACAAAAAGTAATTAAATACATTTGATAATCCACAACATCATGTTTCAAATGTTTTTGAAAATGATTAAGCACGTTATTGGTTTCTTGAACTACAAACTCTGTCAGGGGAAATGACATTGTTTACTTCTTATGCAAAAGCTGAAGATTGATTCACCGAGATTCAAGATTCTTTCATTTTGTCTTAAAGGGAAACCTACCATTTACAATGTGTTTAATTCCGTTGACAGAAGCATTCACTTCTCCTGGCCAATATCCGCCATCAATTACAGCATCTATGTCCTGTCCCAGCAGAATAAGCTAATTGGTGGCCAGACACATCCAGATTTGTTCAATACTTATTCAGGGTTTGTGAAAGGTCAAATGAGTGACAATGCAGTCTCTTCTTGCCTCAATGGGCAGCAAACAGCAAGTTATCTTATATATGTCCATCTTTTTCACTGGGAATATATTGACTCGGGTCCATTACATTGCCTGTGATGGAGATGGATAGATGAAGCTTCAAGTGAGTGTGTCCCAAGGCGCAACATTACCTAGATTTGCTATTTAAACTCTGTCGTGTAGCTGGCTCTCATGTCTGGTACAAGCCCCCACAGCTTGTCATATGAGAGATAAGGAAATGAAGTACGTTCTAATTTCAACCACTGACCAAAGATCCTTTAAAGAATGATTTGATAAAAAGATTGGCCTGTCATTATAAAGTTTTGAAAAAGTCTTTTGAACCATTTACATCTTGACTGAACATTCGCAGGATTTTTTTTAGATCTTTTGTGTCCAACCTTCAAGTCTTTGAGACTTGGATGGAAAAATGAGCGAGTTGGGTTAGCTGTTGAAATGGTCATTGCTGGCGCTGTTGCCAGACTCTGAGGTAGTGGGTTCAAGTCCCCCATGAGTCTCGGCCCGTAAAAGCACAAGAATCTGTACTATTAAAGATAGTGTGATCCCAAATATAACAAGAACTCACTCTGTCACATTTCTCGTTCCTGCACTGTACTCGTAGTTTTATAGAGGTGATGGGAGGATAAACACATATAAATATAGAGGCATGCACCACGTGAACATTAGTCATGACTTTGTCAAGGCATTGGTGAACAGCGTGAAAAACTGAGATACTATATCTAAATACAATGACATTACAATGATAAAAATCAAAATCTAATTTTAAATAAAATAGTGTTTCTGCCAACCATTTTTAAAGTAAAAATGAGATCTCCCTAGCAGGTTTTTGAAGAGCTGTTTAAAAAGCCTTGATTAGTGCTAGTTTGGTTCTCGTGAACTTCTTACACTTTACACATCCAATCTAGTGTCTTTCTGCCAGTGGTATAGCTGGAATTCTTGAGAGAAAACAAGTGTTAGAGTAGCATCTGTTGGCGATAGTGAGAAAGTTGTCAGGTCGACGGTATCACTTGGCCTGCAGGCTGATTGAATGATGACAGGTCCGGAAATGAACATAGATTGTTGGTAGTCAAGTGAGTCTTGTGTAGATGTCAATATCAACAGCTGATTGGGCTCAATAATTAAGTATACCACTTTGAGCCTGGATAAGATGGACAGCTCCAGGATTAGCCAACAACAAGCCAGCTCACATTGATGAAACCTTCTTGTCTAGATGACCATGTCAAGCAAACTATCAATAGTAATTACCAGTCATATATCCTCAAATGTATCAATAAGATGTAAACGGTCTCATGTGAAGGATGCTCCAAAAAATAATGGAAGATGGGTCGTGTGTGTCCTTCTTCAGGCCGTGAGTGATCCTTCAATTCAATAGCAATGCACTAGTTCTACTAGATGAATGAATTTATTGTTTGCATTAATGATCTATTTTCAAAGGCAATTTTTCTGAAATGATGCATATTAAATAGGAAGATCTTCTACTCTCTTTGCTCAAACAATAATCATTTTAAGCTGAACGATAAATGTGTTCAATGGGAATCCTTGAAGGGAATAGATATCTCATTCCAAATAGATGATAACGAAAGCATTGGTTCTGCAGTAATGACACCAACAAGCTTCACTGAGAATTAAAATGGCAGCCCTCACTAGATGTGATTTTAAGTAATGCTAATAAAGTTTACTAATGAGGACCGAGGCCGCATGTACACACATCGTTAGCTGAAAGGCGCTTAAGATGCCTCCTGCAGATTAATATTCTCTATGAAATAGGTCAATTATGCTTTAATTTCCTTGGTCTGCGCTCCAGAGGAGAGATGAGGCGAGTGTCTCACCAGGAGGTGATTATGGGAGCATATCTGAAGTCAGCTCACACCTTCTATTGTCCTGCTCTGTCATCTGGTCCGGCAGTCTCTCCAGCAGCATCCACTACATCAAGCACAGAGGACTCACACCTCCCTCCACCGGCCGCATCCACTACATCAAGCACAGAGGACTCACACCTCCCTCCACCGGCCGCAGAGTCAACCAGCCAGACCCTGATGACTTGATGTCTCGGCCACCATTACCTCCAGTCCACTATCACTGGCTTTCTCATACATTCTCTGATATCATGCCAACAGAGTGAGACAATGCTTTGATATATATTTATAAGTCTTCCATCTAGAATGCATGAATTCACCACTGGTAAGATCTGTGTCGCAAAAAGGTTAGAACTTATACACCATACACTAATGATTTGCATTATTATTTTGCAATGCTGAAAGAAATACTGTGCCATTACAATAATACTTGGCATCCGTGAGTTTTCTCTTATTATGTAGAGAAAAAGTTGCCAGGATCAGGTTTGGGAAGTAACATTGATTATATTACTGTGAAATACATTTGAATTTAATGTTGTTGATGTTTTGCCAGAAAAAAAACACTACTAAATTGTTTAAATGAAGTGATAATTACAAAACCTTTTGATAGAATTTCTTTTCTCTGCACAATTGTATTTTGAGAACAGTCTTGTTTTTCATCCATGAATAAAAAAAATCAAACCTCAAGTATGATGGCGTTGAGAAGGTATACATAAGCCATGTTCCTTTGTCCATTCATTCATGAGTAGAGTACTCAAACTTACATTTGAGTGTATTAGGTACATAAATCAAATAAACACTTTAATTTTCTTTGCCAATACTGCAATTCTTATTTCATTTTGACAATTCCTTTGTAAGAATAACGTCCTTGATCTAGTAAAAAACAATCCATAAAGAAATATCAGGTGCAATGTTATTGGCAGTTTGTTATTCGTTTCAAATAAATCTAAGCCATGTTTGAGAAAAATGTTATATCTGTTCTTTTAAACAAAACAGTTGAGAAGGACATGAAAGTCATGGAAGGTGCCGGCAGCTTTGTGATGATATCTACTGAAAGCAGAGATGTGACTGATTCAGGGTTGGAATCCCAAGCCGGCGGGCTGGCTCCACAGCTCATTCAGTCTAACCTTATCAAAGGGGGAACTACCAAGTTTTGCCACTAATTAGAAAATTGTATTAAGGAAATTAATGATCTTGATCTGAGCCCCTAATGTCCTTCATCCGAATTGAATCATTGGAATTGTCCACGGCAGTGTCGTGCCTGGCTGGCCGGCCTGTTGACCTTGTATAACTAAAGAGTGGAGGTACACACACACTGACAGCAGTTGTTTCCTCATCCTGTCCCCCGTCGACTTGTAACCTTTCATATGTCTGCCTGCCCCACCAGGAATATTAATCTCAATCAACTTGCTTCATGATGAACAGAATATCCTGACAAATTAAATCATTTCTACTAGTGATAATTACATAATTCAATCAAAGAGTAACAAAAATGTACTCTCAGAGTTTATGATCCTCAAAGAAAAATAGATAGCCGTCTGATGAAATAATTTCATGGGCACATTACTATTACCTCAAGGGTGGAATCAATAATGAAGACAAGTACCGCAGGGTCATGTGGGTGGAATATTTGACAAAACCTAAAAAGTGACAAGTACCCTGGGGTAATGTGGGTGGAATTTATGGTGAAACCTAAAGGGGGACAAAGACTTACAGTCATGAGGTTGTTCAAACAGGTACAAAGATAAGGATCGAGAGATTTACAAGATATGGGGTGCGAGGATGGAAAAAATGATTCACATTGAAATTCATAAACTTTAAAAAATTGATGTGTCAATTTCATAAGGTTATTGTCCATATTGAGCAGTTTTTTGGTGCAGCTCTAATCTAATTTGTTTTCACAGAAAAAGTTTTTCCCTAATATAAATTCAGTAAATATCAAAAAGCCTTAATTCAGTCACATCAGTAGGCGCACAAACATAGTGTCACTAAAATAAGATGAAGGTTTTGGAGTTTGGACACAGATGCTGGGTGGAGAGTGGAGTGGAATATGAGTGGAGTATGGACTCTAGGCAACAAGGGTGGACACAGATGCTGGGTGGAGAGTGGAGTGGAATATGAGTGGAGTATGGACTCTAGGCAACAAGGGTGGACACAGATGCTGGGTGGAGAGTGGAGTGGAATATGAGTGGAGTATGGACTCTGGGCAACAAGGGTGGACACAGATGCTGGGTGGAGAGTGGAGTGGAATATGAGTGGAGCATGGACTCTAGGCAACAAGGGTGGACACAGATGCTGGGTGGAGAGTGGAGTGGAATATGAGTGGAGCATGGACTCTAGGCAACAAGGGTGAACACAGATGCTGGGTGGAGAGTGGAGTGGAATATGAGTGGAGCATGGACTCTGGGCAACAAGGGTGGACACAGATGCTGGGTGGAGAGTGGAGTGGAATATGAGTGGAGCATGGACTCTAGGCAACAAGGGTGGACACAGATGCTGGGTGGAGAGTGGAGTGGAATATGAGTGGAGTATGGACTCTGGGCAACAAGGGTGGACACAGATGCTGGGTGGAGAGTGGAGTGGAATATGAGTGGAGCATGGACTCTAGGCAACAAGGGTGGACACAGATGCTGGGTGGAGAGTGGAGTGGAATATGAGTGGAGCATGGACTCTGGGCAACAAGGGTGGACACAGATGCTGGGTGGAGAGTGGACTCTATGATTGGGTCAGAGAGAAGGTCAAGACCTCAGAGATATACCGATCAGTCAATATGCTAAATAAGCCTCATATCTGCTGTCAATCTCTACCCATTAAGCAATCAATATTGCTGACAATAGGTGGTACAATATCTTATAATGCCTCTTAACTGTGGGCAAGGTGTCTAAAACTGATTTCATGGTATCAATCCCTGAAGGCATAAATCAGTCTGCACTGTGTCCACCATTGATCTATGTGTCTTACATGATTCCTATATCAACAGCTCTATCCTAATGTCATTAAAGGGGGCTACGTAGTGCAGAGGAATTACTGTGTTGCTAACTTCATCAAGAAAATGTACTTGTCTTGTTTATCTATATTTCTCTAGCTGATTGTCCAATCCATAAATGATTTTAGAACGGCTGGCGGTACTGAGTTCGAATCTGGATCAACAAAAGGATGCCAAATGGCAGACTAATAGATAAACTATTAGTAGATAAAGCAGGGGGTTGACTGTTGGATGGTCGACCCAACTGCTTTATAAATGATTTCAAGAAGTATTTTTCCAAGTCAAGAAAGCCAAATTTTATGACATTGCACATCACAGTATCAAAAAGTCTTTTTGCAAATTCCTGTTAAATCAACCGTTTAAACATATGCCCAATAGCTGAAGCTTCACCTATTGAGATCAATGCAGGAGCCAAGCAAACTCAGTTAATGTTAACCTTATCCTATGGTTGGATCAACATTTACAAAGACTTTGTGCGACATGTGTGTGACATTCAATTATCACCATGACGCCTTCTGTCGCCATCAAACTGCCTCAAATGATGATTATCATTTCGCACTTAATCAGGCCAAATCATGTAATTTACAAATTGAATTCAATATTGGTAAATTAGCCATGATTAAGACATGGTGAAGACCCTAAGTAATTTACAAGTGAAGTAAAGGGAAGTAACTGGTGCTGGCTGTATGAAGGTCTGTTTGACAGATTGTCCACTCAGTTGGTGTCCATCATCATTGAATATTAACAATAAATGTTTACTCTCTAGAGACACTTGCTGACCAACCTCTCCTCTGTTCAATCAAATTGGATTCCTCCACAAATTTACTTGAAGCAGTCATGCCACATTATTTGACATGTGGCACAAGCTGATAGAATGGACACGGCAAATGGACGACGTGGTCATCTTGCTGTTAGCTCAGCTTTCACCTTCATCAGATACTACAGAACTGACCAAGCATGGCTCCTAATGGCTTTCTACTTCCCTGTATCAACATGGTGGGCTGGGGACCATTCCGTCTACTGTGCTTACATCTGGGAATTACTTCACCAAAAACATGAGTCATATTTCTGATGTTGCGAAATTAGTTAACAATGTAAATGTTATTCGTTAGAACATTGCCTACATTTATTCAATTTGATAAATGAAAGTGGTTGAAATCTCCCGAGAGTTGAAGTTGTCCTGAACATCTTTCATCTGAATGACATTTAGCTTGTTCTCATTAACTTGGGAGCATTGCAAATAGAGATACATAGTCTCCGGTCTTTCAGTTTATTCCATTTCACACATATATATCTACAATAGCGAAATGTATTTTTTCACATGAAGAACAAGAAAATTCTCATTATACAATCTGAGACCATGTCAAAATGGCCTGCTGAAAGACTCTAAAGGTTATATGTGATTTCTGAATTAAAGGGAACCATCATACATATTAACTTTCTTTCTTTTACAGTATTATTTTGGGCAGAAAGTCAACCATATTCTTACCATTTATCAATGGGATAACCCATCCCTCTCTCAAATTTACAGATAAACTAAAAAGGTTTATTCTGACTTTGTCATCATCGACTAACATTAACAAAAATATCTGCAGAAATTCTTTTGAACATTTTAGAAATAATTAAAAAAATGTAATAAATAAGAAAAATTAAGCCATTTAGTGGTCTTGTTTAATGATTTTATAAATAGATAAAAATGTTTCATGTTTCTTCAAAATTCAGCACAGACACTTGTGATACATGGCAATCTGAGAGCCAATCCAATTTATTCCACTCACATAGTCAAAACTTCTCTTGCAAAAACTCTAATTTGGTAAAATTAGCATTACTTTACAGATTTGTAAATAGATGAAATTCTTTAAGCTGAAATGTGATGGTGAATAATTTGAAATGTTTGAGAGAAGCATTAGCAAACTGTTCAAAGATATAAAATAAAAACAAGGAAAGCAGAGGAACTAAAATAAAAATGTCGTTCTGAAAGATTTGAGATAGCAAAAGTATTCATCACAAGTTATGAATGTTTGTTGCAAATAGCCGCTTAGTAAAATAACAAGATGGAAAGGCTGGAGGATTCAATGTGTTGTGGTGAGGCCGATTTTACAGATCTCAGTGTGAGCTTTCATTCAGCAAATTAAACGTATCTTGCCGCCAGCTGTACAAGTCATCTTCCTTGTTTTTGCCAGCAGGACACTCACAATTTCTATCAAACTTTCAAATATCTTACGATCAAAGCAACAACTTGTGAACCCTAAAAACAGATGGTTTTGATTGGAAGAGAAGTTGAAAACTAATATTTTTACACGAGTGATTACATCAATGATTCCAGTGCAGAACATTAGCAATTTCAAGCAGCCACTTACATGGAGTGTTTGGTTTTTAAGCTGGTTTTGGGCATAAATGATCATGGCAACTTTATCGACTTATTTTCTGCTTCTTAAAGGGAGCTTAATCGGTTTTGATGCTAACATATGGCTTAATTAATCCCTCGTTAATCAGGATAAATTGCTGCAAGTTACAAGCTGAAGAAGTATGAGTTAAATGAATGATAGTTTATGATGTGGAGTATTGATCCAGCGCACGCTGATCTCCCTCCAGGAACCACAGCTGGTCCTTCCAAACTCTGATTGATGCTTAATTCATCACACAGTATCCCTAATATGCTCTTCTTCACAAATATATGCTTCAATAAACCAGTCTGGGGGTAAGCATACATCCCATCTCACTGACTAATGATGAGTGTATTGCAATTTGTAGCATGTTATTGATATCAATTAACACCACAATGTTCTAATACCACCATGTGAAATTGTTCCATCCAACTCAACTCCCTGGTGAAGTCATGAAGTGCACCTCCGATATAAGCAACGGTTTCGGCTATCGGTGCAAATGCTGCTGCAATATGTAGGGAAACCCGAGCTGGACCATCTGCTGTAGAGCAAGTTACCTGCCTGCAGCCCCCTTCTGGCCATATCAACAAGCCCTATCACTTGCTACCTAATGGATATTGAACAGTCATTAACACATGCGGCCTATTATACATGAAAGCAGTGGTATCCCTCAGATTACAGCTTCATCCATCATTCAGGGGAGCAGCCTGTCCTGCAGGCAAGTGGGTGAGGTGTCGGCCAACAACCTCCTAGTTCTGGTTCTAGCCCCGAGCTGCTTGTCAGCTGATGAATTGTATGGACAGAGGAGATATTGTCTGCTCCTGAATGGCCACGATTAATCTCTTAACTGACGCTGTTTTGTCATTCTCAACCAGTATTTCCTAAATGTCATCTCGAAACAGAAAGCTAAGGGCCAAAAAGTACCTCAATGAGATTAATTAGTTTTAAGATTTGTTCACTTCTAGAATTTTTTGGAATCTTCATAACTGATGGTATTTTCTATTCAGATCAATAAACGAATGTTTAAAAAAGATACTGTAAATGAATATAAAAACTGGTCCCTATTGGAAGATTTGTTTCCGGCAATTTGAGGGAATTCAATGGCTGCCTATGACGCAAGTGGATTGCTTCATCGTTCACATGTAACCAATATCCAGCTGACAAGGATTACACATGTAATCTCAACGCTGCTTACCATAACTTATTCATAGCCTCATATGCAATACAGTAAACCTAACAAGCAGACTCATTAGTCATCTACAATACTAGTTTACCAGAAACAGTTGCTTTTAAGACTTGATATCTTTAATTGATGTTTATATGGAATTATAACTGCTGACATATCAAGATAGGAATTAACTTGAATAAACAAAACATTATAAGTTTCAACACGTCACCCTCTCATTAAGTGAATGCTTGGAACATAAAATATTGAAGTATTGATAACATGTTTGTTTGACGGTATAAACTATTGTCAGGTACAAATGTTCTTATTTAGAAAGTTATCTCACAAGTAAACTTGTTGACGATGGAAACTTCATTATCTTTGTCAATTTTCTTTACTTAATTGTGCTCGTATTGAAACAGCCAAAAGTGGTTTGTTGTTTATGAATTCATCCTACCAATTTTATGAAATTCAACAGGTCAAACCAAGCCATGCATATTTTGTCAAGTAATTTCTATCTTTCGTAATTCAACCGACATGAAGGCGAATCAAGTGTGGGCATCTCACAACTTCCGGTTTCTGGATATACGCTTGAAAACGCTCATGACTAGATTTTATTTTCTTTTTCTACGAATTAGGTATTTGTTTCTGCCAAAGTTGATACCCATCGAACGCAATTACGGTAGTTGAGACACGGTGTAAATCCTACACGCATACCGGTAATGATTATACGTCATTGAAAGCGGGTTCGTTAAATGCTATGCCCTTTTTACAGGGGGTACTGTGCTCTTGGCATCAAAATAAGTATGTTATTGTTGATGTAAAAATGTAAATGCGATATCAAAATTTCGACGAAAGATTTTTCTACAGGGTGATGTATTTATATTCCCAATAGCTAAATTTCATCCCGAACCACATGCAAGTATGACAATGCAGCTTTAAAGCTTAACGCCGCTTGGCCAATATTTCAGCCATTAGCGGCAAGCTGTTCTAGAAAAAAGTTTATAATACACAGATAAAAAAAGACGTGCTAGTTAATACATCCTCTCAAGATATGCTAACTGACATGTCCTTCCATACCATGCTGACAGGATAAGGCAACCAAAAGCCATAGTCATCAATACTAAAACTAATAAAACTTCCCAAAATTGTCCATAATGTCCTAAATCAGAATAAAAAAATCACAACAAGGGCAGTGTTTCAGGAAGAATCAAGGTATTGATATCCTGAAGTCACACACCATATTTGTCTGTGCCATCGTAAATAGTTTCTGAGAATAATTGCCCCCTTTCAAAAGATACTCAAACAGGGCGCTTACTCTGTAAAATATAATTGCACACTTTTCATTTCTTCACTCCATCTAGTTATTGATACCCTTAAGATACAAAACAAATTTGGTGATTCTATCTTAAATGGTTTCTAACAAAACTTTTCCCCTTTAACTCGGACATCAACAGATCTCACATTAACCAACCCAAAAGTTGAACAATTCCTCACATTGTTTATATCAGAATTGATTGTTGACAAGTTTATTGTGACTTCATAGGCTCCTGTGTGATGTCATAATGCTATGTACTGAGAGTCACTTAATGCATTCAACATCTAGCGTTTACTCTGTGTAACAGGGAAGTAGCTCAGTAGGTGGAGTGTCAGCCCCGTGAGTTCAGGGTTTGATTCCCGGCGGCGTCATACCAAAAGACACTAAGGGAGATGTTGCTTGACACTCAACAATCAAATGATAGAATGGCTTGAACTGGCGCTACACTGTGGCTGCTGGGTGCTGAGAGCACAAAATGAATTACCAATAACAAACTAGGACAATAAAGAGTTGTTATTGTTATTATCATTATTACTATATGAACACACTTGTGCAAGGTTCTTATTAACCAAGTGTTTTTAACTCTATGTTCATACACATGGAATTGAGGATGTGGTCTATGGTCACAACATGCATATGAAGGTTGGTTCTCTTCTGTACTTACGTCTTTGGAGCCGAGATGTTCAATGCGACATGGAAGCTTGGCTAGCTGTCCCACCATAACTGTGATATTCTGTTCGGTGGGTTGAAAGGACGGCTCTTCTTGAGCACAACTAGGGACACACACTTCTGTAAGAGAAAAACTCATTGTAGGACTTGTATAGGTGATGAATAAGGTATAAAGACAATATAATAAGATATATGATTCTTTTATGATATTAAGATATTTCACAAAAGTCTTTTCAAATTCAAGAATTCAACACAGTAGAATATTTAAAAAGGTTGCCCACATGGAACAAAGTGTTCAAATGACAACCATTCTTCTATCAGGTCATCAATATTCAGTTTAGATAAATATGCACACACATTTCAATAAATCTCATTATAGAAACACTCTTGATCAAATTTGGGGGAAAGACATTATTTGAATTGGTAAAAACTCTCTTGGAATGCACATAATAATACAAGAGAGAAAGAATTCACAGACAGTTCCGTCAATGGTTTTATAGATGTAATTGGAGGCAGAAAACATTCAAAGACAATATAGATTTTAACAACTCTACTTTGAGAAACAAGTTTTCTTTTGTGAAAACAATGTTAACAGTTAAGTGAAACAATTGCTTTGCTTCTTATGGCTGGTGAACAATGTGTACGTCTAGATAACATTAAGGTTTTAAACATTCAAAATATTGAAAGTAAGATGATCAATACACAAACTAAAACTTTTTGTAATAACCTTATAAAGTTTTGTTATGTATAAACAAAATAATATAATATACATTAAACAATAGGCAAACATGGTACATCATGAATGGACAGAGTTTATTTTCTTAGATAAGAAAAGGTTCTAAAACAACGTAAGTTTAGGATGTACATTATAGATTTCATAAATGAGCTTTAGCAATGGTTCTTTAAATTTCTCGTTTGAAAGAGATTTCTTAACTTAAACTTTTAACTTTGATGTATAAGTTTTATATTTTCAGTAACTTAAACAATTAAAATATTCTACCTTTATAAATCATTAAAACTGCATTGAAGTCTGATCAATGACTGACAATCAATTCATCAAATTACAAGAGAATGATCAATAACTTCTTACATTAATTGAAATTCAATATAATTTCATATTGGTAATCTTTGCACATAACTCTACCTTATTAAAATTTCTTTGAAATAAACTGTGAAAATGAGAGATTTCGACCTCACTTCATTCATGAATAATTTTGACACGAGATAAACTCTTGATTTTCATGATATTGATATTCTCAAAATTATATTAAAACAACTGTCAGTTCTTCTTTCAAAACAGGGCATAGATGTGGATCCAAGATTGATATAAAGGGATATACTTAGACTAGGGAATTTATATGGATACATGCTTTTGAATTTAAGCATACCTAGCAAAATCAAACCACAGTTTATTTGTAATATTTTGCTTTTGGGATGTTGTAAATTTAATGGATAGTATAAATTGAGGAACAGGAAAATCTCTTCAAATATCAGTTCCATGAAAATATTCTGGGCATTCTGTCTCTTTAAATACTAACAACAAAGACAGAGACTCAAATCTGTCGCGACTGTGACCATGAACAAAAATTAGATTATTTCTTGAAAATTCAATTAGCAAGTTATCATTGCCTGTAGGGGAGGCAGGGAAGGGGCGTGATTCAGTTCCCAATTGACAAGGATGATCACAGCCAACAAACAGTCAAACCCTTCTGCACGCACCCGCATAATGGACATACACACTTCCATCCCCAAAACAGAGGATATGAGTTAGCTCATTGTGCTGCTTGATAGAAGAGACACGACCCTTGACCTCCCATTGAACACAGACACCTGAAATTACAATTCACTGACCCTCACAAACCTCTTCCCCTAGAATTGAAATCCCAGTAACATATTGATGGGCAGAAAATAAATTGTATTTATAGCACTTAATTAAACCCAAAATTGGTGAAATCGTAGTGGGGACAACACCCAATTCTCGGGAGGAGTCTTTCATCTCATTCTGCATAGTCGGCAAATTCAATCCTTGAGATCTGGTCGATGGTCGTAAAACTGCATCCTTAAATGTCAGCGAGAGGGGAGAGCTTCCTTCCATTAAATCTCATCCAATGAGGGCAAGGTGTACACTTTAAACACGGAAATTCAATCCAAGTTTGAAATGTTTGTCTGACACTCTTAACGAGCTCCAGTAGTTTTATTTTCCTCTAAATCAATTGGAATAAATGTTTTACACCTATTTCCTCCTCCAGTTTTATAGAACATGTGCACTTTTCACTACTTTTCTGTGTCCTCCTTAAAACATAAGAAGTTTTCAAGACATAAAGAATATCCTATCCTTCATTATTGATATCTACAACAGCGTTTATTGAGGTAAATTACTGATGGCAACAAAACTGTTCACAGACATAAGGGAATCAATAAATATCGTCAATATTAAACACCACAACATGAATTAATGAGAATGGTTCAATCATAAATAATGAAAGTACATCCAAAATCTAGAAAGAGACATAACAACTTCAACATCAAATTATCCTCTGTATAAAATTCTACTTATTCACTTGTAAAGCATAAAAGGAAGATCTAATTTCCTCTCAATAATAAATAATCAAATTCAATGAAAGGCTATATGAACCATGCAAATTGGCTCTGGTCCAATAGTGCTGAACTTATTAACAGCATTGAAAGACACACTGCATAAGACACAAGCCACATATTTCCCATGCAATTAGTGTATGGAATATAACAATAAGTCATCTGCTGTAGCTTAGGAAACAATAGCTTCAATCTAAATAATACACCATTGTCAGAACAGAATCAATTCAAAGATTTCTTCATACAAGAAGCTAAATGAAAAGATAGATTTTGAGTTATTGAATATTTAAAGGTTATAAAAATAAAGATAATGAAAAGGAGACACGCCCTTCTCCTAGCCTTAGCTCCCTGAGTAGAGTCTTAAGCTTAGAGAAGAGTTTTAGTTCAGGTTATCACTGTCTGTAATGTGACTTACATAATCACTACAACTTCAGCAGAGCTCTTCAATACTTGTCTCTTGCAACCTCTCAATAGAACATCTTCTTACATATGGTTAAAGACACCTATCTATCGACTTTCATCAGCCATCTTGAAATTTTAGCATTGCAAGAAAACAAATGTTCTGTATTATGCTGATTCATTAAAAAAATTAAGAAATAACTAATTTGTTGATAGAATGGGAACCAAACAACAAATAATTCCTGATAAATGTTATCAGTTATGACAATGTTTTGTCGTAGTAATGCATTCAATGCTCGTAGTTCTGAGATTTGTTTCATTTCACAATGTTTTCTTTTTCGAGTGATATACTATAATCTTTGTCAGATGTTTACCTCACTATCATGTTTGAAAATTACGGTAAGTGTGAACTAATTATGTAAAACTCATATATATTTGTTAACAGGAAAATCCTCCTGAATTTCATTTCCATAAAAATACCCAGATAGGACGGTCTCTTTAAATGATTCCCTTGAAATTTAACCCTCCTCTATTCCAAAACCAAAAGAAATAAATCATTAGGAATTCAAAGTTAAATCATTATGTCTCATTCTATCTAAATGAGGTATTGCAAACTGATATAGATATACTTTCTATTATTCAACACAATGTCATTATCAAATTAGGTTTCTCTTTAAAAAAGTCCTGATTCTATATTCATATGTGACAGATGCTTACATATGAGAAAAGAACATGTATGTTTGATGAGGCAACATTTCACAATGTCAAAGTAAAGGACTCAATTACTTGTATTATAACTATCAATTATTGTTATCATTATCAATATCTCTTACATAGAACTACTTATCACTTTTCTATCATGTAATCTTACTTGCATCGTGATGGAACAAAAACTGATGTGGATATTTAAAACATGATGATGATGGTAATGATTAGATTCATTTGGTTAATAATTCAGAGTAATTGACAACAAAATCTGCATGCATCAAACAGTTGGTCTTGATTGACACCTTTGGATAAAGCACGGGACAGGAGAGTGACTTGCAGCAACACTGCATCATCTAAACGTGTCCCATTTATTCAGCAAAATACAGAATACTGAATTGCAGAATATTCTCTGTAATACAAAAACAATTAATGCAAAATATCAATAAAAATAAAGAAATGAATTTGATGTTTCTTGGCATCTAGGAGCACTAAAAAGCTTGATGATTGACATGCATGTCAAATGAAAAACAGCAAAGAGATTAATTCGATATTCGGTTCTTTGTCATTCTAAATCTCTTCCTATTCACTGTACCACCGGATGGGCTCTTCTTCCATGTTATGTTTCATAATTTGATTTGATATCCCGTAGTTCACAGCACATCAATCAAGATAAAAATTATTTCTCAACTGCTTGCTGAAATCCCTTTACGCTTCGTTAACAGAATATGAAGAACATAGTTTTTCTTCAAAGCCTATAAAAGAGTTTTGATATAAATCAGTAAAGGTCCTATATCTTATGAAGTAAAACTCTAAAAATTAACTGAAATATTGGGTATAGAGAGAGCCTTTCATGTAGCCGAGATGACAAGCCCGGTGACAGGAGTGCGAGGTAAAAAGTTTGGAGAAGTTAAAGCTGTTAAAAGGATGTCAGGCAATTCACATCACGCTGTTCCTTCGTTAAGAGATGCACTCAACACTCTCCTGAATCAGGAATCTTTTTGACATAAACTTTTTAATGATTAACAAGTTCTTTAAGGCTCTCATTCCTTTTTGTTAAATCAAAGAATTCAGCACATTGGTATTGAATGCTGCTAAGATGTCAAAGTTTAAGAATTATCCTCTCAAAGGATCATTTGCTTAGTGAGGTGCAAACCAATCTCTCACGCCGCCATCTTGAGCTGACATAAGAGTTGGAGATGGTCGCCCTCATCTGAAGCATCTACAGCTTACTGAACACCTGCCAGAAATGTAATCACTGGGAGACAAAAACTCTCCACTTGTGAATTTATGAATACATGATGAAAAACTTGGACTACACGGCAAACTCATTAAAATTGTTCATTTGCTCGTTTTTTTCTTTGTGAAGATGCGGGTGTGTGTTCTGTGTTGTCAAACAGTTGGTGTTGGCATCGCAGAGAGGTTTACTGAGGAAACACTACCTGTAATTACCTGTAACCTATGTGTATTTCACCTGTCAATCACCTGGCCGAGGCTGGCTTTCATGCCAGAAAGTGATACCCTTGAAATTATAACCACTTCAAATTAGCACCTTTATTGAGATTCTTGTAAGAGAGACATACAATAAAGGAGAGAATTAAGAGTTGAGTTATGAAAATTAGCATCATAACTCACACCTTATCTGAATTGCCGCATCAGTTTTGACTGCTCCACATGTTTCAAATCCGATTGCAGAAGTATGTTGTGAAATATTCCTAATTAACGCTAAAAGGTAAAAGGAAACCAACAACAGTACCACAGACCAATTCTTTCCTGTTTAACATTCTTGAAATATTTGAGTTTGACAATTCATCTGATTTCCAGATCATCAAGACTCTATGAGCAAATTGCACTTGACAGAAACTTAACAGGCTTTACAAAATGAATTTTCCAATTAATTTTTTGTTAAGCTGCAGTATTTGATAAGATTTGCTCTTTTTATCGGGACCAGTCATCACAATGATTCAGTTATAACAGCGTTGAGGACTTCATTGATTCAAAGTTGCAATAACTGTCAAATATTGATCGGGCCTCCATCCAACCTTCTGTAATCGTTTTACATCTAATCCTTTGAAAAAATTCTGTAATTGACCCAGAAAAAGATATTAATCTTGAAGATAGGCGAACCTAAACAAAAATAGCAACTTTACTTTAAAGAGTGATAAAAACAAATATGATTTTATTGGGAGGAGAACCTATCAAACTAAGGCAGTCCAAAACGCAAGACAGAGGAATGAGAGCTTGGACAAATCCCTTAACATATCTGAAAGCAAATAAAACATATATTATCGTTTAATGATTATGACCCATATTTTCCCATAATTTATCGTATTTGGAGTAAAATCAGGTATTTTGCAAATGAGTATTTTGTCAAGAGCAAGTGTGGTATTTGTTGTGAAGCAACTGTTACCAGACTTGGTGTGACTGTTTGTCTCCCTCCTACCTGTGTGTACCTGCTAATGAGCAGCAGGTGTGTTTGTGGGTGAGGAGGGAGGGGAGTAGAGGTTGGGGGAGGAGGAGGGGGCTAGAGAGGGAATGGTTATCTGTTACCAACACACCCAACACCAACACTACAGACACAGCAGAGGACCTCTCCCTCTGTCCGACTTCTCTGTCCACTAATTTCATTGACCACATCACCCAAAAACAAATATTTTCCCAGCTCAAAATAACACCAATTTGCCAAGAGAGTAGCAGATGCCAGATGCTACCTTGAAAACAAACAATTACAGATCCTTCTCTTACTGATAAAGATCAACATTTTAATGCATGGGTCATTTTGATATTTTGTAATAACAACAAAATGAAATGGATGCCAAATATACAATACAAATCATCAGGGCAAGGGAAAACATTGGAAACCATATGATTCTCTGAGATTTTAATTTTTGAACTTGTTCTTTCACAGGTAATTGTTTTCTGGACAGAGACTTTTTAATTATTATTAATTATTTTCAATATGAAGATATTTCATATAAAACTTGTATACCATTTCAAGCATACAAATTTGATATAATTAACATATTCTTTATTGTCCTGGTGCTTCATACCAGCATCAAGAAAAGTGAACATGATTCCCCCTTAAACACTTGTCTGAAATGCAATAAGTATTTCATTACTACCTAATGAAGTCTCCTGACAGGATGATTAGCACCATCTCCTTATTCTCCCCATTCACGATTGCTTTGTTTAGTCTTAATTGCACTTTGGGTCAACCATTCTACAGACAGGCATCAGGCAATACTGCAAGGAGCACCTTCAAGAGCATTCAGCACACCATAGTTTGGTCTTCTCTTACCATGTTGTCATCATAAATTGTAGGTGCTGTGGAAGTACCCTAATCCCTGAACTAATACTGCAGGTCTCCCATGCTGGTCATCCGTGTGTGTCCACCGCAGGGGGCAGCTCTATCAAATATGCATGGGATAAATTGCTAATGAGCCCAATAAGATCAATGCAGCGGACTTTCATCAGTGGCTAGCATGGAAGTCTCCGTGGACTGGAGGAAATAAAGGTGTGCCGGCCTACACTGATGCCCCTCTGTCACAGCATGCCAATCCGCCTCGCCCGCCGCTCACGCAAACGCTCTTACTTTTATAGCCCAATTTGTCTCTAATCAGCTACACCGTGCAGGTTAGACCGCTGTCTCGAGGACTGCTGCCAAACAAAGGATTAAAACGAGGTCGGTTGGTACTGGGAAGAGTTTTTACCTACAAACCAATCACTATAGTGTCAAATGTTGCTGCAGATTCGAAACATTCACCATGAAAAATTAACGGCGCACTTTACGTACTCAGATCAAGAAGTGTAACAAAGATTCTGCTTTTGTTTCCATTTTTTCCACATAATCACTTCTCATTTCTCTCCAAAAATTTAAAAAAGCTTTTCAAAAGTTGATTAGTTAAGGTGACCTACATATTTTCCAGATATCAACACAATTGAACAAACTCTCACTAATAATAAAAACTCTATGATTGAAAAAACATAATCCGTTATCATCTACAAAACAAGTTTTTTCACAAAAAGGTATAAAAGTGCACATGTAACCACAATAATAGGGGCAGCCAATAAAGCCTTTTTAATGGAGGACATATATATATCCTGCTGTATTATCAGAGATATTTATGTATATATGAGAAGAAGAACAATGTTGAACTGACTAACAAGGTCTACGAGATATTGAAAAACAGATCGGACTGTCCTAATCAATGAGCTAGAGTGCATTATGAGTGCCTTCTTTCCACCTTATGAATAATACTGTCACATCAAATAAAACAGTGATTGGGAAGCTATTCTCTGTCAGGCAACAATTTCCATATCACTGGAGTCCTTTGTGGATGATATTGCCCTGGCGTATCAGTGTGAAGAGGCCAAGCCACATTTTCATTTATCATCGACTCCTACCGGACATACCTATATCAGGAATTCAAACATGTCTACATTGTTTTCATTGAGAAGTGACCTCATGAAACCATAATATCAAATCATTTGTTAAAATTTTGTTTATCAATTTTTCACCAAGGCTTACTTTAAACATTTATTACCTAAGACAGGGAGCAAGCCTCTTTCAATGAGCTTCTGATTTTAGTACCCAAATGTTTAAAATCTTTCAATTTGCTAAGCTCAATTGTCATGAGGGATTATAAACATTTAATGTGTTATAAAGTGCTCAATATGCCTGGCCACTATTTTCTGCTAGGGTTTCAAATTCTTCCTGAATATTGGAGCTCGCCTTCTGGGAGCATCAATAGAAGCAATGCCATCTACATTTTTTCTGAACTGTTCCATGCTGCAACCTTTTTCACAAATGTCCTTTGAAGATTTTTCTTGAATAGATGTTTACACAGATGTTTTATCAAATCTGTAGATAAGAGAAATAGATATTTCCTCATGTGACAGCACTAATTACATGATCTGTTCCCTGGCTACAGTAAAGTTGCAGTTTTTACTTCTTCTAATATTGATTGACAGCACATTGTAGATGTTACACAAGTACATCCATTGGAATTAGTTTAATCAAAACTGCAATTCCATGGAGAAATCATTGTGGGTTGAGCATTAAAACCTTCCACCTCGACTGTTACAGCGGAAACTAACAATATCAGAGAAAGATAAAAAACTTGGGTTGAGACTATTGATCAAGATGAAACAGACAGGAATTGAACAGGCGGTCATCAACATTGCAACATAGATTGCATGTTCTTGTGTAGACATATTGCTTAAACATTATACAGAGGAGCAGTGTGCGAAAGAAGAAGAAATAATGACTTCAATATTTGCATATCACAAAGGATGTTACATCAATAACAACTTTTGATAAAATTCAAATTTAACCTAATTTAATTTGTATCACTTCCAAATTCCATTAAATGTTTCATGGACATTGAAATATGGTAGCTTAACTGAGAGAAATGTGACCGGTTGGCTTCTCCTTGCAGCAGCCTTATCGGGCCGAGCTGTAAGGCCTGAACATCATCTAGACAGACAGATCAACCGGGTCTAGAAGACCATCAGAAGAGATAGCAGGGGTCTGAGATGTTTGAAAGAATGAAGACAAGGTGAAATCATTGATATCAAGAGCAACATATCACTCCAAAGTTCACTGCTAATGGCCTCATACAAAACTAATTATCCCATCTTGCGTTGAGCTCTTCTTAGATCAATAGTTATTCAGGGTTCCAGATAACTGCTTTGGTTATGAGATTTTATATAATCAAATTGGTGAGTGCCAAAAGTCAGAGGAGAAGAGTTGAAGAGAAGCAGTCTTTTTAAATGTCAAAGACAGTCCCAGGAACTCAACTAATCTTAATTCGTTCCCCGAGCTATTTTACATACCTACTGTTCGATTTCTACAAATGTCAAACCTTTCCATCAGGATGTGAATAAAAACTAGCCAAGCCAACAGAAAAGCCGTATCTAATCACGAATCCTATCTCCTTCCAAACACAGGCGGTCTCCAGAGCATAATCAGTGGTATTACTGCCTACAAAAATATACATCAATATCCATGTTTTTAACAGTCCCTATTGATATCATCTTGAATTTGTACTTTCAATCATTAATTAGCAAATTTCAAAGGACTACATCTGAAAAAGATTGTTAGATTAGCTAAAAACAGATCAGATATCCATTTGAAAAATTAGTTATGGTTATGAGTGTAGAAGTAGGATTGTGTTAAGAAAGCGGACTGACTTAAACCTTAAACCAGCAACCCTAGAGGACTCCATCTCAAGCCATTAATTTCTGTTTTGTAGCCATCGGCACAGATGCATGTTGGGAAACATCTTGTCTTTTTCAATTCACCATTGATTCTCTTCTTTCCATTGAAGAGCCTGCAAAAAGTGTTGCTATTGATTATGTTTCATTACCAGGTAATTGGTTACCTTTCTGTGTGTCATGTGGAAGTGACCCGGCGGTCACGTGACTGCCGAGGGCGACGTGCAACTGATTAAGTTTGGACACTCCATTGGCTGCCCCTCTGGCACCTCTCACAATCTCTTAAGTCCTCAATGCTTCCAAATAAATGCTGCTTTCCTAATTACTAACCAGATCATCTGGGCACGAAGACATGATTTCACTTGATGGACTCCGATAACTAGATTCAAACTTTTTCTTTAATCGTAAAAGCTTACTTTTTTGGTCATTTCTTTGATTGTTCAACTGAACTCTGACTAAAAACTTGAGTAGTTCAAATAAAATCTCAAACTGATTGAGTTTGATGGTAGTTAATGGGCATCTATTTGCAATAATGTTGAGACATTAAAGGGAATCAGCGTAAGAGTGAGTGCGATGCCGACTCAACTGAATTAAACTACAGCCATGTCTCACATGCAGGTCAAGTGGGCTTGATGTGTGATGCTGGAAATAACAAGCTCCCCATAAAAATCTTCCAGACATAGTTGTTGCACGTACAGTAATACCTTCTAATTCGACATTAAATGTAAAAAACAACTCAGATCTTTTAGAAAATAGAAGAAGATAAAGAGTTTGAGATGGGTAATCTATTTCATACATGTTTGTTCATGTCTAGTATTTCCCATCTAATGCCAACAAAAAGTTTGAAATATCGACCGTATGAATTTCATGCAAATTCATATCCCTCAAGAATCAATTACTAGCTGCTATAAAAAATGTTAAAAAGTCACCATATCAATTTCCTTTTGAAATAGCATTTCAAATGACTAATTACATAACACACACATAAGAAAAGATCACACTTGTAAAGCAAATGAGAAAACACTCCACTTATAATTATTTCCCAATAGAATAGAATTTCTTGAAAAGGCAGGTCTACAAAAGAAAAGATACTTGCGAAATGTGTGGAGAACTGATAATGAGGAGGTATCAAAACATTCTAATTTTACTCTTATTGCTTGTCAAAATACAATATTTATCACATATTTTCACATAAACATATCATATACCATCATCATTTCTTATGAACAGACATAAATATTCCACCTCTTTAAATTATTCAAAAATTTAAAAAACCTTAACTCACACTTCAAAATGTCATTTAAACTGCAAAACAAGAAATTTTCATTCCGATAAATACTGATTTACTTCTTGAATTCTCATTTCCCATCCATCATTGGAAGATTTGCGAGTGTTGTTAAAGAGATGAGGATCAATTAGACTGATTCAATCAATAAGCATGGACAGATGTACTTCTTGGGAACATCTCGCTGACTGAGATAGTGGCTGCCTACCAGAGGATATTACTCAGTTAAAAGACTTCTAAAGAGGAGATTTATCTCTGCAAGATGCTGTACAAATCCAAGTCGTGTCTCCGCTAATGAGGGCCGGTGGTCAGATCAATGGTATTTGAACAAGGCAGGGGGCAGCAGTGTTGGGACAAGCCACGATCTATCTCAAGGAGAGACGACAGTTGACAAAAAGTAGTGGGCAGGAGCAATCAATGAGTGCCCACAAACTCTTTCACCCAGGCCACACCTCACCTTGCTTGCTCCCAACACTGGCTCTTTCTGTGGCACTTGTTTGTTTGTATCAATCAAGGTTACTAGCAAAGTCAATTTATGTTGCCTCAAAAACTGAATGGTTCAGAATCCAATCTAGAGCAGCTAATCTTGGAAGCAATAAATGTTCCAAAAAGGTCAAGAGTCTTTCTCTTGCTGGTCCAATAAACTCCTAACCATTTCAAAAGCTTGGATACAAGCTTGATTCATTCATTCTCTTCTCCTTCAAACCCTAGAGTGCTTTCTATGTTAATGAAAGACACAAGATGAAAACAAACAAGTTAGCTATAACCAATTAAATAATTGAATAATCACCAATCTGTAAATCAATTATGGTATGACTCTAAACTTTCATTCATTTTGTGTATTTTTAAGGCATATGGTTATACCGTAACATTCATTTCTACAATTCCAAAAAAATCAGTGCTACTGAAGTACGGTATGTAACTCCCAAACAGCACGCAATAGGCTTCTTCTTTACTACAACCTATAATAAGAGAATCACATGAGCAAAAGAAGTGAACAAAGTGCTTAGACAGATTGTGGATCGAGCTTCAAAAAACGCTGACTATAAGCTGCTGGTGACCTCGTGCTGTGTTATATCAGAAATATATAATTGATCATGTCAAAAGAACATTGAGTCACGAAATGATTGTGTGTGGGGACGGCTTCCTTAGCTCGTACTGAGATCATAACACGTACAGGCTGCCTCAGTCTTCTCCTACACAACTCATTATATCAACATGTCAGCAAGTCCCAGTGCTTTAACAAATACATTTAAACTGTTACTCATCAAAATGATTTTTCATGTTGTACAGAGATTTTCAATTTGACAAATGCATTTGGGCATCATAAAGAATAGACTGCAATTTAAGAAGGGATTAGCTTTTTGAACTTTTTTGAAACAGATGTAACCTTAACAAGGTTCAGAGTTAGGATGGCTATTCTCAATTGTTACCAAAGCAAGTGTCATTCAACTCTACGAAAATGAGTCATTACCATATTCGACGTAATAAGCGCACTGCTCCAATAAGTGCCCCCTCCAAGGGTTTTTGTAATTAAATGCCTAATAACTGCCCATGTACCAGCGGTACTAAAATAATAAATTCAGCGTATTCACTTTGTTTCATGAGGAATTAAATGATACATTAGCGGCAATATTTGTTATTTTCTACTTAATAATGTGAAAGTATGTTTTCTAAAAACAGTTCCACTTCAGTAGTCTTTATTTTTCGATTGTGATACACACCACTAAAATATGTACCCATCCAAGTAAATTTTTTAAGCCTTCTGGGCACTTATTACGTCGAATGCGGTATATCTTATTAAGCTAATAAGAGTTGGGGTTACACATAAATTTGCAAAGCTATTTAAATATGGTAGCATAACTACTTGAATTCATTTCTTTCAATCTTGACATCAATATTTAGTAAAGTAAGAGATAGCCTTTGTCAAATAATGACTTTTGCTGGATCAGTCTTTTGTAAACATATTGTTTGTTTCCGTAATAATAAACCCAGAATAACAAAGCACTTAACAACAGCTTTTCTCCAAAAACATTAAAAAATGTCATAAAACAGATGAATATAAAGCATCCTTTTTAGAACAGGCCGTATCTGTTACGATGTGATAAATATTTTCATACATAGAAATGAATACATTTATACATTGTTTCAAAAGTGAGCACTAACAAAATGGCTTCTGGGAAAATGAGTATGTTCTCATGTGCACTTATTTACATACCGTTTCAAAATTTCAAAATATGTATATAATTCATATACATTTTCATCATATTGTTGTTTATATGAATATTAAGCAATAAGATATTAAATTTTTGTATTGTTTTTTTCAGAGTTGAGAGAAAAAGGTCTTCAAAAGGTTTTGTAACATGAAAGATAATTTAACTAAAATTCTGCTGTGTTGATAGAGCTTGTCTCCCTAACGGACAGATGCTCAATGTATTGTCACTATGATATACTTGAACACACTCTTTTCTTTTATAAATGTCTAATTTTGTAAATTCAATTTTAATACGGATTTTCTCTTCTTTATAATTGTAAGTGTATACTGAATAATTTCATTTCTTTAAACCTGTAAAAGGAAATACTTTGCTGTTTAATTTTTAATACACATTAAAATTCATACTGAAGGTTACACATATTCTTGTAGTTTCTGCAACAACTAGGGTCTTTTATCTATAAGAAGAGTGACACTCCCAAACATAATCATTCACTCACAAAAATTGTTGTAAACTTTTACTTCATGTGGTTCTTTTCAAAAAAAGGTAATTGAAAGCAATCTTCAAGTGTGGCTGAACTTCTGCATCAAGAATCCAGTGGATAGTTGCAGCATCTCCACTTGAGATGTTAGCTTATTAAACATGAGTGAGAGTCTCATTGATTGACAGTGGAACTCCGGCGTCCTATTGTCCTGCCACGGCTACCATGTGGGTAGGTGGGAGAGGCCGGCACTAATTCCTCCACTCTTAGTTGTAATGAGATCAAACACAGTCCACATCAAACAGCCATCAAGAGGTCCCCCTGCCTAGCCAGCAACCAAGAAGCGGCGACCTCCGCCTGTAATACTCCATACAGTTAGCTTCACAGGCCAAATAGTTGGATATTCGCCTCATACAACGTCTGCCATCACAAATCAGAAATGAATAAATGACCATCGTCAGAGCAAGTTGCTTGATTAAACCTTAGAACAAGGAGGTTACCTGACCTGAATGTGTGCCGCAAACTGCCGTGAAACTTTGGAGCAAGATTGAGACGGTCGATTGAAGAGGGAGATGAAATGATTACATTGCCTTACAAATCTGCACATTAAATCTTTATTAAATCTTTGATCCTAAAAGAAACTTCAATTACTCTGTCTAACTTTAAAGGAATAGATCCTTTGAGCAAACCTATTGCAAGAATATAAAGCTCATGAAATGTCAAATGCTTTAAATTTATTGAAATGGAAACAGTAAATCTTCATGCACAATAAACAACCAACTTTTTATGTTCAGGGAGAGTGTATGTATTCATTTGTGGCCAGAGGGCTTGCTACATATCCACTGACACAATCAATAACATCAAGAACAGAGTCACTAACTGTTCTCCCCACAATTCTAACAATTAGGTGACCTAATGGCACTACAAGCTGTAGAACATGAAGCATGCTAGTTCCCGATGTAATGCAGGAACACTGTTTTGGACTGGTCACTTGACATTGATCTGTCCAGTGGTCGCAGCAGTGATGTGTGTCGGGTCGTGACCCCCCAGGGCCTCCGCTGTGACCTCACTCAAAGCACATCTAGATCAATACAGGAGGGAGGGAGGGGAGAGAGATGATGAATGACAAGAGAGGCAGATGATTGATAACCCTGGCACAGAAGTGTCCAGGCATGGGCGCCAAAGTCCTGCAGTGTCAAAGGCCATTGCATCACCAAATCCCCTTCCAAGAACCATCTCCTCTAAGCCCACGGCTTATTCTGTAGCAGCTTAGGAGTCAATTCGAGGCCATCGGCAAGCCTTTGTTGAAGAGGCAACATTGTGGTCATTTTTCATTTTAGAAATTGTATTTCTGATACCTATGTTCCCACCTTGATTTAGGTAGACACAGTTTACTTATCTATGGGCAATAAAGAAACGCAGGGAGTCCAGCAAATCCCAGTGGCTGCAGGACTCATCAGTCAAGTCTGACACCAGGCCACTGCTGCCTCCAGCTCCCACAATAACCCAGTCCAGTCTCCAACTAACAAGTCACTCACTCTTGCTCCTCCACCAACAACACTTGTTTATTGCTCTCCTCTCAAGTGTGTGTAACAAACAGTAGATTGCACATGAATGTATCTCTATAACAAATACAACATTTGTGTTACATATATAATAGATAGTATTAGATACTAAATAATTAAGAAATGTATTCTTATTACAGGAAGCTTTAATGATGTTCAACAATGATATAAACTAAACCCTAATATCAGAGCTATTTCCAACATGATGCATTGGTCTAGACTAATTGACATTAGCGTGTCTAAAAGTCTAATGATCACCGGCAAAATTAACACCATACTTGATGTTACAATGCATTGTAAAATGCATTGTGGTGAATAATGAATTTTCCTATGACAAATGATGACAACGTAGAATATGAGAGCAAGATTCCTCCACTCAGGCAGTACAGCAGTAAATCATGTGCCATGTAGGCTCGTGAGATGATGTGTATTCCTTCACACTTTTATCAATTTCCATATCAGACAGTATCTGCAAATGTTATCCAAAAAAATTATTCAGGCTTGTCACATTGGATATTGTAAGACACACCAAATCGGCAAACAAAATGGATCTGTCAAGAGATTTTACAGAAGCCAGCACTGAATAAAAAGTAATTTTGGGAGATAGGCAAGAGCAGGGAACTTTTATCTTCCTCTGATAATCAATGGAGGACCGGGGCTGCTTGGGACTTAGCTTCTTTGGTAACTTCTCCTCGTGGCTGAGAGAATATAACTTCTTTGATAACTTCTCCTCGCGGCTGACAAGTCAATATGATACAGGGGATGTCAGCGCCCGTGTCCCTCCGCGTGTCTCCTCCAGTATGATGCCCTCCTTCAGGCAAGTACTCAATACTGGAGGGTGCTCGGCTTTATCCCCTCTCTCAAACTTACAAGACATTCCCCTGCATGTTTAGTCATACCACATAAAGATAAAGACATTAAAGCCCGGAATGGAAGTGACATTTAACATGGGATTGTTAATGTGGATTCTCAGCAGTCTTATGTTCGACCGGGCTTTCTTCTTAAATAATGAGTCATTTATATCAATAATTGTTCATTTCTTACCTACATTTTACATAAACATGGACAGATTTTATTGATTTTTTGTCACATGTTATCTATTACTGTAAGAAATATGGCAAGATGATACATGAAGGTGAAACTGTGTAATCCCCAAAACCCTATACCATATAATACTAGCGACAATACATAACTCAGCTCTCTAATAGATCCATTGTAACAAGCTCTCTTACAGAAGATAATGATCTCCTATTTCATTGAAAGAAATTCTTAGTATTCTGTAGTTATTTTGCCTGTAGAGATGAATCTAATTACTTTCTTTAGTTTTTACACTAAGATCCGGTCAATAATGCCTTTGATGATACTGGATCAAACCAGGTGGTACAGTGCTCACTGGTAAAGGTACGCACTGAGAAATCAGTGATCAGTCATGCCAGTAAAATGAGAATATATGAGAATTAACCTTTGTCATTGTTATAAAGTTTATTTTAATTGACAATTCTAATGTAAAAATATAGTCGCAAGCGACGACAAACGGATTCAGCGCTGTATGGTGTTAAATGTAATGCACAAAGGTAATGATTTCAGTCAAAAGCTTATGGGTTATAATCTTTTGTTGATGATTAACGCAATTTGCAAACAAACAGTTATCAAATGCATTTAAAACGCATGCAGGGTTGACAATATTCAGAGGTCCGTAACTCAATGTAAATGTAGTAACTGAATTTATTGTTAATTTTTAAAAGATTTTGTATTCTTTTAAATTTCTAATGATATATGGAACAATGATTTGTCGTCTATCACTGATGACTAACAACTTTTTTAACATACCTGTATCCTATGCATTCAAAACGAAAGCAGAATTGACAATATTCAAAGGGCCGTAACTCAATGTAAAACAAATATAGAAATTTACTGTCAAATTTTAAAAACATCTATAGACTTTTGGCTTTCATATGATGTATAGAACAAAGCGTTATCGTATACCGTTGATTCGCTACGATATTTCAAACATACCCACCAAAACACCACACGTCCAAAATGCAAAGTTTGACCTCTGACCCTGACCGAAAATGACTGTTCGCGAGCGATTTTATTCGTTTATCTTAAAGGGCTTGCCAATGTCTAACTCTCATGCAAAAATCATAAAATTCTATGGTCTGGTTTTTGAGTTATCTGCCCTTGAAGTTTGCGATTTTTAGATTTTGGTCAACTTTGAAAAATCACAGCAAGAAAAGTATTGCAGTTAGGACTTTGTAGAAGTCAAATTAAGGTCTACAATGCTTCAGCTACATTGAGTATAAATTTCAGATCTCTAGTGCAAGTATCTTCAGAGAAGAAGATTTTCAAAGGTGGGTGGGGTCGGCAATGATAAAAAATTCACTAAATCCAAGATGGCGGCCAAACCACGTGACCTACGAATTTTCCATGATTTCGTTTTTTGCAGCATTTTTGATTGCGCACATTTTGAAAAAAATATTAGGTCTCTAAGTGCATTTTGAAAAAAAAATCAATGTTAAATTTTCGATTTTGGAATCGAACTGGACCTTTAATGTATGGGCAGAATTGTCCCAAAAGCTTATTGTCGCCTTTCCTCAACAAGGTCAACCAGCCTGTGAAATTTGGGTTCGATAGCATCAGCCGTTTGGTCTGAATCCTGTTCACAAAAATCGTGGAATAATAATAAAAAAAAGAAACACGCCAATAACAATAAGGATTCAGCCTAATGGCTGAATCCTTAATAATAAACACGCCAATAACAATAAGGATTCAGCCTTATGGCTGAATCCTTAAATATAGTCGCAAGCGACGACAAACGGATTCAGCACTGTATGGTGTTAATTTTCATTAACAGAGGTAATTATCTAAGTCAAAAAGCTTGAGCGAGAATGCTTACAATAATGACAAGGGTTGTCAGTCCGGTACTTAATGGCAAGACCTCATTTATGCATACACTGCTATTCAACATAGCTGTAGCAACGAGGCATCATCTTTGGTGTTATTACAATGAACCAAATCTACCAGTGTAAAGTTATATATTTTTCCCTCTGACGACACTCACCGTGCGGCATTCCTATCATCCGAACCATTAGCGACACTTCAAAATTGTTTTCACCATCGTGTAGAGGAGAGAAATGGTTTTATTTTGATGTATTATTTGTTAATGAGCATGAAAAAGTAAAGAAACGGTGAGCGATGCGACATATGTTACAAATATCATGTTTTCAATCAAATTACCGTAAACCTCAAGAGGTAAACAGTAACTAATGCATTATGAAAATGACCACATTGCACTTGATATTCAAGGTTAAGTCTTTACAGAAAATTCATCATGGCTGTAAACATGAATCATTTCAGGTTAAACGGTCTTGTTGCTGACTGATGATAGATAAAACATTGCCTAGTGTTATATTGCTAATGAACTACATTTTTCAATCATTCATATATCATAATAATTCAAAACGAAAGTAGGATTGACCACATTTAAATACTCCGAATTTCAATGTAAATGTTTAATCTAATTTTAATGAGATTTATCCACGATTGTATGTTATTTTGGCTTTCATATGATATATAGAGCAATGTGTTATCGTACGTCGTTGATTAGCAATGAGTATTCAAACGTACCCACAAAAACACCCGTTTTCCAAAATGCAAACTTTGACCCTTCCGCGTGACCGGAAATGACTGTTCGCGAGCGATTTTATTCTTTTATCTTGAAGACCTTGCTAATGTCTAACTCTCATGCAAAAATCATCAAATTCGTCTGGGAGGTTTTTGAGTTATCTGCTCTTGAATATTGCAAAATGTGCAAACTTTGAAGATTTTTATAAAAAAAACTATTTCGAATTTTTGAATTTTGAAACAAACTTGTTATAGGCCAATGTCTCAGCTACATTATGTGTAAGTTTCAGCTTTCTAGTATCAGCAGTTGCCGAGTGGTGATTCCTGAAAGGTGCCTGGGGTCGGACTTTTGAAAAAAATGCACTAAATCCAAGATGGCGGCCAAACCACGTGACCTACGAATTTTCCATGATTTGGTTTTTTGCAGCATTTTTGATTGCGCACATTTTAAAAAAAAATTAGGTCTCTAAGTGCATTTTGAAAAAAAAATCAATGTTAAATTTTCGATTTTGGAATCGAACTGGACCTTTAATGCACTGGTCGATTCGGCCCAAAAGCTTCGCATGTCTATTCCTCAACAAGGTCTACCAGCCTGTGAAATTTGGCTTCGATAGCTTTAGCCGTTTGGTCTGAATCCTGCTCACAAAAATCGTGGAAAAATAAAAATAAACACGCCAATAACAATAAGGATTCAGCCTTATGGCTGAATCCTTAATAATCTTTTTGAATTTCTTTTGTCAAAGGCACTTCAAGTTTGAAACTATTACCCCCTAATTTTTGTAGGTTTGGAAGTGTAGGGGGGTTTTGAATACACCTAACATTTTCAATTTTAGAATTTTTATAGATTTTAGAAGTACAGGGAAGGACATATTAATTGTAAGATCCAAATCTTTAATGACATTTGAGTGAAGAGAAAATATTTGACCTTTTGTTTAGAATTTTGTCAGTTTGTATTAACTTAGTTGTCACTGTTTTGTGCCACTGTTCAAAAACTTGACTGCAATTTTATAACTTCTTAATTTTTTCTAATTTTAAAAAAAGATGTAAAGACAACAAAATAACACTAAATATGCATGTGTTTCTTTACCCAACACGTGTGTACATGATTGAGTTTTTTCAGGGCCTAAACCAATAAAAAGATCAAATTACACAGTTCTTACAGTTCTTATAAATCATTGTATGAGGAGCTTCATCTAAATAGCAAAGTCCATCATTGTTATTCCACAGCTGCATTGTAGCTTACATCCATAGAAACTCTTTTTGACAAACTGAGCATACTGTTCAAAATATGTTTTTAGAAACAAAAATGTACAATTTTTAAAATACACTTCAACTCATGATCTGTCAGATTGTCTAGAAGATATAGATTTGATGTAGAGATTGTTCAGACATTGAGATTCATGTGCATGAATTGTTCTAAAAAACTAATATCAAATCATATGAAGTAAAAAAGATATATATATCCAAAACACACATTGGCATGTCAACATTTCAGACATATACAGAAAACAAGATTTATTGCTTCACAGTTCAAAACTTGAAGATAGATTAAAAGCGAAAAAAAATGTTTGAAGTGGTCAAAGAAAGGAAGATGTTCACAGGTCTGAGAGGGGTGTTATTACGTCGGCGCCAGACAGCGCCTAGAGACTGACAGCGGCCTCAGAACTACTTGCTGGCTATCAGGGTTCAATTCTTATTGGATACAATTATCCGCCCAGCTCCAATAAGGTAATGACACTCTCTACAAGCAAGTCAATACTTTACTCCACTTCCAAGCTATTATGTCCTGTTTGAAACATTCATTACTGAAAACTTTGCAAGACGAAAAAAATGAGATTCAATCTGCCTCAAAGACATTGTATGCCTTCAAAATAATCAAAAGCCATAAAAAGCATGTATATGTGCCTTGCACCGGGCATGAAAAGACCAGGGCAATAATTTGCACAGTAAATCATTGGCTGGAATGATTGTCAATATCTCTGGCAGGAAATGATCACTGGGACAAAACATTTTTGTAAAAAACATTTATTGTTAAGTCCTTTGGGATGTATGCTAATAAAAACAATCAATACTGTTTTGATTCAAATAGAGTGTCTGGATGCTTGAAAGGATCTTTGAGGGTGCTTGAATGTTATTGCAAATTTTGTTTGAGGTAGACCAAATGTGGCACAGTTAAAATGAAACTTGTCAATTCAATTCATTTAACAAGTTGTTTCTGTCATGCAATAACAACAACATAAAGAAAGGAACAGAAACCTGTGAAGAGAAAATAAAACCTGCGCTACATGATGAAACCAGTAAAATGATGTGTTCACTTCATTTTTGTCTCCTTAACTTTAATAGTTTATTGGATCAATCCTTATTTTAAAGCTTTAAGACTGCCTTTGTTTTTAGATTTTTAACATGTTTAAGATAATTTGAAAGAGATCTTGTCCAAACACAAGCTTTCCTTTAACATTGAGTGATGATGATATGGGCCACAAAGTGTTGAATCTGTATGACAAGATATACTGGGGTCATGGTGTTGAATCTGTATGACAAGATATACTGGGGTCAAGGTGTTGAATCTATATGACAAGATATACTGGGGTCAAAGTGTTGAATCTGTATGACAAGATATACTGGGGTCAAGGTGTTGAATCTATATGACAAGATATACTGGGGTCAAGGTGTTGAATCTGTATGACAAGATATACTGGGGTCAAGGTGTTGAATCTGTATGACAAGATATACTGGGGTCAAGGTGTTGAATCTGTATGACAAGATATACTGGGGTCAAGGTGTTGAATCTGTATGACAAGATATACTGGGGTCAAGGTGTTGAATCTGTATGACAAGATATACTGGGGTCAAGGTGTTGAATCTGTATGACAAGATATACTGGGGTCAAGGTGTTGAATCTGTATGACAAGATATACTGGGGTCAAGGTGTTGAATCTGTATGACAAGATATACTGGGGTCAAGGTGTTGAATCTGTATGACAAGATATACTGGGGTCAAGGTGTTGAATCTGTATGACAAGATATACTGGGGTCAAGGTGTTGAATCTGTATGACAAGATATACTGGGGTCAAGGTGTTGAATCTGTATGACAAGATATACTGGGGTCAAGGTGTTGAATCTGTATGACAAGATATACTGGGGTCAAGGTGTTGAATCTGTATGACAAGATATACTGGGGTCAAGGTGTTGAATCTATAAGACAAGATGTATATGGGTAAGGGTATTGAGCTGTATGACAAGACGTGGTAGGCATCCAATGCAATTATTCCCTCCCTAGATACCCCTGCTGAAATCTACCCTACAGTTACTGGTATATCTCTCTTGGTGATCACAGCAATGTGAAGTGTTGTGCTTTGCATTTTTACTCAATCAGAAGAGAACTTTGGCAAGAGATTCACAAGGTTTAATTGGTTAATGAGCTGTAATATTGTAGCTATAGTGGACAATGTCATGTAGATCAGCCTGTCTACTCAACGCCCAATATGGTAATGTAAACTTGGGGCTGGAAGGTGTATAAGATTCTCACAAGGATGCGGCAGCAGATTGACCAATAGTTGGTCACCAGGGGGGCTTCATCCTTACCTCTCCATTATAATCTCATGTACGTAACATGCCTATATCATTTTCTAATTATGATAAACAATTGTTTTCGTGTACTATGAAACATTTACTATGAACACAACTTCATATGCATATTTGTTCCAATTTTCTAAATCCTTAGGCATATACAATAATCATCAGAATAGAATTTTACAAATGTAATTGACCAACTCCATTAACCAAAAATTCCACCAGAGTGAATAAGAAATAAAACTTATATAAAAAAAATATAAAACATCGCCTGTTTGAAATAAATTACTTATCAGAATTTCAATACTTCTCTTTGAAAATGAAAAAAAGAAAAACTTTAGCCATTTGATTAAAGAGAATGTAAAGAGAGAGCTACTCAACATCAAAACCAAATTTAAATCACCTTTCATAATGTTCTGAATCAATAAGAATTCCAAATTTAAGTAAAAGCCTATCTATATGTTAGTGTAAATGCAATCTATCTATTTCTGAGGGCTGCCAGATGACTTTCCAATGGGCAATTCTCTCCACGTCAGATGAGGCCTCAACAGAGTCTCCTGGCCCAGAACAATATTCAATCCAATAAATTGAACAGGATAAAAGATTAAATACTCATTTCAGTTGATTTATCTGCTGGGGCATCCATGTGATCACACAGCCCGGACATAATGGACCAGATTCCTCATGTAGCGACCTGGTCTACCCACACTTGCTCTTTCAGACTATGAAATTTCCATAAGCGAAAGAAAATTGCTTTGCGGAAAACAAATAAATTTCCTTTCCCATTCCAAATGTGTATCAAATCCTGAAACAGCAAGAATTGAACACTACCCTAGTGAAGTCTGAAAGTGACCCCTTTAAGATCAATCACAATTCTTGCCAGCAAGTAGATTGCCCAGACCGGATCATACACTTCCATGATCAACCCACCATACTCCTAGCTTCAGCTGGGTCCTACAGTGTGTCCTATGCTTCCAATGTAATGTAATACAGGCATTTTGGGACATGTTTAGATAAATCAAAGGTTAAAATTACACCTAAAACTTTGTTGTTGCCAGTTGCTTATATTTGAGAGAATTAGATGTTTATGTTTCATGTTCTTGTTGAACTTTTGGAAACTTAGTAATGATTGACTGTTGCCCAGACCTTGGGCTTCAGTGAAAGTTCTAGATTTACTTTCTACTGGCAGGATGCAATTTCTATGCAAAGCTCAACCTGGGGATATTTGAAATATTGATTGCGTTTGAACCTTCAACCAGTCGAATGCCTGCTTGTGTCATTGGAAAAGATTATAGCCCAGAAATATGAAAACCTGCAATAAATCTGACAAATCTTTTTATCTGTGTATGACCCGTGGCATATCAGTCATCTTCCTTACTGAAGCATATAGAGGCTGATATAGGACTTTGTATGTTTGGTAACATTGAGGCATTGATCTCAATATATCCTCTTAAATGTTGCAAATGATAAGAGTTTCGCCAACATTAGCTTTCCAAGAAAGGAAATGGTTTAAAGAGAGAGATTTGCCAGACATTTCCCAATTCAATCAGTTTGGTATCTCCTTGCTCAAGTCACCTTTCCAGCCACAATAATCCCATTATTGAAGACGGCACCCCAAACCAAGTGAAAGGTATTCGCGGAAAATAGATCTGCTTGATAAAACGTCACAACACATCTATTTCATCACAAGATCCTTGCTGACCAAAGCACTTAAGACAATCATCTAGCTACTCAAACAAATTGCTGGGGATGTGTAACCATCGCTGATGGTCTCTGTGCACACAAATTAACATCAAGAAGATATTCGGGGGTAATGAATTCAATAGCCAAAATTGGACTGTTAGTGAAAATTTATTCCAATCACTCTCTGTAACAGTGACAGGCTTAGAAAATGTAAGTGTCAAAATGAACATTGAGTTGATGAGTAAATTCATTTTCCAGTGCTCCATCTCAAATGGCGCACTTTAGAAGCTCATCAGGATCGATGAAGATTGGGCTTCTCTTCTGCTTTAATGACAGGGGAAGACATTTACCCCCAATTCCTCCTCCTCCACGCCAATGTTCCTCATGTTTGCTCAATCAACTGTGCAAACTTGTGTCTGACTTGCAGAAACATCCAATCGGGTAATAAACACATCTGTAATTTTCAAGTAGCGACATGAGCTTATCGTAACTCTTCAATATCAATACAAACAATTTTCTACATTCATGCTGGGTAGTGTGAGGCAATAGACAAGCAAGGAGCTGGTTTGATTTCTCTCTACGTAGCACAGCCAGAGCAAGCCAGCAGTTAGTCCAACTGATTACACGGACATATCTAAATCATCACATAAACATCTTAACCAAATACCCGTAGGGAGGCACATCTCAAAGTAATCCCAATCAAATACTGTCATCCTGCTGTGTCTCTCTGATAAGACTTCCTAAATATGTAAAATGACCCCGGGGAATTCAAATATTGTTTCAAATCAACTCTTGTTCCTTACAAAATTTGATACAATATTTTAAAGGAAAGTTAGATCAATGTTTTCAATGATCAAACAATCAATGTTTTCCTAGCATATTAAATCACTTTAACTTACAAGTAAGGATGTATGTTTTGATGAATTTAATTGCCATGAACCAAGGGACAAGGATCAAATTGCATGATGGCCCAGCTTACTGCAACTGTGAAACCTACATTGGATTAGAGGGCCCTTGAGGGAGGTTAGATGGAAGCTCTGCAGAACTAATAGTTTGGGATGGCTGTGATGGCAGTTAGTGAAGGGCTGAGGTACACCCTGGAGATCCATCTGGAGACCTGGTTCCTCATACCTCACATGCTCCGGCCTGCCCGGGAGGTCACATACAACCTCCTTGTGCAGCCATTCACACCACATCAGAGTGTCCGTTACACACCACATCAGAGTGTCCGTTACACACCACATCAGAGTGTCCGTTACACACCACATCAGAGTGTCCGTTACACACCACATCAGAGTGTCCGTTACACACCACATCTGAGTGTCCGTTACACACCACATCTGAGTGTCCGTTACACACCACATCTGAGTGTCCGTTACACACCACATCAGAGTGTCCGTTACACACCTCTGTACGCCTTCCCTTACCTCTCAGTGTCTTCTTGTAACAGAGTGCTACCAAGCTGACACAGCGTCTTCAAGCAGCTGTGCTTACCGGAATACAATGAGTCGACATTTTTCTAAGACTGATTCATTGCAATATTGTCTCATGCAAGATGCTGCACATAAACATTTTAATTGTATCACTTTTCAAAATATTTTTATCTTTATTTTTTTTATAAAAATAATCCTTTTTATTCTGAGTGAATGATTTTAGGAAAAATAATTTTCTGGTCAAAATATGACAATTGGTTGAAAAAGCAATAACCACAGACTCATTACAAATGATGTATAACATACTGCCAGTGCATGGCATTAGCACAAAGAAAGAGAAGGGATTATGCCTTCATTCCATACTGCATCACGTGAAGCCTCTCTCGCAATATTCATAAATCTAATCAACACTGACCTTTTTATACATTGTCTCATAAAACCTTCTTTTCAAAATTAATTAATCATGATTTATTAGAAAAACATTAGTTGTCTCCAAATTAATTAGCATCAATATAGAATTTCTTGCATCCTTGATTTCAATTTCTTCTAAAATCCAACTTCCTTCGTTCAGTTTTGAACCCCAAGGAGCTAATTGGATTTCCCTTTATAAAAACACAAAAGAAGACTTTAATTCAATTCGAATTATAAAAACATTTTTTGTGTGAAATTTTTTTCCAGAAGAGGCAAAATTTAGTTTGATTACAATTTGTTGTAGTTTGGTAAAGATTTGTTGAGTTAATCTTGTCTTTTGCAATAAAGTTGATTCACTTCAAAGAAACAAAATTCCATGAGACTATCTCTCTCCATATATTACCAAATCAAGATTGAATTCATCCAATTCAGTTGAACCATCATGCCCACTTGCAGTTATTATCATAATGTTAACGAAAAGAATTAACACAAATCATTTAACTCATTTAGAGTTCTAGCGTCGAATATCAATAGCTATTCTCAATCAGAAACACTCCTGACAATTGAAAAGTCAAAGTCAAAACTTGATTATTTAAATTTGATTTCAGCTGACTGTTATTTCATAAGTGAAGGTGTTGATGAACAATATCATTAAAATCAGGTCTATTCATTCTGGTCATTATCAGCAAGATCATTTCCATCTTCGGCCATCAAGAGAGAAGCTTTCTAAGCCCTCTATCACTTTCCCAATTACTATTGATTAATCATTAAACTGCCCAGACATGTGCTGAATGCAAAAGGTTTCAAATACATTATTAAACAAAAAATATGCAATGAATTCTATGAAATGGAAAGAAGCTTTGAGAAATGAGTTTTGTGTTTTGCCTAGTAAGTCCTCCAGCCCCTGTCCCCGTCAGTTCGGGAGGATGAAGTGGGGCTCAACTTCCTGACAGGAAGTGCAGGGATCTCACTGCATTATCAATATCTAGTAGCAGGGACAATAACCTACAGTATATTCTAGCTGAAAAAGCAATTGAAAGTTTGGGAATTTGCGGCTGTTTCTGATGGAAAGTTGACAGAATGAGTGATGGACACAGTTCTCCAGAATGTCAGAACATTACTTACAGATACCAGGCCAACACATTCAAATAACTATCATGAACAAAGCCAGGGATCTGCTTCAACTCTCAGGCAGAAGAACCTCAGCAATGACAATATCCCTCAACTTCTTTTTGTGGGATTTTAACAAAAAACAATAATATTTATGAAATGTACACTTCCAATATTGAAACATACATCAACTAGAAAGTGTTTTTACCCGTAAAATCAGATGTCTCCCCCTTCCTCAAATGCTCCAAACCTCTAAACAGTACTATCATAAAGCACCATTAATGTTCTCTGTATAATTCAACTTGAATAAATAACCTATCAACTCCACAATTGTAGCAAACAAAATATTCAAAATTCTAAATGATTTAATGCTGAAACCATTGAAAAAGACTAAGTCCAAATTGTTGCCATGGAAATAAAAAAAAAATTTAAATTTAAAAAATCTATAACCTCCAAAAGGCACATCTACATGATATGGAGAGACAGTATACAAAGTTTGTTGATGATCGGTCACATAGTTTTAGAGATAT